>JAQHUG010000329.1:94760-112515 GCA_028555095.1 Dicrostonyx torquatus | reverse complement strand
TACTCCGCCCACCTAAGGGTTGACCTAACTATAAGCCAGGCAGCTCTTTATTTAACCAATCAAAGCACAGAAATACAGGTGGACCCTCCCACATATCTCCTAGGTCAAGTGGTCAATTATTACATAGTATTTTAGTTACTATTCTATTGCTATGAAGAGACACCCTTATCACGACAACTCTCATAGAAGGAAGCATTTAACTGTGGGATTGCTTACAGTTTTCAAGGGTTAATCCATGATCAACAGGGCAGGAAGCAGATAGGCATGGCGGGAAGGAAAACAAGCATGGCACTGTAGCAGTGAGGTGAGAACTTTACATCCTGATTCACAGATAGAAGGCAGAGACACTGGGCTTGGTGTGGGCTTTGAAACCTCGAAGGTCACCCCTAGTAACACATCTCCTCTAACAAATACATGCCTTCCAGTCTTTCACAAATAGTTCCACTTCCTGGTGACAAAGTAGCAAAATGCATGAGCTTATGGGGGCCATTCTCATTCAAGCCACCACACCACACATATTGTGTAAAGTGTCATATTTTCAGGATTTCTAAGTACCACTTGGCTAGAGCAAAGCAAAGTAGACTAATAGTCTTTGTCATTCCTTAACATATACACTGAGCGAGTGGCAGTAAAATGAGTTCTTATTTGCACTCACTTTTCACCCTTATCAAATCCCAAAAAGAGATCCAAGCTTCACAAACAGATTTAAGTTCCTCCAGGATTCTTTATCTTCATACTGTTTCTTCATACATTACACACACACACACACGCACGCACGCACGCACACAAGCACATACATACACATGCACATATACAGATATCCTGAGCACTTTCTAGAAAATCCCAGTGAGTCTGAACTTTCAAGATGGGTTATAATAGAAAGCCAGTATATTTCATTTAAGGAGTGTTTCAATAAGTGCTCTATGAAACTGTTAGCCAAAGCCTAAGGTCTGTTTTGAGCGCATTACTTGCTTCCTATAGAGACCTCAGGTACAGTGTACCTCAAGGGCTTAGAAAAACAAGAAAAAGTCAAACTTAAATAATAGTTGTTGGAAAGAAATGAGGAAGATTTGGGCATAAATTGATAAAATGGAGACAAAACAGTACTTAAAGTGTCTGTTTTTAAGAGTATCAGTCCAGAGGGCTTTGTAAGGACAACATTATATGTTGTCATTATATCCCGTCTGCCCCCAGATGTGAGATGTTAGAGCTCAGCTACTTAAAGATGGATGTTCGCATAACCCGCTCGGCATTGTGGACAATGATGATATCAGGCCCTATGTAATGGATCCATTACTTGTTGCAGCTTAAGGACTGTCAAAATGCCGCTCACGCAATATTAGTGAATTGCCGAAGTGGAGAACTTTTGAGGTCTAAAAATATATCCACCAAGAAGTCATATGTAAGTACTTCGTAACACAGGGGCTTGTTATGCCTCCTGCTATCAAAAACCACCATCGCATTCAGCATGTGAAAGATTCCTGGAAAAGCAATAGCAACGGACACTGAAGGAAACGCCAGATCCAGCTCGGAAGACAGAGGCTATCCAGCGCTTTCAGTACCACCAGGCAAGAGAAAAGTTAAAGGATCAAAGTGTTGATTTTTGTCACCTAGGAGATTTCTGTCACTGGTTCTTTGACCTTTACAATTTTTTTTTTCAGAATGTGGGAGCAGCTGAAGATGAATTGGAGCCTTAACAGTTCTGGCACGAAGTGAAGCTTAGATTTTATTGCAGCGCCTCAGAATTACCCTGAAGCAGAAATTGTGAACTTTCACTTGCTGTCATTAGTAGAAGTTTCCTCCTGGCCCCAGCCTACATTGCTGGCCGTTATTTCACCCCACAGATTGGTTACAGTTTGAGCTGCAGCAGCTGTCCATGGAGGAAATGCTTGAGCAGCCTAAACGGACTTTTTAGCTTATCCACCGTCTTCTGAGAAACGTACTTGTAAAATGAAATCTAGCAGCAAGAGAATTGTTGGAGAAAATCCCTTAGCTCCTGCAACATCACAGAAACCCGCAGTTACATTTCAACAGGGTGATCTGGGGGACTGTATGATTATCTGCTGTGTGTAACAATGAAGGGAGGCAGGCACTGAATAATGGGACTGGAGATCAGATTTCATGTAGCAGAGGCAAGACGTTGCAAACAAAAGGGAACTGAGCACGCCTATCCCTCTAAAGCATTGAACTCTTTACACCAGCCTAAAACACCTCTGCCGAAACATTACATTAGCAATTGCTGGGTGACTTTAGATACGAAGCCTGACATGTTTTAGTTGATACACCTTCTGGACTAAAGACTTGCCTGCTTCCCTCTGAACTGCAGCAAATGTTCGGAAACCTTGCTGCACTTCAACGAATAAATCCCAGCAGCTAATCAAGTACCTTAGAAACCAGGTGGTATTTTCATTTCATTTAGTGAATGTTTATTTAGTGATAACTGGAGTTAGACATTCTATACCATTGTGCTATAAGGCAGGGAAATATTCTATTAATAGTAATTATACTTTCTATGGGGCAAAAAGTTGATGGTGTTCAAGATTTGCTTGGTACCTTACAAAGGCATCTCATTGCAATATTGTTTTAAGATTTAAAAACCATTGTATTGATGCTTAATGTAAACTCTAAAGTCTTAATTATATAAAATACAAACAGCACTCTATTGTAAAAAAAGTCCATTTATACTGAGGACAAAAATTTATTTATTACTTAAAATAGTTTCAAAAACCATTGCAGTTTATGATATATTTGCAGGGACTAGCGCAGATAACTTAAAAAAAATGTTCCCCAAGAAGTGGTAAATATCTTGGCAAAGATGACTGTTTCCAAATAAAACAATAGTTATTACACTTATAACATACATATAGTAATTTGTATGTAGGCATTCATAGTTAAATCTCAGAACTGCCTTAGCACCGATTCAACAGTTCTGATGTATTGTGCTTTCATTTTCTTTTTAGCAATACCCTAACTTCCTCCTTTATTCCCTCAGGGATTGTGGTAGTTGGGAGGAGAATGGCCCCCATAGGCTCATATATTTTAACATGCAGGCCCCAGCTGTTGGAACTGTTTGGGAAGGGTGAGAAGATGAGGCCCTTCATTTGCAGGTTGTCTTGGGCATGGTGTATATTCACAGCAATAGAACAGTAACTGAGATAGTGATCAACTGGTTCGGTGCCTGTGGAGATGGCTTGGTGGATAAGAAACATGGGCTGTGTGAGTGTGAGAACCCATGTACGTGCTGAGTAGACACGATGACCCTGCTTATAATATCACCATGTGGAAGGCAGAGACTGGCTCTCCACAGCAAGCTGACTCACTAGAAAATGCGTATGGGAATCTCCATCAAAAGTTGAATGACTGAAGATGGGTGGATTTATATCTGGTTCTTCTAGTCTATTCTGTTGATCTACATGTCTACTTTTATTGGGTAACATGGCTTTTATTATCCTGGATCTTTAATATATCCTGAAATCAGGTATTGACACATCCCCAGTATTGTGGGGCTTTTGTTTTGTTTTGTTTTGCTAGGGGATACTACCTGGAGTTTCTGTGATTCTAAATGAATTTTAATATTTTTTCCATTTATATGAAAAATAGTACTGGGATTTCATTGAATCTGTAGATGGCTTTTGGAAGGGTGGCCGTTTTCACAGCATTTATTCTTCTGATCCGTGAGCACAAGAGATCTTTCCATCTTCTGTTGTCTTCCTTGAATTTTTTTTCTTCAGTATTTTGCACTTTCCCTTGTAGAGGTCTTTCAAATCTTTGATTAAGTTTATTCCAAGGTATTTTAAGGCTGTCTTGAATGGGATTCTTTTCCTAACTTTTCTCAGTATGTTTATCATTGATATATAATAAGAAGGCTACTGATTTTTGTAGGTTAAGTTTGTGTACTTCCACTTTGCTGAAAGTGTCTATTCTCTCTAAGTATTTTCTGGTGGAGCCTTCAGTGTGTCTTATATAGTGAATTATGCTATCTTCAAATGGGGACACTTTGACTTCCTTCTTTCCTATTTACCTCATTTTTATTTCTTTCTCTTGTCTTATTGTTCTAGTTATGATTTCAAGAACAATACTTAATAAGAATGAAAAAAGTGGGCACCTTCATCTTGTTCCTTTTTGTAATGGGACTATTTTGAATTTTTTCCCATTTACTATACTATTGACTATTGGTTTGTCATACATGAGTTTTTTTATATTAATGTAAGTTTCTTCCATCCCTAGTCTCTCAAGTTTTTATCATGAAAAGATGTTATTTTTTGTCAAAAGCTTTCTCTGCTTCTATGAGATTATCATGGTAGTCCTGTTTGAGACCACTTACACAGTGAATTACAGTTATTAGTTTACATATATTGAACCATCCTACATCTCTTAAATGAACCTAACTTAATCATGATATATGATCTTTTGATAAATTCTCAAATTCAGATTGTATTTTATTGCAAAATTTTTTAAATATGCCAGTCTCTGTCTACTGCAAATAGAAGTTTCTCAGATGAGAGACATATAGATCTCTGGTTCTAACAATGTCATTGGGAATTGGTTTAACACCATATCAATTTTTAGCATAATAATAATGAAAGTTCTCCTCTAGGGCCTATGGCCTGTCTATCTTTATGTTTTTGGCCTAATAATGGTGCCAGGTATGGGTTTCATCTCATGGAGTGAGACAAATGCAATCAGAAAGCATTTGGTTATTCTCATGACATCCATGCCACACTTGTACTAGGGGACATGTCTTGCCAGGCCAGGCATTTTTGTAGCTTGCAGAATCTATATGTTGGTATGATTGATGATTTCTTTTCTCCTCTGTTAGAATGCCTAATATAGAGACATGCAACTGGCTAAGATAACTGTGTTGGGTATATATATATTATATAATTGTACTGTCCTCTTGATAGGTCTTTCCCTTAACCAGCATGAAATGACCTCTCCTGTCCCTTATGACTAGTTTTAAAGTCTATTTTAGCACATGTTTCAATACTGACTCCTTATAATATCTTTGCCTAGCCTCTCACCCCAAGGTAGTGTCCATCTTTAATGATGACCTGTGTTTGTTGAAGACAGAAAAAAGGAACATTCTGTTTTCTGATCCAACCTGCTATTGGATTCATGCCTTTTGATTGGGATACTGAGAATGTTGCTATTCAGAGATTCTTTTGAAGAGTAGGTTTTAATTCCTGTCATTTTATTGACTTTCATTGTGTTTAGAGTTTTCTTAGTCCTCTGTCCTCTTTTGTGTAACAACTGTCATAGAGTAATTTTCCCCCTTTTCCGCTGTAGTTTCTTGGATGTATTCATTCTTCTTTGCAGGCTGCAACATCCTCTGTAGAGCTGGCCTAACAGCTAGAAAATGATGGATTGCTAGGGAAGGGAGAATGGGTCTGGGAAGTGTTGTGGGAGAAGAAACAAATATGATCAAAACAATTCCTATAATCTCAAAGAATTGATCAAAAATAAATAATCACTTTAGTCTATTTATCATGGGCAGATTCTATTTCTCTTTCTATTATGAGAAATAATTTTCCAGAAATAATAGTCTGTTTACCAGCTATGGCCTTTCAGAACTTTAGATACGTCTTACCAAGCTCTTCTAGCTCTAGAGTTTCCATTGAAAACGTAGCTGTTATTCTGGCAAAGCCCTTTGTATGTGATTAGCTTTTCTCTCTTTCAGCCTTAATATGTTTTCGGTTTTTGGTTTTGGTTTTTCTTGCTGTTCTGTATACTTAGTATTTGGGGTATAAGATGGCAAGAGCTATTTCTTTTCTGGTCTTATTTATTTGGTGTTCTGTATGCCTCTTATAACTAGATAGGCATCTTTCCTTTGATATTTGGGAAAATGTACCCTCTAAGTTTCTTAGAAATCTTATATGCCTTTTGGCGTGGGCTTCTTATCCTAATTCTAGGCCCAGGGTCCAGAGGTTGTTGTCTTTTCACAGCGTCTTAAAATCTTACATGTTCTGGTATGCCTTTTTAAAGTTACAAGTTTCCTTATTGAATAATACAATTTCTCTACCTTTCTTCAAGACCTGTATGGTAGTTTGAATGTAATTGGTACATAAGCTCATAGTGAGTGGAGCTATTAAGAGGTGTGGTTTTGTTGAAGTAGGTATGGTATGGCCGTGTTGGAGGAAGCGTGTCACTGTAGGGGCAGGCTTTGAGGTCTCTTTTGCTCAGACTTCCCTCACTGTGACACTAAGACCACTTTCTGTCGCCTGCAAGATGTAGGACTCTCAGCTCCTTCACCAGCACCATGTCTGCCTACATGCCGACATGTCCTACCATGATGATAATGGACTGAACCTATGAGCTGTAAGGCAGCCCTAATTAAATGTTTTGCTTTTTCAGAGTTAACATGGTCATGGTGGCTCTTCACAGCAGTAAAAACCTTAATACAAACTGATATCCTGTCCTCTACACAATACGTTCTCTTGGTGAGGCTTTCAGCACAGTATTGAAGTTTTCATTTTTAGTTTCAGCTCCGTTTGTTTTGTTCTTCAGTATTTCTATCTCTTTATGAATTCTATTTTTGTATCCTGAATTGATTTTCCCATTTCATTCAGCCATTTGGTTATATTCTTTCAAATTCATTCAGTTGTTTATTCCTAGCCTGTTTAAATTTATTCAGAAGTGTGTGCATGTCCTCTATTATTTCCTTGAACATATTTATGAGTTCTTTTGAATTCTTTGTGTGGAATTTCTTCTAAGAGGCTCTCATTAAGAATCATTACTAAGGAACTGGCAATTTTGTAGGGAGACTTGTTTCTTTTGCATTGGAACATGCACACCTAGGATTAGCTTTCCGTGTTGCTTGTTCGGGTATAAGTGTTCACCCCCCTGCAGTGAGGGGACAGTTGGATCTATGCTTGATGTTCCTAAGGCGTACATGGTTTTGGATCTGCTGGTGATGTTTAGACCTCAGCTATGAGGAAGGTTGCTACTGATTATGGGTGGGAAAGCTGAGGTGATTCTGGCTTATTTGCAGAAGATGTAGGTAATACAAGTTGTGTCTGTAACCTGGAGAAAGGCAGCCGTCTGAGGTTAATGGTGACTTTGAACAGGTGCCTTGGCTGTCTAAATTCCTGACTGCTATGAGAGAAGCCTGGAAATCAGTGGGTGTCTTGGCTTTTGGGCACGTGATCACCTACAGGAACCTTGAGGATCTCAGCAGGAGCCTAAGGAAGGGAAGACCCATGGGGTATTATGTCAACTGATTGTAAGGGCTAATGAGAGTTCATGTGGGTCACAGTGGGAACTGAGGACGGGAAGGTCCCTGGAGTCACTCCTCTGTCTATAGCCACAGATAGCTGTCAGGATCAGTCCGAGCTCACACAGAAATATGGGGATGGGTCAGGATCTAGGATCACAGTTGCTTTAAATCTCAGACAGGTTCCAAGGCTGATTTGAGTTTGCATAGGTCTCAAGAGGAGCTTAGAACTGAGGGAACCTGGGGTCACGTGTCTGTGGCTTTACACAAGTGCTGGTTTATGCAAGTTAGTGTGGTCCTGGGGAAAACTGGGGATCGAAAAAAATCAAAAATTCCATAGGTTTTATGACAGAGCTATAGCAATAAAAGCAGCATGGCACAAAAACAGATACACAGCTCCTGGGGCCAGACTAGACTATCCATAAAGCTACAGCTGCCTAATTTTTCACAAAGATGCCAAAAATACTTATTTAACAAGTGATGATGGGAAAGATAGCTTTCTGCATGTATAAGAATAAAACTAGGTCTTATCACTCACCCTGTACACAAATTAAACCCAGGGGACGGTGAAATAGCTCAGTTGTTTAGAGCACTTACTGTTCTTGCAGAGGACCCATGTTTGATTCCCAGTTCCGACATGGTGTCTACCAAATGTTTGTAGCTCCGGTACCAGGTGATACTCC
The DNA here is from genome assembly GCA_028555095.1 of Dicrostonyx torquatus. Classification (NCBI taxonomy): domain Eukaryota; kingdom Metazoa; phylum Chordata; class Mammalia; order Rodentia; family Cricetidae; genus Dicrostonyx; species Dicrostonyx torquatus. Next base: position 104,622 of record JAQHUG010000329.1, on the reverse strand, counting down.
ATGGTCACCATGCACACATGTAGTACATGAGCATACATGCAAAAGAAAAGAGCTATGAAACTGAACAAGTTCTCAAAGGAAGAATTAGAAATGCACCAATAAAGTTTTTTTTGAAGTGCTCAACATTTCTTGCCATCAAGAAAATTCAAATTAAAACTACTTTGAATTTTGAAGTTTCATGGTACCTTGGTTACAATGGCCACTATCAAGAAACCAAAGATGACGAGTGTTGGCAAGGTTCTGAGGAAAGGAGAACTCTTACTCACTGTTGGTGAGAGTGTAAATTCCTGTGGCCACTATGGAAATAAGAAGCTGAAAATAGCCGGGCGGTGGTGGCGCATGCCTTTAATCCCAGCACTCGGGAGGCAGAGGCAGGCGGATCTTTGTGAGTTCGAGACCAGCCTGGTCTACAAGAGCTAGTTCCAGCGCAGGCTCCAAAGCCACAGAGAAACCCTGTCTCGAAAAAAACAAAAAAAAAAAAGAAGAAGAAGAAGAAGCTGAAAATAGAACTGCCATATAACCTAGATTTACCACCTTCATGCATGTATCTGAAAGAGTCTGCATCCTGCCATCAAGATACTGGTACATCCATGTTTCTCACTGCCCTATTCACACTAGATAGGAAATTATATCAGCCTAGATGAATATCAACCCACAAATGGAAAATGAAAATGTGATAAATGTATTTTAAAATATATTTAAAAAAACAGAAATTAAGAAGTTTGCAGGAAAGTGGATGGACCTGGAAAACATATTGCATCGGTAACTTAGGGTGAGACAAATACCACATGTGGATGCTAGCTATTAGTATATGTAGAGAACAGGAAGTTCGGAAGGGACCATGAAAGGGATAGAAAAGACAGACTAGAAAGGGCAGTAGAAACACGTGTGGACACTAGGAATGGAAAGGTTTCAGTGGCTGTGAGTGGGCAGGAAAATGGTGGCGAGTGGGGTCAACTAAAACAAAGGATGTATGAAAAACTCTTAAGTAAATCTGCTACTTTGTGAAGCAATTACAAAACACATCATGGACTGTCTTGCATAGATGCACTTGACCTGAAAAAGAAAGCAGCACCTAGATGTCATAGGCTGGAAAAATGACAGTCCCAGTGCTACGCTTTGACTATCTCTGTGTGAGTTGGTAGTCAAGGAGGCTCCTGAGGCCCCCAAGTCAATACAGGCTATTCCCACTGCTCTTGGCTGCCCAACAGAAATTGGCGGTAAGACTGTTTTTGCTGAAGACACTACACACTTTGGTTGCATAGCTGTTATGGGATAAAAGACATCTCCAGTCTCAATCAACTGTGGATCCTGGGCTATAACACTGTCCTGACAAGCAAGATATGCCTATTGATGAAACAGTGGCATGGCTGACACTTTCTGTGGATTTGAGACCTGCTCCTCATGAGGGAGTTCATTACTAATACTGTAAACCTGTGGCTGAAGAGGTCATAGGCCTAATGGGGAAGTGGCCACTGCTGTTGCCCTAATTGTGTTATGCTTGTCAAACTACTTTCTCAATATGTTATGTGCATAGATTAGTGTTGTTACCTGTGGTCAGAGAAGCTTCTTTTCTATTGTGGGTGTCAGTTACTGTAGTGATTCATTAAATGATCAAAGTGATGAGAATAAGCGACTAGTGCATGCTCCACCATAAACAGGGCGTGGATTAGCATCAACCATAAGGTTCAAGGAACGTTGCAGATGAGGGGACAGAGAGACTGTACGAGCAAACGCAAGGTGAGGAGTGTTGTAGAAGGCATAACATAATCGTTAGCTACACTTGGGAACTTACAGCAGCTATGATTATCTCCTTGAGACCTACACAAGATGGGGACTCTCAGGACTTAATCATTGTTGAGGAAAGAGATCACAAGGCCCCACCCTTCCCTAAGGAACGGCTGGCCATTAATGGCCACAGAAAGAGAGAGAGAGAGAATTTTCTTTAGCAGTGTAGCCACTGATAAGTTGCCTGTACTCATGGAAACAGCTCTAATTAAACTCATTGGGTCACCAAGAAAAATAAGTAGAAGGACATGCAAGTAAGAAGAAGGACCGATTGTGAAGAGGAAGGGCTTCGGTGGGAGTGGGAAGGAGACAAAAGGAGGTAACAGTAAATGTAACCGAATAAACTATATCCATTTGTGACAGTGTCTTAATGAAACCCACTGCTAAGCATAATTAACAGCATAATAAGAATTTCAATTAATTAAAAATCACTTCAACAATGAAGTTTGAAAGATTTTCCTGAATCCTCTATATAATCACCACTAGCACACTAGCACACACAACTCTTCTTTGGGGTGCCCATACCCACTCTTTTGGGTGTACTATATTCTTAACCTACGCACTTTTCTTTCTGATTTTAATGACACAAAATTCTGTTTCAAGAAAAAAATAAAAGAGAAGTTATCACTTCTTGATGTCAAATTTTACCATGAAGCAATAGTAATCAAAAGAGCGTGGCAAGGGCATAAGGATAGCTCTACGGCTCAACACAACAGAACTGAGAATCTAAATAGCTACAAGTAATTGTTGACAAGGATGTCAAGACCATTCACTGGGGAAAAAACAAACAAGCCTGAGAAAATTGGATAGGATGCTAAAAGGAACAAGTCAGACTGTGTCTTTCACCACATAGAAAAATGTGTCAGCTAGGTTTTGTCAATTTGACACAAGCTAGAGATATCTGGGAAGAGGGAGCTATACTTGAAGAACTGTCTCCATAAGACTGGCCTATAGGTAAGCCTGTATGGTATTATCTTATTAGTGATTGATGTGGGAACGGCACAGCCTACTGCCAGTTTTGCCACCCCTGGGAAGATGTTCCTGGGTGACATAAGAAACCAGGCTGATTCACCCAGCAACTGATGGAACCAGGTGCAGAGATCGGCAACCAAGCACCAGCCAGAGCTCTGGAAACCAGTCAAAGAGAGGAAGGAGGGAACGTATGAGCAAAGGAGGCCAAGATCATGAGAGAGAAATCTATAGAGACAGCTGAACCAAGCCTGTGGAAACTCATGAACTCTAGACTGACAGCTGTGGAGTCACCGTGGGACCCTCCATACGTGGGAGACAGTGGTGAAGCTTGGAATATCTGAGAGGCCCCTGGCAGTAGAACCAAGATCTATCCCTGAGCTAGCTTGTTAAAACCAATTTCCTGTGGTGGGATGACATGCTCAGCCTTAATGCAGGGGGAGGGGCTTGTTCCTTCCCCAACTTAATGTGCCAGACTTTGTTTACACCCCATGGGAGCCCTTACCCATTGGGAGGAGTGGAAAGAGGTGGGTGGGGGGGCGGGGGAAGGAAGAGGGATGGGGGAGAACTGTAGATGGAATGTTAAGTGAAATTTTCAAAAAAATTAGAAAAAGGAAAGAACAAACCATGGAGAGCAAGCTACAAGCATGTTCCTCTTCTGTCTCTGTTTCAGTTTCTGCCACCAGGCTCCTGCCTTGAGATCCTGCTTGAAATAACACCATGACCAAAGTGAAATCACAGTTCATAGAATGGGAGAAAAATGTCAACTTATCATTAATGTATGAGAGTGCTAACTATATAAAGTTCACTAAGGATTCAATAATAAAAGTGATCTGGGACTCTAAATAGACATTCCCTAAGGAGGATAGTTATACAAATAGACAGTGTGGTGATTTGAAGTAACTGGCTCCCATAGACTCATAGGGAGTGGCTCTATTAGGAGGTATGGCCTTGTTAGAGTAGGTGAGGCATTGTTGGGAGGAGTGTGTCTATGTTCACTCTCTGCTGCCTGAGGATCAAGATGTATAACTGAGTTCCTTCTCCAGTACCGTGTCTTCCTGCTTGCTACCATGCTTCCTGCCATAATGATAATGGGCTGAACCTCTGAGCTGTAAGCCAGCCCCTAACTAAATGTTTTCCTTTGTAAGAGTTGCCGTGCTCATGGTGTTTCTTCACAGCAAAAAAACCCTAAGATAGACAGTGAACATGTGAGAATAGTCTATGTGAGCCTGATCTAATGGCTCAGGCTCAAACATGCAGTTGCTTCAGAGACGAAGGCAGAACAATACAAGTTCACAGTCAGTCTGGGATACAGAATGATTTTAAAAGCAGCCTGGGTCACTCAGCAAAACTTTGTCTCAAATTTGAAGGGTGGGGGTTTGGAGATATAATTAAGTGGTGGTCCATTTGCCTAGAGTACACAAGGTCTTAGGTTCGAAGCCCATTGCTGAAAATAATAACCCAAAAGTAGAAACAGCCTAAATATCCATCAGCTAATGAATATATAAACAAATTATGATTTATTCTTAGAGTGGAATATTATTTGACCATAAGAAGTAATAAAGTAAATACATGTCCTAACATGGATAGACCTTGAAAACGTTATGCTGAGTATGAAGAACATCTGCTACATTAGTCTATTTTTTTGAGATTCCAGGGGTGGGAAATCTGTAGAGACCAAAAGGCCATGAGAAGTAGATTGGGGTGCAAGTATGTCTATAGTAGGATACAGAGTCTTTTGAGTATGTGCCCAAGGGTGGTAGAGCTGGATCATGTGGTCGATCTATTTCTAGATTTTTGAGGAACCTCCACACTGATTTCCATAGTGGCTGCACCAGCTTGCACTCCCACCAGCAGTGAGTAAGTGTTCCTCTTTCCCCACATCTGTGCCAGCATTTGTCATCATCTGGTTTTTTTGGATCTCAGCCGTTTTGACTTGGGTAAGATGAAATCTCAGAGTAGTCTTAATTTGCATTTCCCTAATTGCTAGAGATGTTCAGCATTAAAAACAAAACAAAGCAAAACAAGCATTTCTCAGCCATTTGTATTTTGTCCCTTGAAAACTCTGGTTCCATTTTTTAAATTGGGTATTTTTTTCTTGAAATTTAGTTCTTAGTGAATTTTAAGTAGTAATGCTCTCTTAGATGTATAGCTAGTGAAGTCCCCCCCCCCTGTTCTAGAGGCGGCCTCTACATTCAAATTATTGTATCCTTTGATATACAGAAACTTTTTTGTTTCTTATGGTTCCATTTATTAATTGTTGGTCTTAATGCCTGAACTGTTGGGGTCCTGTTCAGAAAGTTCTTTTCTGCTCCAATGAATTCGAGCATATTCCCTATTAATTCCATGGATCAACAAATATAGTTTTTGTGTCAATAACATGCTGTTTTTATTACTGTATCTCTGTAGTGTAATCTGTAGTGAAATCTGAAATGGTTTCAACTGCTTTTTTATGGTTTAGGATTATTTTGGATATGTGTTTCCATATGAAATTTAAGATTATTTTTCAATTTCGGTGAAAAAATTGTGTTGGAATTTTTGATGGGATGAATATGAAGATTGTTTTTGATTGGATAGCCATTTTCACAATATTTATCCTTCCAGTCTATGAGTATGGGAGCTATTTCCATATTCTTCAATTTCCTTTTTTTGGTGCCTAAAAGTTTTCATTTCACAAGTCTTCAGTTCCTTTGTTAGATTTATTCCAAGATATTCTTGAAGCTATTGTGAATGGAATTATTCCTCTGATTTCTCTCTCAGTCTATTTCACTTATGTATCATCTGCAAATCATGATACTTTGAATTCTTCCTTTCCAATTTGTATCTCCTTCATCTCCTTTAGTTGTCTTATTGCTCTAGCTAAGACTTCAAGTACTACATTGAATAGATATTAAAAGAGTGGGCAATCTTGTCTTGTTCCTGATTACAGGGAATCGCTTTGTTTCCATTTAATTTGATGTTGGCTACAGGCTTTCTGTAAATCACCTTTTGTTATATTGAGGTATGTCACTTATATCCCTAACCTCTCCAAGACTTTTATCATGAAGAGGTGTTGGATTTTGTCTAAGGATTTTTCTGCATCTAATGATGGTTCCTGTTCTTAAGCCTTTTCACATGGTGAATTATGTTTATTGACTTACACATGTTGAACCATCCTTGCATCTCTGGGATGAAGCTACTTGGATCACAGTGAAAAATATATTTTTAATCAATATAATTGCAGCATTCTCCCCTTCTATTTTCTTCCTCCAGCCCCTTCTATGTACTCCTTCACCCACTCTCAAATTTATGGCCTCTTTTTCTCCAATTATTATTATGACATATGTATATAGATGTATACATATATAAATATAATAAAATGAATCTGTTTTATGTTGATTGTATGTATATGACTTCAGGTTTGACCACTTGGTACCGGACAGCCAGTTGGTGTGCTCTTCCCTGGGGAAGACTACTTTTCTCCACTCTCAGCATCCCTTAGTTGCCTGTAGTTCTTTGTCTAGGCATGAAGTCCTGTGAGAGTTCCCCTTTCCATGACAGCACATTTATTGGTGTTTTTATTGTTTGGTTCCTATTTAAGAGAGCTAAATTTTTAGTCAAACATTTAAAATCTGTTTTTATCATGGCAAGTTTTTATTCACCCTTTGATTTTAATGAATAGTTTTGCTGGGATTAATAGCCTGGTTTAACAGTTGTAGTCTTTGGGGGCTTGGAGTATATTTTTTGGACCCTTCTGGCTTTAAAGATTTTAGTTGAATAATCAGGTATTATTCCAAGAGATCCTTTTTCATAAGTGACTTGACCTTTCTACCATGCAGCTTTCAATACCCTTCCTTATTCTGTGTTTTTAATGCTTTAACTATGATATGTTGTGGAGGCTTTCTTCTTTGAACTGTTTGAATGTTTGCAATCATCCTTTTGAATTCTTTGCAAGTTCTTTCAGATCATTTTCCTTACAGGCCATTACTATGAAACTTGTAATTGTTGTAGGTGACATTAGTTTGGTTTTTCACTTTTTTCCCCTTGTGCTGGGTTTTTCCATCTTGAGTTAGTTTGTTGGTTGAGTTTTGCTTCCTTTATCAGAGATGTTTACAGTGTTCAGGATGGGGCTAATTCATAGAATCATAGCAGAGTTGTGACCTCCATTTCCTCTGTTTGTCTAGTATTTGGGAATATGTCTTCTGTTTCTCCGCTACAATTGGGTGCCTTCAGCAGTTTGATTAAAGAGCCTGGAGTCAGCTTCCCCAGGTGGTGTGCACTCAAGGCCCTGTAGGATAGGGCAACTGGAGTGTCTCAGTCAGAAGATGCATGGTTCTATAAGTCTTGGTAATATGTGATGGCTGAAAGGGCCCTGGTGAACACCAGGGGTGGGATATGGGGAGTCCTAGAGGTGGGTAGACAGGCCTAAAAGGGGAATCTATCCCTGGCATGTTGATGAGGAACCTAGATGATCCAAATGATGGGGAACCAAGAGGGAGAGTGCGGGTAACCTACTTAGGTCCTCATTATGAGTGGTGGCTACAAGGTCCCCCAGTAACAAGTGATGTTGGGATCAGATGAGTCCCAAAGAAAGGGAGATGGGTGGGGAGGATGTGAGTATTCCTGACAAGCATCCAAAGGACTTGGGAAACCTGAATGGAGGCGAGTAAGGACAGAGTTCAGACAATCTACTTGAGTCCACAACACATATGGTGGCTATAGCTTGATTATTTTGTATCTATTTATTACTTACTTATTTTGAGACATGTCATCATATAGCTCAGGCTAGATCAAGAGTCACAATCCTTCTACTTAATTAGTGTCTGGAGAATTCTTGATTTGTATCATTTTTTTTTTACTTTACTTGATTGTTTTCATGTAGGAAGGTAGACCAAACCCCTTTTATGTCTCTTAGCTAGAAGTTGCCCTAATTTTTAAATTGAAGAAATTGAGACCAAAGGCAGCCAACTGCTTACAGAAAACTTACACAAGTTGCTGGCAAACTCAGGAAAGTAGTGGAAAATTGCCCATTTGTAGTTTGAAAGTGAAACAAGTGCCTTCTTTTAAAGGGGATGTAATTTATTACATTTGTTTGCAAGTGTGCTTGTGCAAGCACACATATATATGTGTGTGGGTACTTACATGTCACTACACAGATGTAGAAGACAGATGACAGCTTACAGAAGTCAGTTCTTTCCTCTCACTGTGTGGGGTTCTAGGGATTGAAGCTCAGGTCATCAGGCTTGGTGGCAAGTACCTTTACTGGCTAAGCCATCTCTCTGACCCACACATTACTTCTTACCTGTCTAGCATCTTCTGGGGCAAACGGACTTCAGAAAGGTAAGTATCCTGGATTCCACTAAGTAAATATCTTTGACTTGAGAGTCCCTGAAAGGTTCTGATCTCTTGTCATCTCAATCTGCTCACCTATGTGGCAGGTCCTTATTCCTGAGGGTAAAGAAGCAAGGGGGCCGGGCAGTGGTGGTGCACACCTTTAATCCCAGCACTTGGGAGGCAGAGGCAGGAGGATCTTTGTGAGTTCGAGACCAGCCTGGTCTACAAGAGCTAGTTCCAGTACAGGCTCCAAAGCCACAGAGAAACCCTGTCTCAAAAAAAAAGAAGAAGAAGAAGAAGAAGAAGAAGAAGAAGAAGAAGAAGAAGAAGAAGAAGAAGAAGAAGAAGAAGAAGAAGAAGAAGAAGAAGAAGAAGAAGAAGAAGAAGAAGAAGAAGAAGAAGAAGAAGAAGCAGCAGCAGCAGCAAGGGGCACCTTCTATGACAACCAAACAGGCCTCGGAGTCTGTTTGGGAGAAAACTGCACATAAGACCGTATCTGACTGGAATGACTCAAGCATATTTGTCTGCAAGATCATGAGTCACTCAGCAGTGCAGCTAAAGGAATCAGAGGGGATCATGGCAAGTAGACTTTTCTCAGGAAGGGCTCCTCAGGAGAGGAAGCAAGTGGGGCTTTGAAAGAAAAGCAGTGTTCTGTGAGGGAGGAAGGAAGGCAGGCCACCATCTCTGCATGCCCACGGTAAGGCACGCACAGGTCCTCGAAGGGTCTTTGGTTGTAGGGGAGGGATGGAGGTGTTGTCCTAGATAAAAGGCAGAGAATTTGGTAGGAATTGTGTAGTGATAAAAAAGAGTGAAGAATGAAGAACCTTCTTAACCTGCCACCCAACTGAAGCCTCCTGGGGACCTTGCTTTTTCTAAGAAAGCAAGCTTCTTTCCAGGTGAGCAAAAGCTTGATTGTCCACTCGAAGCCGTGGGGCAGACATTTCAGACACTAGCAATTCAATCATGCAGCGAGCATGTATTGAGTACTTACTGTCTGCCTAGAGTTTTGCGGTGGACCGAGAATGCACTGGTGCCTAAGACTTACATCTTGCGGTATTCCACAATCTCCATGATGTGAACTAATGGATATGATACCAGATCTTTTTAGGGGAGGGCATTCTTTCCCATCCATCTCCCTCTACCACTCACAGAAATGGCCAAATGCAGACCTACCTTCAGACGGGGCGGGGGGGGGGGACGCAGAGGGAGACTCCAGAGTATACCACCTGACGGAGTTTTCATATAGAGCCAGGAAAGACAGGATGCATCCCTGGAAAAATCAATTAAAGCCTCCCTTTTATATCTTGCCTGAAAACGAACCATGTTTGGGAGACTTCTTTTCTGCTTCTGTTCACGCCTCCTCGCTGTGTTGAATTAAGAAACATGTGCTTAGGTCAGTGTTTAGCTTTTCTGGAAAAGCACAGTCTTTTGAGAGGTCATGCCAAAGATTTCATCAAGGTTTTATCACCTGTGGCACCTGCCGTGGTATTCTGCACGGGATGAGTATTTGAAAGCTGTCCCTTTAATAAATCTGGATCTTTGGAAACCCTAGCACCTTTAGCAGTGTTTCTCTTCCACCTGCACAGGGTCTAACTGTGCACAAAGGCCTTCCCATGCTGCTTCTTTCATTTCTTTAGACGCCTTCGGGAGTGTCAAAAGAGATCACTGCCCTTGTGTGTTGTAATTAGGGGAGAGAGGTGAGGTGCGTGTTGTGTTCCCCAGCTGCCAGCCACTGGCCCGCTCAGTGGCCGCCTGCACCCGAAATAATCACGTGAGGACGGTATTCATTTAA
>JAQHUG010000329.1:74804-94567 GCA_028555095.1 Dicrostonyx torquatus | reverse complement strand
GACGGTGGCTCGTGGCGTCTGGCCCACTTCCTTTCTTCTCCTCCCAGAACTTCCATTCTGTCTACTCCACCCACCTAAGGGCTGAACTGTCTATAAGCCAGGCAGCTCTTTATTTAACCAATCAAAGCACAGAAATACAGATGGACCCTTCCACACTTGTGGCTAGTTATGATTGCGCTGGGATACTGAAAAAATGAGGAGCCGGGCAGTGGTGGCGCACGCCTTTAATCCCAGCACTCGGGAGGCAGAGGCAGGCGGATCTCTGTGAGTTTGAGACCAACCTGGTCTACAAAAGCTAGTTCCAGGACAGGCTCGAAAGCCACAGAGAAACCCTATCTCGAAAAACCAAAAAAAAAAAAAATGAGGATGTTATACTTGATATGTGACCCTGCCTCCACTTTGCACACGTGGCAGGAAGCCCCTTAGCCTTTCACTGACTTTCTAGTTACCATGCTGCAGGGAGAGGGTACTGCAGGTGCCCCTCAAAAAGAAACACCTGTACAGGGTGCCTCCTCCATAGAATGAGAGTAAGAAGCTCAGGGTTCTCAAACTCAGCCTATCCTGCTGCTCATGCAAACCGTGGAAGGGAAGCAGGGCTTAAGAAACACTGGCCTCTTACAACAAAACTCAGCCTTGACTCTCATATTCCAAGAACCTTCACCATCATAGGCTCTGTGACCAATACAACTCCAGTGCTGGGAATGTAGTTGCATTTGGCTGCTCTGTTCTTTTTGTTGAGTGGGGACTGCTCCCCCCGAAGCTTGTAGCCCCATGTGCTGTGTATCACCCAAATCTTCTTCTCACTCACAGCCTTTCCTAGCATCATCTCCCTCTGCATGGGCAGTGCCTTGCCATTCACTCAGACGATGCTCCATCATCTTGATGCCTCAGGGTAGGTACATTAGGTGGATGTTCTGGAAGCTGTAGCTTCGCCTCCTTGTTCATTTTTCTTCTCTCAGTGAATTTTCCATCCTTGCCAAAATAAAATCTTAATACAAGTGTCCCAGATAGAAACACCTATGTATCTTGGTTGACAGTTTGAGTTTGATAACACCATGCTCAGCAATTCCAGGACAGGGACATATTCCCAAGTGAACAAATAGTCGAGTTTTGGAGAAAATTTCTCTTAACTCCAAGGGCATTGGATCAGAAAACCCATTTTCTGGGCATACTGATAGGTGACTATTAGTTTGAAAGCACATTTATTTTTAAGAGGTATTTATAAAGTTATTGAATTTGAGTGCATTTTTTGTCTATTCTCCCTTGATTTTCAGATAGGAATTTTTAAAACAAATGTGACTAGCTGTATCTCACAGCTATTTGTGAGTGACACTGAGTTCTTTAATATAAAATTCTCATTATCACTTCTTGACCTTTTGGCTACAAATCAAGTGATCTTTTGTGTCGGCATCTATTTATTGTACATGGTGATGGATTTCATAATGACCTTTTCGTACATCAAGTACTTTGACTATATTCTCCTCTCTCCCTCTCCTTTCCCCCTCCCTCCTACCATTCCTAGTCATTTCACCTAGGCACTCTCATTTCTGTTTGCAGGTTCTATATACATGAGTGATACTAAAATCCAGGATATACAAATTGCTGAAAATGTGTTTGTCTGTGTCCAATTGCACTCACTACAATTATTTCTAGTTGTATCCATCTTCCTGAAGATGACATAATTCTTCTCTTTCTGGCCTTTTCCAGCTTTTTTATCTGAGCATCCCTGGGATAGAAAGGTTCACTTGTAAGCTTCTTACTCACTTAACACTCAGGCAGATGGAAGGGGAAAGATCTGAAGGTTAAGGATTCAAAGCCATAGTGCATTGATGACCAATTGAAAACTGATAAATGACTTCTGAAATGGCTTACTATTTCACAGCAGCCACTAGGGAAGCAGGGCTTGGGGACCATAAACGGATTTACTCATGCAGATGTAGAAACTTGTCTCCCAGCTTCATCTATCTCATGAATGAGTGAGATGTCAGTATGGAATGCCAGAGTCCATGTGGCAGAACGACCTTGTACAAGCTACTTAGCTGTTCTCAAATCCCACTGCCTAGCTCAAAGGAAACTGTACTAACACCTAAGTCTCTAACTGGCAAAGTGTTGACCGAGGTTGTCCATTCAGTCCCCATCTCTGCTCTCAAATACTGTGCTTCTTTCTTTTCTCAGCTATATTCTAGTCTCTCCTCTGTGGCAAAAGAGATCTTTCTAGAGGAATATATGAATATATATATATATATATCCTTTTCTCTAATCCTTTGGCTAGCTGTCTGTTATTTCCAAGATAAAGATTCTAGCTCTTATATTTGAGTTTAGGTAGCTCATGTAGGCTCTTGGGGACTGCCAAGACTTGGAGGGTTCGCCTGAGCTACTGTTATGTTTGAATGAAAAAGAAAATATTAAAACCCCTTTCTCTGGTTTAAAAGTCTTTCCATGACTGATGAGTGCTGCACTTTCCAGGTTCTCCCACACCACTCTTTTCTTAAGACTGCAGTCATAGCAAGCTGAAAGTTCTTTCCCAAGGCAGTCTCTTTTACCTCTAGCCTTTGTGCTAGTTTTTGCTGTACCTAGAACACTCAGTCCTTCCAGCTTGCCCTTTCTTTCTCTTTGCTATTGAATTGTGAAGAATTTTGTGCCCTTATTATCTTCCCAGGAGGTCCTCCCCCAATCTGAATTGCTTTTCCTCCGTGTTTCCTCCCCTTTGTGCTTCTGTCTTCTTAGCGCTCATCAGCCTGATTGAAACTGCCCTTTCCCTGGTTTATTTCTCCCTCTCAGTTCTTCTGAACTGCGTCTTACTCATGATTATGTTCTCAGCAGGCCCTGTTGAATGAATGATACATGTTTAAGTGTTTTTTGACACTGTAACCTGCTATACTAGTATTAAGTATTGCATAATACTACCATGTTCAACTTGGTTATTTAATATTGTTTGATAAAGCTTTGTGATAGTAACTAATACCACATTTCAGTTATGTCGTTCTCGTTTTTTCTTCAAGCTGATACTAAAGAAGGCCTTCTAGTTATTGAACATTTAAAGTGGACTAGACTGAGGTAAGATTTGATGTGATGATGCCATTTACTCATCATATCAATCTTATAAACTAGGTTCTCTTATGTGTACCATCCTAATTTTTTAGATGAAAAGAAAACAACAAAACAAAAAAAAAACTAAGCCCACAAATGTAGGTTCAAAAACATTGAGAATCTTACCCAGTGTCTCATAGCTAGATTTTTATTGTTGTTTTTGAGACAAGATCTGCCCTGCAGGCCAAGCTGGTTTTGAACTAGCATTGTTCCTTGCACCCAATCTCCTAGATTCTGATTGCAAGTGCATCTCACAGTGTCTAACACGCCTAGGTTCATAGCCAGATTTTGGAAGTAGAGATTACAAGTTCAAAATCCTAATCCTGACAAACTTCTCAAATAAGAAAACTGCCAACAGAGTGAAAAGGTAATTCACAAGATGAGAAAATCATTCGTCAGTTGTGCGTTTGCTGGGTTACTGACAAGCAGCAGAACTACGAGTACTCAGCGATTTGAAACAAGTCCAACATGATATTAAAAATGAATACAGAAACTTGGCTAGCTATTTCTGTAAAGAAGATATACAAGTGTCCAAAAGGCATATGGAAATATGTTGAATACCATTGATCACCACAAAATGCTAGTTCAAAATACAATGAGATGACACTTCATACCCACTAGGGCGGCTTCTATTTTTAAAATGTGTTGGCAAGGAAGTGGGGAAGTTAGAACCTTGTAGATCGTTAGTGGGATGTAAAATGGTTCAGTTGTTGTGAAAAACTGTATGGGGATTCCTTCAAAAATAGGATTACCCACCACATTAGCCAGCAATTCCACTTCTAGGTATATAGTTTACAGAGGTAATCACAGGATCACTAAGGGATATTTGTTCACCTCAGTTCACACATGTTCTATATACAATTGCTCAAAAGCAATGCAGTCTAAGTGTCCATTAATGGAGGAATAGATAAATGTGTAGATAGTCAATGGAATACCATTCATCCTTTTAACATTAGGACATTCTGTCATATACCATGATATGGGTAAAACCAAAAGCACAGTGCTAAACTGAAATAATTCAGCCATAAAAAGAGAAAATCATATGATTCCTCTTTTTTGAGCTACTATCATAGTGCACTAGACAGACTGATAGTAGAATGTTGGTGCCAGCAGTGATGGCATGGGGGATAGGGCGCTCGCATTGAATGGGATGTGCAGTCTTTTTCACAGTGGGAAAGAAAAGCTCTAGCTATTGATAGTGGTCATGTTTTCTCAACAGTGTGAATACACTTAATGCCACTGATCTATACCCTTCCAAGTGGTTAAAGTATAAAACTTCAAATGTTCTCAGCAGGGCCTGTTGAATGAATGATACATGTTTAAGTGTTTTTTGACACTGTAACCTGCTATACAAGTGGAAAAGCTAATTCTAAATTAGCTCATTCTCACCAGTTTTCAGTCTTGTCGATGTCTGAAAACACACTCCTGATTAATCTTTTAATTTGTACTTTATTTCCTCTGTCCTAAGGCCAGAATGCTCCCTGTCAGGGCCTCTAGAGCTTTCACATTGGTCACTGTTCCACTGGGTCCTAAAGTGGGACCAAGGCATATATGTCTAGTTCATTCTCCTCCTGGGAAGAAGATGCTCTCTCTGAAAGCAGCATTCACACATTTTACTCACAGCCATGGGCAGATGGCTTGGATCCCTTCTGTTCCCAGGAATGATATCAGGACTAGTTACACTGTGCCTTTTCCTGACAGTGACATTGGACATCATTATTAATAGGTGAAGAACAGATATAAAGAGAAGGGGAAAGTGGCTTGGGCTGAGTCACACTGTGAAGTTAAAACAGCATGCTCCCAGCCACAAACATCACCCTGGCTTTCTTACGTGGCTGCCAGCTCCACAACCTTGCTCTTTTTTGTACTTTGGACAACAGATTGACTGGCTTTGGAAGCAGGTCTGAATTGTCTTGTTGATAAACGAAGCAAACCTTCCTCAGTTTGGTATTTTATGGTCTTGCTTTGTTTCTTGCTTGGCAGGAGGCCTCATCATTGAAAATATCTAAATGTTCAATTTGCCCTCCACTCAAATGTAGCAAAGAACTCTCGATATCCCAGGGGTCCTTTGGGGTTAGTGAGGATGAAGTAGGGAAAGAAGGACCTGTCTCATCTGTAAACAGAGACTGCTCTTTTGTTCCTGGCCTCCCTGACCCGAATAATCACACAGAAACTAAATTAATTACAACACTGTTTGGCCAATGGCTTAAGTGTATTCCTAGCTAGCTCTTACATCTTGAATTAACCCATTTCTATTAATCTGTGTATCACCATGAGGCTGTGGCCTACTGGTAAGGTTCCAATGTCTTTCTCTTTGATCAGTTACATGGTGTCTGCCTGACTCTGCCTTCTTTATCCCTGCATTCAGTTTAGTTTTCCTGTCTAGCTCTATTCTGCCCTGCCATAGGCCAAAGCAACCTCTTTATTAACCAATGATAATAAAACATATTCCCAGCAAACAGAGGGGAATCCTACATCACTCATCTTTTCCACAGGTGAACATTAGACCACTGGGAGCATCACAGTCTCCTGGAGAACTTCTAAAAGTACAAATGCTTGGGCTAGCAGTGCAGCTCAATGGTACACCACTTGTTGAACATGTGTAGGGCCCTGGGTTCAATCCTCAGTACAACAACAACAATAAAAAGTTACCCTGGGGCTTGACCAGCTCAGCTTGGAATTTCCCCCCTTCCCCCAGGGAACACAGCCCCAATTCCAAGGGAGACCTCTTGAGTTGAGAAGCAGCTGTTCAAAGTAGCTGTCACCTCGCTAACAGGCACCTGCTTTGTGAGATAGGAAGTGCCACAGTCTGTGCGTTCTCATAAGCACACTGTACTTGCAGTCATTTTTTACATGCTACCTGTTGTCTTTAAGTCATTGCTTCAGATCTTTGCTTCTCATATCCTCAGGGAGCTCCCAGAGAGTAGGTAGTGTGTTCATCATCGCCTGTTATTATTGCACCCAAATGTCAACTTTGTTAACACACAGCACATGTTCAGTGCACATAACTGAACTGATGGAAGTCTTGTAGATGGAAAATCTGACATAATTTATTACTTATTTGGACAAATGCTCTGTGTCCTTTGGAAGCAAAATGATCACATGAGAAAATACTCATGGAGACAGAAGCCCTGAATTCCTATCTTGACTGTGTCCTAAACTCCCATTGTGACTTGTAGTAAGTCACTAGCTTTCTCTGGCATTGAGTTTCCTCATATGTGAAGCCAGGGCTGATATGTAGGCTTCATCTTAGTGCTGGACTTGGGCTATTCTACAAAGCAATGGGCAATCTTTCTCTCGTGTGAAGGTGCGAATGTCTTTAAAAAGTGGAAACCAATTCCAGTTTCTGACATGAGAAACTTGGGCAGAGAGCAAAGCATGTGCTTTGGTCAAGGGTCTATGCCTTGTGTGTGTGGAGAGGAGAATGTTGCTCACTTCTCATTCATGTCCTTGGCTTTGACTGGACTCTTCCATCCCAGGAATGTCAAACATTCACTATCTACATGCCTGTTCTGTTCTTTTTTTATGAATGAACTGTTGCATTCCAGCTGGATTTCTGCTTACTCCTCTGTATGTTTCTAGTCTGGACTAAAACGTTCGGTATTGTGTTTGATAAAACTGTTCAAGTGATGTGCTCTGAGGAGAACAAGAGCAAAGCAAGGCACCAGACTTTCTTTTTCTTTCCTTTCTGGAGCATCTTGTTTATTCAGAAAGTCAGCACAAAGACATGGGGGGAAAGATGTGCTAAGGCCCATAAAGAAACACGTAGGAGCTAAGGGTTGCTTACAGAAATCTCCAGTGCCTAGAATGGGGTGTGTTACATAGGTGATACTCAGTACAAATATCTGCAAGTGAAGGAAGATCTCCAGAGCTCTCCAACTTTTTGCTTTAAGGAGACACCTTTAATGGCATTGTATCTTAAGCTCACGAAATGAATGAGGTAGATATGATACTGTCTTGATTGAGGAAAGCTAGGGTCCAGTCCTGTGTACTCTCCCCTCTGGGATCCAGAAGGTTCCTCGGAGCCTAAATGGAAAACTTTTCTTGTATCTGGTAGAAATGAGAAGTGTTTCAATTCTTGTTCTCTCCCCAGTTCATTCTGGCCATGGGCAATCTGAACAAAATACATAGAATATTATCTTTCAGTGGGGTCATGGGTATCTGAAAAGAAAATACTGCGAATTCCCTCCTCCCACCCTCACCCCAGGGGTCCCCTAGTTATTACTAAGAGCATGGAAGAGGCTAATTTCAGTAGGAGACTTCTGCCTTGATCCACAATGATCCACAAATGTATACGAGACTAGTATTTGTTCAACTTAAATAAAGAAGGAAAGAAAACTACTGTGTTAGTTGTCCCAGCATTCAGTAGAATGCTCGTTGGATATAGTCTACTGCAGTGGATTACAGTGTAAAGCTCTTCTGTGGAGTCTGGTATGGGCAGTGACCAACTAGGTGCAGCTGCCTTTTGCCCCAGCGCACCCTGCATTGCCCTTGGGGCACCCTACATTGCCCTGACAATCAGAAATATTCCAAACCCAATTCTTGGTCAGCATTGTGTACATGCAGGTGTCCAGAAGGCCTTCGTGGAGAGCACATCCTTCTCCACATTTGTAGGACTGTGACCCTCTGCCCAGCAAGTCTGACATCCTTCTTTCCCCATCACCAATAGGTCAAGGAGAGATAAAGTCAAGGAGCTTACTTGATAGAGTGATCTGAGAATGAAGGCACACCCCCATCTCTATCTTTGGAAAACAATCTGCCTTAATGTTTTAGAGAAGTTGGAAAGATAATGCTTTTAAATTAAGAGGTTTCATTGTTACTGGTGTCATGGTCCTTTCATATGAATCTCTTTGTGCCCTACAAATTATCCTTCATTATAAGGAGGACACTTATACATATAACTTCGTTATACATCAGAAGAGGTAGGCATAGAACTAGTTCTGGGAGTTCCATTTGACAGTAAACTAAGGGGTTTCACTCTGTTCAGGAGTGCTCCCAGTTCAGACAACAAGCCACCAGAAGCAGCAGCTTCTTCCCTACTGACTTGGCTCCACCTCCTCCATCTCCTGATCAGTCTCCTGATGGGCTCCCTGTCTTTGAAATCTAACTCAGGCAGGACTCTCATAGAGACTCTCATTTGCTGCCGCTGGATCGTCTCCAGTTCCAAGCATCCCCTCTGCCCCCTGCCATGGCATATGGAACAGTTATTTGGGATTCAGTAGTTAACACTTAAAATCTGGTTTTAGGATCAAGAACACTCAAGGTTAGGGCTGGGGGAAACCTTAGTACAGAGTCAGCTTGACAGCCAGTCATGACAAAGCTAAGACTAGACCAAGTTTTTCTATGCTGATACTGCCTTCCTGGTTGGATGCAGAGCCCACTTTCATTTCTTGCTTCCTTTTAGTTTATAAACTGCCTTCCTTCTCTGCCCTGCGCCTACTGTCCTCTCTAACCAGAGAGAGGGGATCTGGAGAGTGCTGCCCAGTATGTGTACTTATCCTCTGGGACCTTGGTGTTTGTTAGCTTGTGGCTGGATTAAGGACCTCAGTGCCAGGAGAGGGTCTGACATACCAGTTCTGACACAAGATTTCATCCCAGCTAAAAAACGATCCCAGACAGTTGTTTGTTTAGAAGTGAAAACGGGTTTAGATGATATTGCCCAGTCCCCCAGCTAAATGGTCACAGCAGGAGCCGACTTGGTGGCACTCTGCTGGGACTCTTACTTTGATCACTGTCCAAGGACCTGTAGGCACTGGCGGAGGGGGATGCCGTTTGAGAGAAAGCCTGAACTCTGCCTCCCTTTTTGGAGCAGCACAGCTGTCCCTGAAGTGTGATATTCCTCTCTGTATGGAAACCTGTTTATTTTGTGCATGACTCTTGTCTGAAATGCAGGGGCTGGCGGTAAACTTCTGTGTGCTGTGTAACCAATCTGGCTTTTTTTTTAAGTTTGCCTGGTCCAGATCCCACCCCCATCCGCCCAAGTCAGGCACTACTACTAGTGTCCAACCTAGCCCAAAGGTACAACCCCTATGGTGAGGCACCTACCTCTGCCACAAGTTGGGAAACTGGAGGCTGTTCAGTAGCTGGGCTGTGCCTGAATTCTCTGATTTTCTTCTGGATTTGCTCTGCTACTATATTCCTATATTCTGTCTGCTACTCTCTCACGCCCCCGAGTGTCCACCAAACTCAACAAACTCAGCTCTCGAGTTGTGCCTATCTGGTGTCTGGGTCCTGGGGTCTGCGAAGCACTAGCTGAATGCTCACTGCTCGGTCCAGCACTGGTTCTGGAGTTAGGGGAGAAGAGGAGGAGGGCCGGAGGGACACCTCCCCAGGGTCCGAGTCAGCAATCCTGGTCTTCGTGCTCCTGTTGCTGCCCAGCACGGGCTGCCCAACTTTTTTCAACCACTGGACCCCTGTTTGGGATTTGCAGCCTATGTGGGAAACAAAGAGCTCTCCCGAAACTGCTCTAAGTCTCTTTGGGGAGATTCCCCCAGGAAATTCAGGAACTTCAGTCAAAGCACTTAGGGCTGCTCTAGGGAACAAAGAGTGAAGGCTTCTCGGGTGTCCCTCAGCTACCCATTGCGTTTGCATATAGCAGCCAGCAGTCGTCGCACCCTGGAGGGGAGCCTGGCGTTCCAGCAGATCCTGTGCCTGGAGCCCATTGGGACTGGCCTCTCCGGAGCAGGGGACTCTAGAAAGCTGCTGGCAGAGAGGACCTGTTTGCTGGCTACTTTGGAGGTGAGATGGGATAGAGTTTGGAGATGGAAAAGCGTGGAAGAAGAGGTTGCATTCCTCTCCCTGGTCCAGAAAAGATCCAGGTCGTGAGTGGGAAGAGTAAATACAAACAACTTCAAAAAAAAAAAAAAAAAGGCAAGAAACACGAAGCCAAAAGAAGCAAGCACAACGTTGTTACAAAACTGTCTGGTTTTGTAACAATTTCCCCGCTGCCGGCCAATGAGCAGCGTGGGGGGGAGTCACGTGATGGCGTTTTATATAACACTTTGCTGAGACAAGACAGTTATTAGGCGGCGCGGGGCAGCCGGCATGGAGCTACAGGAGGCGAGGCAGAGCCCGGCGCACTGCGATCCCGCGTTCACGGCAGCGCATCTTTCTTCCGTCCGCCGCTCCTTCCTGCTAGTTTCCTGTTCCTAGACGCCTCTTCTCCACCCACCGGCAACCTCCGCAGGTTCCTCTCTCTACGGATTCATATCAGACTGCACAGGTGTTGAGCTTGCCCACCGAGCTCGGCAGCAACAACTTAGAACTGGCGGAGCTGGCGGAGCCGGAAGAGCGGGCGGCATCAATGGCCCGAGGAGACTCCGTGGCCCACCCAGAGGCGCCTCCCGAGGTCTCTGAACCTCTCCCGACGCAAGAGCTGGAGCAAACACCGCCACCGGGGACCTCGACGCCGGCAGAGTGCAAAGTCCTGCTCACACAGGCGGACGCCTTGGCATCCGGGGGGCGCCTTCGGGAAGCCCTCGAGGTGTACAGGCAGCTCTCGGAGAGGCAGCAGCTAGTGGCCGAGCAACTGGAGCAGCTAGTGCGCTGCCTGGCTAAGAGCGTCCCGCAGAAGGAGCCGGTGGCGCCGGCTCCCTCGGACCAGAGCGGCAGCTCGAGCTGCTGCGCGGCGGCTGTGGAAGAGGCAGAGGAGGCTGCGGCCGTGGCCCCCGAGGTATGGGATGGCTTTAAGTGCCGGAAGTGTCTCGGATTTCTCTCGGACCCCGTGTCCTTGTGGTGCGGCCACACTTTTTGTAAACTGTGCCTGGAACGTGAGCGGGCCGCCGATCGGCGGTGCGCGCTCTGTGGGGTCAAGCTCTCAGCTCTCATGGGGGCCAGTGGAAGGGCACGCGGGATGCGGCGGGCTGGACCACAGGCGCCCCCGCAACTGCGAGTCAACGTGGTACTCAGCAGCCTTCTGGGCAAGTTGTTCCCGGGCCCGGCACGGGCGTCGCAACTCCGGCACGAGGGCAACCGGCTGTACCGCGAGCGCCAGGTGGAAGCGGCTCTGCTCAAATACAACGAGGCAGTTCGGCTGGGTGAGTCCTCCGTGCCGCCACCGGGCCACGAGGGCTTGGTCACGACGCGAAGGGGCGGGAGAATGAACCCGGCTGCGAGATGGGGGATGGACCAGGGCAGAGTTGGGCGCGCGCGGGGGAGGTGGGGGGAGGAAGGGAATGGCCCGTGGCCCACGAGTTGGGGGAGGGACCTTTCTAGGAGTTTGCCTTCCCTACTTTAGCTTTCTTTGGCTGTTCCTTGGTCTCTGGAGTGCTATTGCTTTTTTAGTTGTTGTTCATTTCCGTATCTCCTGTTTGCTTTTGTGCTTCTATGCCTCCCGGCCCCAGTTTCTATCTGTTTCGTCCCATTCCTCTCTTTTTGCGCGTTTCTTCTCATCTTTGTCACTGTTTTCTGCCTTGCTCGGTGTCACCGTCCCTATTTATCTTTCCTGGACACTTCAGCGCTCCCTCTTACACCTGCCGGTACCTTCCCTGCCAGGAGATAAACTTGGCACTGTTTCTCAAACTCCCGCGCGGTCCTCCCGGCTTTTGCCAGGCAGAGGTGGCCCGCCGGCTCCCGAGTCCGCGGCTCCCGTCTCTGGGAGTTGTCCCTTCCGGGACCGTGGCTCCCCGTGGGGTGGGTCGGGCCTGGAATTAGGTCAGGAGAGCACTGGTTGCATAAGGACCTCGAGCCGCCCGGGCCGGTGGCCCCTCCTCCGCGCAGGCGGGCGGGCGGGCAGTCGGGCAGGCGGGGATTGTGTAACGCTGAGGTAACCGAAGTGGGCCACGCTCGCCTCGGAAACCATCCCGGGAGCGTGTGCGGGGAGCAGAAGGGGGGGCTTGCTCCCCGCTGCCCTGTGACTCATTGTCACCGCTTCCTATCACACGATCCTTGGCTGAAATAGATGCACTTGCCCCAACCCCTCTACCCGCCGCAGTCAGACAGCCTGTGCCCTGACATAGAACCCTTTGACCCCTCTAACCCAATGGGCGGCAGGACCAGGCAACTTCTTGGAATTCCCAAGGAAACAGGGACTGTCTACAAAGGGGCATGCCTCTGTTTATCTTCTCCAAAAGTTGCCTGTAGAGGAAGGGTGGGCTTCGTAACTTCAAGGGCAACTCTGGCAGCCCCACATCTTTCCTGGAGTTCTTCCTGGGACCTGTTTGCTTCACCTGCCTCCTCCTACTCAGACCCAGGAAGTGGCCTTGGAACCACAAGCTGATGCTAGCACCTCTGCAGGCAGGCAGGGCACGGTGTCCAGAGAAGCATGCTGGGGAGGAGGCAGTGGGGCTAAGCAGACAGGGCTGTGGGATCCTAGGACCCCCTAGACCATCTCTGATAGATGGAGGAGGGATGGGATGGAGTCTCCACATGTTGAACCCCGCCCAAGCTAGCAACAGGTAATGTTGGCAGGAGCAAAACCAGGGCTGACTGGACCCCATGTTTGAGGGACACAAACCTACTCACAAAGCACATCCCGTGAGTGCCTGTACAAAACAGGCTGTGAGCTGCCGATGTGCAGTTCAGAAAAGTGGCAGAGAAGACTGCAAACTCTATGCTAAAGTGAAAAGCAAATAATTGGCACTCAGGTCATCTCTGAGAATACTCCTGAGGGACGGGGTAGAGGTAGACATCAAAGTCCAGAACTTGAGGAAGAATTCAGCAATATGAATGAAACAGGCTCTGGCCACTTATGAATGGAATTCCAAAGGTGGCTCTATTTCTTTCATCCATTCCCCAAAGGCTGGCCAGGAAAGACCCTTCTTGGGGTCCTCTTCTATCACCGCCACCACCACCACTTTTCCTGGGAGCATCTTTCCTACACCTTTGTTAATCTCTTCAGAGCAGTCAGGGCAAAAAAAAGGCAATATTACCGTCACCCTGTTAAGAGGAAAAGGGACCTCTTCAACTGACGGTATGAAATTTATCCTGGAAATAGCTAGTGTCTTATTATTCGAAATGCTGGACCCATACTCAGAAAAAGGAACTTCTTTTCACCCAGGCCTCAAAAGATTAACCAGCCCTGTGACTTCTAGTCCTATCACATCATCTCCTTGGCCTTGTTTTTCCTATCTAAAGAATGGGTGGGTTGAAGACCTGTCCAGGCCTGAGCTCTAGTGATTCGGTGATGGCTAGAGTAAGTCTCCTAAAAGCCTTGTCAAGGTGCTTTTTCATTTGGCCATCGATGGGAGGATGGACCTGGTAAATGCATATCTGTTTCCTCCAGGAAAGCTTCATATGCCCTGGCCATATGGTGGTTAATGTCACAGGTAATCCCCGTCTAGAATACTAACACGGCTTGTCTTGTTAAAGGTCTGGCTGCGTCTCTCTCTTCCCTGGCTTCATTTTCATTTGATGCTAGCTCACTCAGAAGCCAGGTTGCTGGACACTAGCAGCCTGCATCATTCATCTGGCAGAAAAGCACCAGGGTTTCCTTTAGGAAAAAGTTTCTACTGCATCATGGACACCACAAGCGCCAGCTTGAAAAAGAAGGGCAACATTACTCCTTTGCATGGAGAAGCTAGGGTGTAAAACTCAGGCCGTTATTAGGACGGGAAATGACATTTAAGTCTTTGGGTCCAGTGGAAAGAGCTTAGAATCCATCCTCATACAGGACTTATCATATGCTTGTGCTGGGGGCCATTAATGAGGGCTTTTTTTCTCATTTCGGCAGCTCCAAATGACCATTTGCTTTATAGCAATCGGTCTCAAATTTATTTCACCTTGGAGTCTCATGAGGATGCACTGCATGATGCAGAAATAGCATGTAAACTTCGGCCAATGGGTTCTAAGGTGAGTGTCGGACAGGAGGGATGGGAAAGAGGCTATCTGCAACCAGGGATTGGCAGGAAGGCTGGCCCTTGAGGCCAGGAAATATTAGAGCTTGGGCAATGCAGGGCATCCATTGGTAAAGGGAACTATAAGTCTTCAAGGAATCTCAATAAGTCCACCTTCAATTGGTGATCTTAAGGATAGCCTTGTCTTCATTTTTTTTTCAAAGTATGGAATCAGCCACACAGCCTGACTTTGTGTCTCAGCTCCGCAACTTTTCTTAACTATATGGTCTTGGGAAAGTCACTTAATTTCGCTGTGTCTAATGTTCTCATTTATAACATGTTTATATTCAAGGCAACTACAAAATGGGGTTGTCGTGGGGATTATACAAGATCATGTAGAGAAGATGCTTGGAATGATGCATGTAACATTGTATAAGTGTTTGCTGTCACTGCCGCCATCATCACCAGTCTTATAATTTTCTAGGAAAAATAGGGAGAGGGATCTGAGAAAGATATTGCTGCTCTGGTCCTTAAGAATGTCTTCTGATAGCCAGGCTTCTTGGGAGCTTAAACAACTTTCTTTAAAAAGACCGTCAAATTAACACAATAGTTGTGTCATTTTGAATCATTAATATGGTCATTTGACATGTCACCATGTATACCCCCAGAAAATCTAGGTCACAAAGGGGAGATGAGAAGAAAGACAGGGTAGACTTCAAGACAGGGGATACCTGAATACAAAGTACTACTTTCTGCATTTTGCCTGGCCTCAGGATCAACCTCTTCCATATGTTTGTATTTTGTTTAGAAGATTAGAACTGGGTCTGGGGCTCAATGTTTGCAAAGTGTGCCCATCGGGAAATGGCTGCACTCTCTGACTCTCAAGTGCTCTTATTTGCTATATGATGCTAGTGCTATCGGCCTTGATCGTTCCACAGGTATGTGTAAGGATCAAAGGTGAGAATACCAAATTCTGTAAGCTACAAACTTTACAGGATATTGGTTTAAGGACCTCTGTATACAGCCTGAGGGTGGGAAAAGCAGTGTCTCACAAACCAGAGCCACTGTGCCGATCTGAAGGTCACAGGAACAGGTGTCCTCTGAATCCAGAATGTTTCTCTGACCTTGGATTAGGCACCACCTTCAATAGTCTCCAGATAGCCTCCCAGTAGGTCTAATTAAACATACTCTCTGCA
Source organism: Dicrostonyx torquatus (assembly GCA_028555095.1). Lineage (NCBI taxonomy): Eukaryota > Metazoa > Chordata > Mammalia > Rodentia > Cricetidae > Dicrostonyx > Dicrostonyx torquatus. The sequence continues at coordinate 79,509 of JAQHUG010000329.1, read as the reverse complement.
GCAATTTACATGCAAAATCACACTGAATAGGATAAATACCACAAAATCGTTTACATCAATTTAGTTCAGATTTTGCTGCCTAATGAATTTTATTGTTGAACCTACGAAAACATCGGACCATTGAAAGTTTTACAGATCTAGGAACTTCAGAGAAGGCCTTGTGAAGTTGGATGTGTTGGCATGCACCTATAATCCAAGCAGGATCAGGAGTTTGAGATCAGCCTGGAGTATGACAGCGAGTCTGTAGTACTAGGGTGAATCTCACTGGTCTTTCACGAGAGAGTTTTCGTGGATGGTAATGGATCAGTGTGTTCTCTTTCCCAAAAAACACATTTACAGCTTAATACAAGTCACCAGCGCCTTAAGTTGCCATGGGGACTGGCTGTCTAACATGAAAGCCAGGGAGCTGCCTTGGGGTAATGGGGGCTTCTCCTGCAGTCTTTTCTTCTGGAAAACTAAATCTAGATACCACGATGGGAAGAAGCCTGAGAAACATGTTCTAGACATAATGAGAAAAGGGGTTTCTACAATGAAGGAAGAACTGGTATAAGTAAGGCAGGGGTTTCGTTTCCCCACAATTGGGAGAAAAAGGAGAGGGAAAGTCCAGAAGAGGAAAGGGTTGAATGCTCTGATTTTTGTATTTCCCACTATTTCTGGGTGAAATGCCAGTCCAGCAGACAGCCCAATTTCATCCATCCACCCAGGGCTCTGTGTCATTCAGTGTATCTTGCCGGCAGTACAGCTGTCAGGATAAGCTGGCCACCCTGAGAAAGTGGGCTGTATGAGTTGCTACTGGGTTGGTTACTAGTCACCCAGAGGTCTCTGCAGGTTCCCAGCACTGAAGCTGCCCTGCAATGGCCTGCTAGCCATTCCCCAAATGGTCACTTTTGGCAGGAGCAAGAAGGGAGTGTGGCAGCCAAGATTAGGATCTAGAAAGAAGTGAGGGCATGGATAGAGGTCCCCAAGAGGTTTGTAGCTGTGGCCACTGCTCAAGAAAGCAGATCCTAGCCAGGCCCTGACACCATACAGCCACACATTAGAAGGCAGAGGGATGCCTGAGAAGGGACATTAATTCTAGGCAGTAAGAGGAGGCAGCCCCTTTACTCTGTTTTTTTTTTTTTTTATTGCCCTTCTCAGGATTGCTGTTCAGGCCCTTATACAGAATTTAGTCCTGAGCACTTGGGTTTAAATCCTGAGGCCATGAAACATCCTTATATCTAGAAAGTGTGCAGCACCTGAGGAAAAGACAGCCACGTTTCTAGAAACAAAGCCTTGGCTCAGTGACTTGTCTTCTGGAAGGTGGTCCTGACTTTGAGAGGGAAGAGCGCTCTGGAAGTCCTCAGGCCACAGTTTCAGTTCGAGATTGCTGCTAGAGAGGCCATGGTCTTTCTCTCAGGCCTCTGTAACAGTGATGGGCTCACTTGAGCCACCACTGTCTTACAGACCAGTTCAAAGAGAGGCAAGTCATCTCTGGATGAACATCGAAAACTGAGCTCTTATAGTCTGTGGTTAACTGGAGGCTCTGACATGTTTGTGATGCTCAGTTGTGGGGTGAGAGGAGGTAGTAAGCATAGGAGCTAAGAATCTTGGCTTTGTATATAGTCAGTCTCAGGTTTAAACTTGAACTTTACAGCTTTCTGACTGTTGTACTTTGATTAAGTTATTTCTCTGGATCTCCCATTTGTTGCCTTTAAAATGGGATTCAGAATAGTTTGCCATTGTTACTCGTATTGAAATCAAAGTCTTTTGACAAACACTCTACCTGATAGGGTAAGCACTGGGTAAGCACTCAGCAATCACTGTTAATAGTAGCTACATTAAGATGGTTAATAAGGTGTGATTGACTGCTAATGTTTTCTTCCAGGCACACTTCAGAAAAGCACAAGCTTTAGCCACCTTAGGCAAGGTGGAGGAAGCACTCAGAGAATTTCTCTACTGTGTATCCCTTGATGGAAAGAACAAGGAAGCCAGAACTGAAGCTCAGAGGGTGAGTTGAATAACTCAGGCTCAGCTGTCTCGTGGACCCCCACCACTTTGTCTTCCTAGGGAGAAAGATGAAGATGCGACCCTCCTCAGTATCTGTGATCCTGTGTGGGTGGTTCTCTGGTTTTAAGGGTCATAAGAGAGATGCCAACTGATTGCCCAGAAGCACTGCCATTCTGGTATGTACTATCAAATTGGCAGATACTACTTTTTTTGTAGGAGCCAGTGATGAATGCTTTGCCTTGGAGTCAGTGGGATATAAACCACACTGAACCAAGTAAGCTAACCTGTGGTTTAAGGGTCACTGAGGAGAGTCTGCTTGTCGATGAGAGATCAGGAGCCAGGGGGTGGGACTGCTTGCAGCTGTATGACTTTGCTTTGCCTGAATCACATGTTTCACCAGTCACACATGGAGGACAGCTCCTGGGAAAGGACACTGATGATCTCCACATTGCTTGCCACATGCAAAACTCAAAACTTCACCTCTTCTGCTAAAAAAACTCAACCCAGTATCTCAGAAATGCAAACTAGAGTCCATTATGAAGCAATACGATTAGTCTTTCCAATTCTTGGGTCGCAGGAGATTGTGACTATAGAACGAATACCATGAGAAATATCAAGAACTTGGCTGAAGGGTCAAGCATCCTCATTTGATGGACTTTGTCATTTATCCTAATATATTCTTCTGGTGTCTGGAAGTGAGATGCTGACATTTAGTGATTGTATTTGGTTTCCTGTCCCCATACACCATTCAACACCGGACAACAAGCCCTCCTATCCATGTATAATGGTTTAGCAGGAAAATGGAGGAAAAAAGTGAGCAAGAGACAGAGCTGGTTTCTGAAGACTCTAGAACGGAATATTTAGCAAAACTGATAAAGTTGGCAGAGGCTAGACTCTGGATTTTCTGACTCTGGCATAGAATTCACTGTCTAGAAAAAAAGTGGCCTGGTTTGTGGATGTGGATAAGGTTTAATTGAAAGGGGCATGGCTCAGGTAGAATTATTTAGCAATCTACAGGCCTTTCCTAAAACTTAAGTGTAGTCCGTTCATGGTATAACATGACCTGAGCATTGCCTATGTGGCAGCCACTTGGTTGGTACTCTCTGTAGAAGGTTCCATTTAGTCCCCAGAGCCTCTCTGTTATTTCTCACCATGTTATAGATGAGACAAATAGGCGAGGACTCTAAGGCTCAGTGACTTTCTTGAGGCCACATGCTCCTTTGCCTTTCTTTTGTTCATTCCTTGGGTGGCCCAAGAAGTTCTGGTATCAGTTGAACTAACTTCTCTCTTCAGTTTGCTTTTAAGGATGGCCTGTTGTCATTTCTATACCTGCCCGATGAAAGACAAGGCATTGTGGGAAACTCTAGAGACACAAGAAGACCTAAGTTCCTCGTGGAACTTGTAATATTTTGTTGGTGAATATGACTGCCAGGCAATACAAGTGAATGTGTGCTTAAACTAAGTGTTATAAAATTCCGAAATTAATGTAAGAATTTTGAAGCAATTTTCTGGTGAGTGTTATGGAGCTCTAACAGCCATTTAAACACGCTGAGTGGCTTCAACTGTGTGTGTTCACTGGATTATTCCAGTTTTAGGGCTAAACATTTGCAGATGGTCCAGACGCAGTAGACATCGTTAAGCCTCCTTAGAACCCACAGCCCTATGCTTTATTTTTAAACTACAGATTCTGAACCCAGTTGGGTCTTTCTCTGGTTGAAATTATATCGGAATTGACTTTTCATTCATGTGGAACGATTATTCTCACTGAAAGCTGACCCTAACTTGTGTTTTCCAGAACCATTGAGAAGCTCTGTTCAGAGATCTTGGGTAGTAATGCTAAGAAGGGCATGGTTGTATTCCCGCCTTGTTTCTTTTGATTCTGACTCCTGGTCTCCTTTTCTTCACGCTATCTTCTGTTTTTTCAACTTCGTACCTGGAGACTATATGGCCTCCTTCAGGGAGACTGTCTCAGAAGTGGATATACCTTTTTGGCTCCCTGAGTAGGATTTCTGTGAGCCACCATTGATTCCTAGGGATGAGTTAGCTCTGAGAGATTATATTTATGACCCTGGGTATTGTGTGCCTTTCCACCTATGTCAGCCTATACCTGGAAAGTAGGGGTTTTAACAGTGGAGGGAAAGAAACATCTCTCTGAGGATTTGAGGCACCTGAGTGCTAGATTTCAGCCTTGGATGTATAAACACCTTCCTCATTCCCATGAGGGTAATATGTATTTATTAGGCATTTATCTCTGGCTGGAGAGAAAGACTTATTTCATGACAGGCTTCCAATGCAGAGTGAGAGGATGTAGTTTAAGGTTCAGGACCGTGGTCTGTAGAGAACGTGAAAGGATGGGTGAGATCAGAGAGATGGAGTATTGAGGCGAGGTAGCTCTCGAGCTGGACTTTAAAGGCCCAGGAAGGCTTCTGTGCAGGGAAAGCGCTAATGAAGAAAGGAGCATCACGAAGAAACTGCAAAGGACAGGCAAGAGAACAAACCAAACTTTGTGTTTAGTGTTCTTTCAAGTTCTCTTGATAAATTAATGCTCCCAACTATGTAGACTGAACTATAGTGTCAGGCATTTTCTAGTGGGTCTCCAAACATGGCAGGGTCGACCAGGTGATAAACATTTGAGTGCATTTGAGAAGCTCATTGACATGCCCTCTCTTTTGCTCTCTCTCTCTCTCTCTCTCTCTCTCTCTCTCTCTCTCTCTCTCTC
>JAQHUG010000329.1:24435-74783 GCA_028555095.1 Dicrostonyx torquatus | reverse complement strand
CTCTCTCTCTCTCTCTCTCTCTCTCTCTCTCTCTCTCTCACACACACACACACACACACACACACACACACACACACACACACACACACACACATGCACGGGTAGATAGATAAATGCATACATACTACCATACAGTCCCTGACCCCTGATTGGCACAGGGGAGAACTGAAGCAAGAATGTGAACAACTAATGGCGCAGCCTGCACTCCAATGTGTACCTTTGTCTCCTAGACCCTTTCCTTCTACTCCCTTCTCCCTCATTGGTATATCCAATTGAAGGCGAACCTGCCTGCCCCTAGGTACTTGAACGTAGCCTGACACTTTATACAGAGATGACCAGGAAGAGGAAGAGGCTGAAAGGAAAGAGGAAGTCTGAGCTCTGCTTTCCTAACGTTTAGTTGCTCAGCTCCCCAGCTCTGGAGGGATTAAAAAAAATCTAGGTGTGATGATGGGGGAATCGAAACAGATAGACGGAGAAAAACAGCAACAAGGAACCCAGTGTAGATTTGTGGACTTCTCTGCCCACAAAGTTGCTGTGGTGTCCTAGTTTGCTTTTCTATTGCTGTGGTAAACTCCATGATCCAAAGGAGCCTAGGAAAGAGAGGGTTTGCTTTCTTTACACATCCTGAGTTACAGTCTGTCACTGAGGAAAGTCAGGGCAGGAACTCAAGGCAGGAACTCGGAGGTAGGAACTCATGCAGAAGCCATGGAGGACTCTGCTTACTGGCTTGTGTCTCGGGGTCACATTCAGCTACCTTTCTCATACATACTGGGAGCACCTGCCCAGGGGTGGCACTTCCCACAGTGTGCTTGTCCTCCTGCATTAACCATTAAACAAGAAAATACCCACACAAACTTGCCTACAGGCCAATATGATATAGGCATTTTCTCAGTTTAATCACCCGCTTCCCAGGATGATCTAGTTTTTATCAACTTGACAAAAAAAAATCCCACTAACCAGTACAGACATCTCTTCTGACTTAACTCCTATGTTTCCTTTGGTTCAGATATTTTCAAGCTCCATTGCCGGTATTTCTGCAAAATGGTGGCACCATAGAGGTGGCTCTTAACCTTCATTAAGTAACAAAGGCATCTGTCTTGCCTTTTCTGGGTCATATTTCAGACCTTGGGAGACTGGAGCTGGACCCAGGAACCAACATTTTCATAAGTTCCTAGGTGACTCTTTTGAAAAAAAAAACATGTATTTTACTTTTTAATATGTCTATGTGTTTGAATCTGTGTGTGGGTATTTGCACATGAGTACTGATGCCTTTGGGTGTCAGAGGTGTCAGCCGTCCCTGGAGCTGGACTTACAGGGGGCCGTGAGCCACCTTACATGTGTGCTGGGAATTGGACTCAGATCTTCATACAAGAACAGTATGTGCTCTTAATGTCTAAGTGATTTTTCTATCCCTGTCCCCCGCTCCTAGATGATTCTGATGTGTGTTGATGCAACGACCTCTCCTTAGTGTGTCTAGGGACACCGCTCCAAGGCTTCCTCAATGGAGTTTTGCCTTGCAAGCTGTGCTCTCTGGTCCCCCATCCCTCCCCCTTCACCTTAGTCTAGCACCTGTAGAAACTTGAGTAGTGAAGTCTTCTGTTTTATGTCACAGCTTCTCTTTAGTTTCTTTTCACCATCAGTCCCGGGGGAGTCTCAGGAACATTCTCCCGATATCCTGAAGCTGTTGGCACCTCACCCTAGATTAAAGGAACACGTAGAGTCAATGGCTACTGAAGGCACCAGCCATAATCTACCAAAGTTGTCACAGGTAAAACTCAACTCACCCAGCTCGCTCATGATGCTTCGTTTGGCTCTTTTGTGGGCTTATGAGAAGTGAGCCCTACCTCTCCTACTTTGGTTCCTGAGGGAAAAAGATAGATGGAGTTGATAATGGCTGTGTCCTTTGCTTAAAGCTACAACTGGGAATTTCAGGCATGATCCAAAAGTTTATTTATTGATTAATTTGTTTGTAGTCTTGGTCCAATCTGGAAATGGAAAGATTTGATAGAAGTATAAAAAGATTGGCCCACTTCCCTTGGAACCCTGTAATTGGGGTGTGCTTATTAGTTTCAGCTTTGGGGCACATTCAAGCTGATGGCCTTTGAGCACCAGTGAAAGCTTTGTGCAAGGGTGACTCCATTTGGGGAGCAAATGGAGGGAATTTCTTGTTCTTGCACTATGCCTTCTACATAAGTAGGCTTCTCATGCACATTTCTAGCAAAGTAGAGGTGCGAGAGTTGACTTGAGAGTGAAGACAAGTATTTGTGATTTTCTTTGAAAACAAGGGAACAGAACACAGAGGGATGGGGTGTCAGGAGCTGGCCTTTCTAGCACAGGGTAAGTGGGCAGAAGTTGGGGCTCAAAAGGACCAGACTCGAAGCAAGGTTTAACATTGAATTCCTGGGCACCTTTGGGAAGCAGTTTCTTCTCCATTTGTGCCTGAAGTTCCTCACTTGTATATAAGCCCTGGATGTTTACATCTTCCCAGTTTTTGTCCGTGCTCTAGAGAAGGAATAAAACGCAAGGTGGCTGGTTTTTCTTGGTAAAGGCAGAACTTAGAATATCTCCTGAAATCAGAGAGCCCTCAGTGGTCATTAATATATGACTAAGGCAGCTAACACTAGGCCCCAGGGTCTGCAGTGGGGAATTCTACTTGCCACTCAGTCTTAAATGAAGGAAATAGAGCTTCTGGCTTTCCAATGTGAGCAGACTGGGGAGCAACAAGTGTATTTCTACCCAAACGTTGTTTTGCAAGGCCTTGGATTCTTATGTGGACAGTACTCTGGGCTCATGGAAAGTCGAGACTGTAGTGTTATTTAATTTAGTACATGAGAACCCCTGAACATCCAGGGATGTAGGATGAGAAAAGCCACATCCTCTCCTTTCCTCTCTACTTTTTTGTTTCTTCCTGCCTGTGTCCACTAGAATTGCTGGCAAGGGTAGAGGAGAAACAAGGAAGGTGAGCCTTTTGCTGTCAAATATTGATTTAGATTACAGAAGAGAGCTTCTCCAGAGCACTGTGCATAAGCACATCTTTGGAATTACTTCTAGTTCCGCTTTCCAATACCCTTCTAGTGGACAAAATTCTCTAAAAGGCTAGAGACCAGCTATTAGGCCAAATTATTGTGTCTTTTTTTCAGACTTTTCACCCAAAATTGAGGGAAAGGAATGGATTGTCCCCTGCTCCTTTGATGAAACTAGCATACAGCTCTGGAGCATGGGCAGCTTTGGAAGGCCTGTACGGAGCTGGCCCCAAAGCATTCCCTAAAGCCCTTTGAAGAATGGCTATGAATGACAGCGAGGCTGAGAGGAAATATCCAGTAACAGGATACCTGTCACAGAATGCTTTGCTTTCCTTACAGACCATTGGGGAGTGGTTTGGATAGGAGGGAAGAGTGATGCCTTCCCTTATAGTCCTCCTTCACCCCTGCCCAGGGGAGTTTTTCCTCCCATGTGCCTTTTGGCTGTGCCTAGGGAAGTCCCCTAACTCTATTTAAGCAAGGCAAGTCTTTGACATAGATTAGGCGTGAGAAATAAGCCCCATGACTGGCCCTCCATTGAGTTATGTATCTCCCTGAGTGCTCAGGAGTGAAGAGCAGGGTTATGTTGCTTCTTTTTTGTTTCCTTGGGACAATATTGGAGGACGATATTGGTCTCTAGTGGATTCTGATATCTGGCTTTTGCTTCATCTAGGAAAGTCCAGAGCTTCCACATTGTTCAAGTCAGGAGGAAGCAGCAGCTGGGGGAGACAGCAGCAGCCTGGAGAACTCAGCTCAAGTAAAAGTGGGTAGTCAAGAGGACAATGAGAAAGATCAGGAAGAAGAGGAGCAGGATGCTGCCTCCATCAGGACCGGCAAATGCCAGGAAAAGAAAAGAAACCGTTGCCAAATTGATGAAATCCAAGAAGACACGGACGTGCCTAATAAAGTCTCCAAACAAGGTACTAATTCCACCCCGGGAGAAAGTAGCTTAATGCAGATGACTGGACTCACTGACATATATAGTTACCCACTGTCTGGGGGGGGGCATCCTCTGGCTCTGAGTTTGTGACCTAGCTCTGGCACTCACCAGCTGCTAAATCCAAGGGGTTGCTGTGAGGTTTTTCTGAGTGTGCAGGGTAGCTACCACATAGGAAAGTGCAGGATGATAATTAGCATCCATAGTCAAGACAGTCCGGGTAGGCACCCCATGAAGTAACACCATCCCATGCTTTTTATCATGTCACTTTCTTCCAGGCCAACCATTTCCTGCCCTCATCCCTGTTCTGGGAATGTAGGATGGGAGAGGTGTGGTCATGTCTCACTTAGTTGTGTTCTGAGAAGCAGGCTCCCTATCTTTCCAAGGGAGGTTGGCAGCATCAAGATTAAGTGTGAGCTTTGAAGACCTGGCTCACTCCATGGAGTTGCCATGGAATTTGAATGCTCCCCAGGAGCTCTAGCCTTGGACTTGTCTGTCTATGGAGACTGCTCAAACAGCCCTGGAAACCCACTTTAGGGAATGCCATTGGCAATTGCTCAGGCAGCCACCAAATTAAACTCTGGGGGAAGTTTGAAAACTTTTTTTCCCTCAAAAGTACTGTCTGTAAAACAAAGTTGATCCAGCTTTGACTTGCTGTTTTCTAAATCACAGATGTTCCTGATGATAAGGTGGCCAAACCAGATCTCAGTATTCCGCTTGCATCTTTTGATGCATCTGACCTTGAATGTTCACTGTGTATGAGGTATGTGATGTGGGTCATCACTTACTGCCTGCTGTTTCCTTCTCTTTGGTGTCTGGGCCTTTTCTCTAGTAACTACTGAGTTAGTTAGTATGTAAAATCATGGCACAGATGAAATGGAAACCACATTGTCACGAGACCGCTGGATGTGTTCTTTATATCCTTAAATCATGATTTCAAAAGATCTGGGGAGTGGCAAAGCAAAAAAGGTCAAAAACTAATGGGCCACAAGTGGAACATGTTTATTTGGTCCTCATTAGATCTGATGTTGTTATGTATGACTGTACAGAAACAGGGCATGCACTGCCCAGCTGGTCATGATCCCTTTAACTTATTCCAGCCTGTCTCACATTATTGCTCAAGCCTTAGAGGTATTTGAACTTGTGATCCTGAATCTAAACTATTGCATTAAGGACTCAAGGCTCAAGGTTCATAAGCATTTTCTTTGGAAACCAAATAGAAGCCCAAATTGGTATGTGTTTTATGCGGTCTAAAGAACAGTACATAGGATTCTTGGTCAAGCATTTTCCTTCCAACTAATATGTTATCTATACTTCCTCGTGTCTCTAAAGAGCAGATTATCCATATGACACACTTCAAGGACAAATAGAAAGATTCTGTGATTGTGGTCTGGTGAGCACCTTGAAATGTAAAAGTTTATTTCATTTCAAAGCTGTGGTGTAGTAGCTGAGAGAAGGGCTCTGAAGCCATTGATGGGACCCTAGCTCTTTCCACCTACAGACTCTGTCCTAGAGCAAGTGACATTTGCTGCCACTCTTTTTTTCTTTAGTAAAGTAGAAAACAGGGCAATGAACTCCAGGGTTGTGATGATTGATTAAGAAAAACTATTTAATGCCTAGAGTGGTGCCTGGAAAACAGGAAGTACTCAAAAAATTAACTGTTCTTACGCAGAGGTCTTTCATGTTAGATCCATAGACCTCTGAGGAAGCTCTTGGTATACATTCAAATAGATTCATGAATTCACTGAAATAATATGCAAAAGTGTGTGTGTGTGTGTGTGTGTGCCTTTCCCTTGTGAGCGCTTATTCCTCTCTCATTGGTCATGTGAATTTATACTCTGAATGACTTTTTTTTAATCATCTGATTAAGAATAAGAGCAACTATTACCTGAAACATAGACTTTTCTTAGAGAAAATATACTTGTGTCTAGGGCTCAGTGGCAGAGCACTTAGCTACCATTCATGAGGTTCTGGATTCAATAATCAGTATCACAACAATAACAACAAAAATCTGTAGTAGCAAAATTTGTTTATAAGCATGGGCAGGTCTCAGGCAGTCATCAAACTAGGCTTCAAACACACTGTCAGGAGGCTGCTTAGGTGGTGTAGTCAAGAGTGGGGTGAATTGTAGAGGCGGATCCTTTACACCACTTCATCCAGCCCCTCAAAACAAAGTGGCAAGTGCATCATATTAAACCAAGGTAGGAGACAGCAAAAACCTGCTTTCAAGCCGAGAAGTGGCTCGGTAACCACCGCACCAGCGCTGTGCTCTAAAGCCCATGAGAGGCACTGTGAAGTAGATTTAATTTAGCTTCCCCAGACAGAGTAGGTCTTTGTTCTGCTTAACCCTCCTTAACACTCCTGCCAAAACCCGGGCGACCCACAATCAAACATACAGACTCATCCTGTTTGTGTTTTTCCTGTGGAATAAAAATCCTGAGGTTGAAATTCTTTTGTTCATCTTCCTTTTCTTTTCCTCTTTCATCTTCTTTGTCCCTAATCACAGGGGACTTTGTCGTAGAGTTAGGAATTTGGTTCAAGAAATAAACACACGGAGGATAAGCATGCCGTCTAGTTCACACCCCATAAGCTTAAAAACCACTGTGTCCGTCTTTGTGACCCCTTGTTCCATCTTTGCCCAGAGTAGCTAGCTGTTATGTAGGCTACTAAATTATAGCTAGATGCTCACTGTCTTATGGTGTAAGAAACCTGGCTAGCCTAGAGGGCTTTTTGATTTGAAGCTCTTAACACTTCAGCAGTTGGGAAGAAACATGCAGCTTCCCTTCCAACAGGCTCGGTCTGGAAGTTGCACATCAGATGCCGACCAAATTTGTTTAGTGTGGATGCCTTCGCCAGTATTTTTCTAGGCTTCAAAAGTTCAAAAGTTGTAGCCATTGGTATTTTTGTCACGATTATTGGTGGGTTTTGTTTGGGCCCTGGTGTGTCTTTGGAGGAGAGGCTTTGTATTTGGTTACTTTTCTTGTTGCTCTGACTAAATATTTGACCAGAAGCAATTTCAGGGAGGAAGTGTTTACTCTGGCTTACCGTTGGCGGGATGGTTCTCTCATGGTGAGGAAGACATAACAGCAGGTGGGCAAAGTGTGGCTGTAAGATCAGAAGCCCTGCCTCTTGGTCACATTGATTTACCAATACACAGGAAACAGGCCGTGAGGAATGTTAATGCTTAGCTCACTGGCTCCTTTTCAGTCAAGATCCCAGCCCATGCCATGGCAGCACTGCCCACAGTTAAGATGTGTCTTTCCACCTCAGACTAACCTAGACAATCTCTCACAAGTGTCCTGGAGGGTTCTCTCTTTGGTGAATCTAGATCTGCCAGGTTGGAAATGGGTATTAACCGTCACAGGTCTAAAATCAGAGGTTATTTCAAGCTGCTCGGGTGTAAATTAGACATTTGTACCACCTGTACAAGACTCTAGACTGAAATCTAAGCCCTGGCGGAGAGAAGTTAGACAAAGCATGAATTTATACATTTTGATTCGAGAGAGGAAATAGATTGGGTCGTACGTTTCACAGGGCAAGGGTGGAAAGTGTGACTGGAAGCCAGGGGTAGCAGCCAACACACACTGCAATCCCAGCACTTGGGACATCAATGTAGGAAGGTGAAGAGTTCAAGGTTATTTTGGGCTACAGGAGGCCCTATTTTTTTTTCCTAAAAAGTGGAAGAGTAATTGGAGAGTACATAAATGAAATTCTTTTTCTGTCTTCAAGTCTCCACTGCTGAATTGGAAGAACTCCATTAAGGGAACTCTCCCCCTAATGACCCCAACACCTCAGAACCCTGCCCTGCAATCATTAGAGGCATGAAATTCTCCTCGAGGTTTACCTGGCATGCACCAGTCTAGCCACTGGGGCTCATCTCTGGGCTTCTGTAAAGCAATACCTTTGGGATAATACTGTATTTTGAGATATGAAATGAGACTATTTGCTATCTGAACTAGTTCTCTGGTGGCACAGTGACACTGGCGATAAGCAAAAGAATCAGTTTTATATATAATCTTGTTATAGCTCCCTAAGTCACTGGGTATTAAGGTAGTTTACTTTCCTTTCCTTCTCTCTTTCTCTCCCGCTTCTTTTTCTCTCTTTGCTGTAACCTGATAGCAAAAGAACACAGTACAAGGCTGTCACTGGGGGGGAAAGATAGCTTTTTCCAGATAAGCCAGACATTTTATCTGGACTGACATCTAAGGGAAGGATTTTTTTTCTGACTATTGTTTACCACACCACTCTGATAATGTGAAATGCTTTCTTGTGAGACAAGCAGGCCCTGCTCTGATTTAAAGCTGTCTCCCTGAAGTGTTTTCAAAATCCTTATCTCAAGTGGAAAAAGGACAGACGTTCCAGTATATACCTCTCTCTTCATAGGTAAGACTCTTTGTGTCTCTCTCTCTAGAGAGCAGAGGGAGGAGGGAGAGTGACAGAAAGGGAAGGAGCAAAGTGCTTGTGGAAGTGTACTTGTGCAGACAGATGTCGGCTGAATGGCTGGAATGCAGTTGAATATGAGGACGCATGTAGTCCTGGCTGTCTTGTAGATCGAAAGAGATTAGTTGTGGAGTCAGATTTCTGTCTACCAGCTAGCTGTGTAGTCTTGGGCATGTTATCTCATCTGCTTGCATTTTAATTTCCTCAGCAGTAAAATAGTTCATCATAATTGCCACTTATTAATATATAAAATTACTTTTAATGAACAGCAGTGTTGCACACAGCCATAGATACAGCAAGATAAATAAATTATATTTATGTTCTTAAAGGAGCAGTAGTCTCAATCATCAAGTTCTCAGGAAAAAATAGTTTTGTATAGTAGCAGTAGATAAAATTTATCAATCATCCTTGTATGTATAATCAATAGTATCTAAAAGTATTCAGATATGATAGGCATATATAATGTGCCTATAATAACAATACTCAGAAGTTTGAAGCAGGTGAATTAGGAGTTACAGGCCAGCCTGAACTTCAGAGTAAGAACCTACCCCTGAGAAACAGCAAGGGTGATGAATCTAGGGGAGGCAGCACATATTTCTAATCCCAGTGAGCAAGAAACTGAGGCAAGAGGCTTGCCAGTGCTCTTAGGCTAACTGCGGCTAGAGAACAAGACCTTATCTTAAAAGAACAACAAAGAATGGGTAGTGGTAATGCACACCTTTAATCCCAGCACTTGGGAGGCAGAAGCAAGCAGATCTCTGTGAGTTCAAGGCCAGCCTGATCTACAAAGTGAGTTCAAGACAGCCAGGGCTACATAGAGAAATCCTGTCTCAAAAATGAAAAAAAATGCAAACAAACAAAGAAACAAAAAAGCTCAAGCAAACAAAGATTTGGAGATGTGGTTCAGTGATAGAACACTCCCCTTACTTGCATAAGGCCTTGGGTTTCATTTACACACACACAAGCACGCACACACACACACACACACACACACACAAGCAACCACAGTCACAGAATTCGAGTATTCAAGAAATAATTCTTCTATTTTGGCATTTGTGGTGGTTTGATCAACTCGGTGGTTCCTGAATGAGCCCTGAAATCATACTTCAGAAACCCATCTTGTATTGTAAAATATATAACCTCTGAAGAAAACATTGTTAAGAGTCATGTAACCACTTGGTGTAAGGAGAGTAAGACCTCAGCAGGACAACAGAAACTGTCCAGATGCCTTTTCTTAAAGGACCATACTTAACCACAACTCCTGCGGTGGTTTGGATGAAATGTCCCCCATAGTTTCAGGCATTTGTATGATCTACATTTGTATGGTCCTGTTTGGAGAGTCTTACTATGTGTGGCCTTGCTAGAGGAGGTGCATCCCTGGGGTTAGTCCTTGAGTTTTCAAAACCTTCTGCCGTCCCCAGATCACCGTCTCTGTTGCCTGCTTGAGGTTTGAGGGATGAGCTCTCCACTTCTAGCTTCCAGCTCCAGCCACTTTGTCACCTGCTGTTCTGGCAGGATCCTAACTTCCTGGAGCCATAAGCCTCATAATAAACTGTCTCTTCTCTAAAGGTTGCCTTGGTCATGACATTCTCTCGCAGTAATATAAAAGTAACTACTGCAACCCCCGAGCTACTCTCTTGCCTTCTAGTTTGTTTCCTCTTATAATTTCGCCATGTATATTTGCAGCTGTAAATGGTATAATCTGATTTGGCCTAAATAGTAAAACTTAGATTGAATTCTAGTGTATTTCTTCAGTCTGATTGCTTCTTTTAAAGTCCATATCAACATGTAAGTGGTTTGCTCATTTTCATTAGCCCATGGCATCTCATTGTGTGAGTGTACCACAGTCTCCTCGTTCTGTTCTAGATGGGTACTTGGCTGGGCTGGCTCTAGTTTGAAAATATCACGGATGGCCACTGTTTTTGCGTGTGCCAGTGTTTGCCCGGTTTTCTACTAGGTTATTGGTTTTCCTTACTGGTTTGGGTGTGTTTTTCTTACAAGCTCTTGGTATATTTGAGATACAAGCCTTTTCTTACCTGGGCATGGCAAGCACTCTCCCTTAATAGGTGCCTACCTCCTTGACCTTTTAGTTATGCTTTTAGATGAACTTAAAAATTCTTAATCTTATTGCGGTTGAAATTAGCAATCTTCTCACTTATTTTTAGTGTTTCTTTGAGTTTTCTCTACTTTCATCTCTGTTTCATCAAGATTTCTCTGATTGTACATTCTGAAAGTTGTTTTTCTTTTCAGATTTATTTTTTTCAGATCACCTGGAATTGATTTTTGTATGGTATAAAAGATGATCCACTTTCATGTCCCTGTCCAGATAGCCACTCTAGCATTTATAGAGACTGTGCTTTCAAACCCTCCTGTGGCCCTGTTTGAAAATGTCACATTTGTCATAAGTCAAGAATCCATGCCTGGTTCTATTCCTGAGCTTTCTATTCTGTTCCATGGCTCTATTTGTCCTTATGCTGGTACACACTGTTTTAATCATCATAGCTGTAACATGTTGGGCCTGCTAGTTGGAGTTTCTGTCCCGCCCGGTACCCCACAGCCGGCAAGCCCCAGAGAAAATTACACAGAGGTCTCCAGAAGATTATAGAGTGATTGGCCCATTAGTTCAGGCTTCTTACTAACTCTTATAACTTATATTAACTCATTATTCTTATCTATGTTAGCCATATGGCTCAGTACCTTTTCTAAACGGGGCAGGTCACATCCTACCTCTCCGGTGGTCTGCGCAGGAGTGCGGGAAGAGCTTCCTTTTTCCCACCCGTTCTCATCACCCTGCTTCTACTTCCTGTCTGGTTGACCTGTCTTTACTTCCTGCCTGGCCAATCATCATTTATTTAAAACATGATTGACAGAATACAGACAATTCTCCCGCACCAATAGCTTTATAATAAGTTTTGATGCTTGGTAAAGCAAGTCCTCCCACATCCTTGTTCTTCAGATGGGTCTTGGCTCTCAGCCCTTTGCATTTCCTTATTGCATTTAGAAAGCAGCTTGCCAAGTTTTTCCTCAAACAAGTCAACCAACAAGATAACTCATCAGGATGTATTGAGATGCATCAAATGTTTACAGTTCTTTTTAAATTGATTTTTTGAGACTATCATATTTGAGTCCTGTATTTACATCATTTTCACCTCTCCCTTTCCCCCTCAAACTCCTCCTGTGTCCCCTTCCTTCTTCTCAAATCATTGACCTCTTCTATTGACATCTAATTAAATATGTGTGATACCATATACCATGAGGCTAACAACCTCTTGCTCTAAATTGAACACTCTTGGGAAGTCAAAAGAAGCGGGTCAAGATTTGTCTCCTTTCTGTGCTCATTATCTTGTTCAATGTGAAAGCCTCTTCCTCCTCCTCCTCCTCCTCCTCCTCCCCTCCTCCTCCTCCTCCTCATTCGTCCTCCTCCTCCTCCTCCTCCTCCTTCTTCTGTTTTCTTTTTGAAACAGGGTTTCTCTGTGTAACAGCTCTAGCTGTCCTGGAATTTGCTCTATAGACCAGGCTGGCCTCAAACTCACAGAGATCCACCTGCCTCTGCCTCCCGAGTACTGGGATTAAAGGTGTGTGCCACCACTGTCCAACTGAGCCCCACTACTTAATAGTCATCAACAGCTGACCCCTAACTCTTGGTCCTGCTTCAGGTGAACCTTTCTTTACACAAAGTAAATCTGTGCATCTCCGAATGTGTAGAATACTTTTCATTAAGGGCCCCCAGTTTCCCTAGATTGATTTAAAAACATTCTCCTGCCGGGCATTGGTGGCGCAGGCCTTTAATTCCATCCCTCGGGAAACAGAGGCAGGCAGAACTCTGAGTTCAGCCTTGTCTATAAAGAGCTAGTTCCAGGACAGGCTCCAAAGCTACAGAGAAACCCTGTCTCAAAAAACCAAAAAGCAAAAGAACAAAAAAAAAAACCTCCTCCCTTCTAAAAGCAACTGAAGTAAGATCTATTGGAAATATGGTATATATAAACATACTTTTATTTGTAAGAATGTAAATAGATATATGCACATATTTTATGTATCTATTGATAGGAGTATTACTGCTAGGAAAATTGTCTATCTACACAAGAGGCAGGCACATGTTTGTTACAGCTGTAAGAGCCTTCAGGCACCAAATGTCACTTAAATGAAGAACAGATTAAAGGTTAGCAAACAAATTGAGTTTTCCCCCATAGTAATATGATATACAGGGTCTATGTGTATGTGTGCATGTGGCTATCTCTCTGTATGTGTCTGTGTGCTTACAATATACTCAGGTAAACAGGTTGGCCAAATACTTTCTTAATAATGGAATCTGTTCAGACACGCTGAGCACTAATCTGAATTTTTCTTAGACCAGACAGGAAAAGGCTAGAACTAATGTTACAAAATGATTTGGTTATGCCCTAAATATGAAGCTCTGCATCTTTCTACATATAGTTCAGGAGTGAAAAGGAAAATGCTTTCTGATATGTGACCATGCTGGTGATGAAACACAGAGTGTCCTCCTGCAGGTTTGGATGAAGAGTTCTGTGAACCCTTAATCATGAATGCCCCTATCTTTTCTTTTTTTGAAATCTCATTACAAATTTCTCCTATTTCATTTTCTAAATTTCAGATTATTCTATGAGCCAGTCACAACACCTTGTGGGCATACCTTTTGCTTGAAATGTCTTGAGAGATGCCTAGATCATAATGCAAAGTGTCCACTGTGCAAAGACGCTCTTTTACAGGTAAACCACTCTTTCTTCCTTGGTTGTGTTAGCTTATTTTGTACTTAACTCAGTGCTCAACTGGATCCTAAGCCACTGTAGTGTGCTTGGCCAAAATACCTCCCCCCATCTCCTCCCTCCCCGCTTACCATCTGTTTATTTCTGCTGTCTCCTAGACATCCTTCCTCTCTCCACAAAGTCCTTCAGGAAAATGAGGCAACATCTAGCTTTTCAATAACTGTCAGTAATGAAGTTCATTTGTGTTAGAAGCAAAAACACGAAATAGATGATAAACACAAATCTTGGTTCTGGTCCCTTTGTGGTACTGCATAAACAATAATCTTGAGTAAATTCTGCTTCCACTATCCTTGAACTAGATATCTCTGACTTCGCATACAATGATGTTTGTTTGTGCTTAAAGAGGTCAGCTGCCTAAGGCCCCAGCCACCACCCGCCCTCAAAGAACCCTCTCAGATCTTCAATGTGGCCTTTCTACAACTCCTCAGGAGCCACTGTTCTTATCAGCAGATAGGTGGCTGCTTGTAAAGCTTCGAGGACCTCAGATTCATAAAAATTAGCGATACAAGCTTATATTTTCATGTGGGCCTTATGGGCTTTCCTATAGCAAAAGAAAGAAACGTATCTTGCTTTCCTTCCTTTAGAGACTCGAGGATCTCAGCTTACAAACAGTATTAATATTGCCTTCTCCTTATCATCCCTGAAAAGAGGCCGCAGGTGCTGGGCTATCTCTAGAGAATGGCAATGCAGGCTGGTAGTTCCAGGATTTGGGAAGCTGAGACAGTGGCATTGTGAATTCAATGTCTACCTGAGTCACACAGGAAGACATTGTCTCAGGAAGAAAAGTGACTATTTATAACTTCTTATAGGCCCACAGAAGTGTTTGCTGAGCCTCTCTACCTCTGACATTGACGATAAGGAGCTAGAGTTAAGCCATCTCCAGGGTAGCCTTGAGAATGAGAATGGGAAAATGCTAATGTAATAGCTTCACTTAGATAAAGACGTGGGATTTGCAACCTGATTGTAGATAAGATTCCCATGGTTCTTCTATTTAAGTAAGATATCCATGCTGTGTTAACACTACAAAGTTCACACCAACAGAAGGAGAAACATGTACCATATGCTCAGCCTCTAGAGAAAAGCGCTGTTACCATTTTAGGGTGTCCGCTTCCTGGAGTTTTGTTTTAGCATCAGCAGAGGAATTACATTCCCACTTAGACTGCCTACCTCTTGAGGCAACTGCTTTCCCCTAAAACCTGGGACTGAACATTATGGGTTCAGTACCTGATAAGGCATCCAGAGGCAGAAGCCATGGGATCTCAGACTCAGAGTCTAGAAGATATTCTCATCTAGCTCTGTATTCATACATGGTCATACTTCCACCATTTAAACAAAGTGATGCATATTCCAACCATGTTAGCTGTAGAGTAGAGACTCCTGGGGAAGAAACAAAGTTGTCTGAAGCCAGCAATTCGGTACTCAGGAGCTCCCTCTGCTGAGTCCCACAGCAATCAATTCTTTGCAGATTAGTTTTTATTTATTATTATTTGAGAATTTCACGAGTGCTGTATTTACTTCCTTTTTTCTCTCTCCTTCCATCCAATCCTGCCTATGTTTCCCCCCACTCCCTCTCAATTTTGTGACCTCTTCTTTTTTGACTAGTTTTTCATGTATTTGTGTATATAAATATATAACTATGACTTCCTGAGTCCAGTTAGTGTTGCTCATACGCATGTGCTCTTAGGGCTGACCACTGATATTGGATGACCAATTAGGGGGCTTCTTCCTGGGGAAGACTGATCCTTCCTCTCCCAGAAGCCTTTAGTTGCCTGAAGATCCTCATCTAGGAGTAGGGCTTCATGGGATTTCCTCATTACACAAATAATTACTCATTTGCTCAGGTCTTGTTTAGAGAATTGTATTGTTCAGATTTCATGGGTACAACTTTCCAGTCATATAGAGAAGGAAGCACATGTCCTGGTCCTCTGGCTCGTACCGCCTTTCTGTCCCCTCTTCTGTGATGTCCTGAGCCTTACATGTAGGGATTGTGTTGTAGTTGTATCAGTTGGGGATGAGCACCCCACAGTGGATTATTATCTACATTTTGGCCAGTTGGGACTTTCTGTACTGGTCTTTGTCTGATACAAAAAGAAGCTTCTTCGATGAGGGGTGAGAGCTGCACTTGCCTGTGAGTGTAAGGATAAGTATTTAGAATACAGTTGCAAATATATTATATTGCTTTAAGAAAGTGGAAGTAATAGGTTCTCCTCTAAGGTTCCATTGCTTTATGAGAAGATATTTTACCTAATTCATTGTTTGGGCTATATTATTAAATACACACTGCATTTAAATCTCTGGGTATACATATGGTGGGGATGTTTGGGAAGGACAAGCTAGTGACATTCTAACCTAAGTCTGATTCTGGGTTTCAGTGATAACCTAAGATGGTGACATAAACTGGCAACTAGACAACCACCTGTATTTGGCCGTTAGTGTATGTGTGGTTTCTATTTTAACTAAAGCTAAGACATGGAGACTTGGCAATATCTAGGAGCCAGGCATTCGATTGGAGTGGAGGTGGGCAGGGCAGCAAAGGGTACATGAACACAGCCTTCCGATTCTCTGGTTTCTTTGTGTTTCAGCACTTCCAAGATAGAGTTTGTAAACACAAAAATACAGTGAAAAGGAAGTATGGTCCACCCTCTTTAGTTCAGACATGAACATCTCAAATCCAAAGCTTTAGGTCATCTGTGAGATTTTGAAAAGCTTAATGCAACATCTTCTTTGTTAAAACATTTTAAATTATAAATGTTCAACTGCATATTTTTAGGAAAATCAAAACTCTAACATCCAAAAGATACATATATTGTGGTTGTATTAGCTTCCCAATTATGGGTCCAAATTACAGCACCTGCACGATTTGACTACTGTCTGGGCTACATCAGACTACATCAAACACATGATTCTCTGTGGGTTTTTTTTTCTCTGTGAACCGTATATTTCATTACCTTGTTCCATTTCTAGTGCTTGCCGTCAAGAAAGTATAGCAAGAATGTAATAATGGAAGAACTAATAGCTAAATTCCTGCCAGAAGAGCTCAAGGAACGAAGGCGGCTTTATGAAGAGGAAATGGAAGAACTTTCTAAGTATGTCCATGCATGTTTCTGGCTTCTGTTTCCCGCGCGTCCGCTCACGCCAACTGACACGTTTCTTAGCAGCTTCTCATTCAATGATATCGTGTCGTTACTAGCTTGACATGGCCATGGGGAGAATATTGACATCATGGAAGTCAACAAAAGCTACAAATTGCCCTCCCATCCCTCTCAGAAGCAGTTGTTAAACATTTACCAGTATGTCTCCTAAGAAGCACATGAGGCAAAACGCAGAGCCACCTGATGCATCTCAGCACTAGGAAGTGTGTGCTACGGGCTGGACTGAGTTAACAAGTAGCTTAATTAGGAGACCTCACGAGACAACTGGAAGATGCCTTCAAGTCCTTAAGTGGGTGATGGGTGGGTAAATAGTGGTGTGAGCCACACCTGGGGTTAAGGCCCAGTTCTATCAGTGAGTGTTTCGTGGTCATGGACATGCCATTTAACCTTTCTGGGATTCAGTTCCCTTGCCAGTGACCTGAAGCTGATAGCTCTTATATTATGGACTTACTCTGAAGACCCAAATGAGTTGCTGCACAGCAAGCGCTTAATAAAAGGCAATAGTGTCTATACTCGCTGTGTATTTTCCCTGGCGCACAGTGTGAGAGCCAAAGGCTTGGGATGGAGACATAATTGGATCTTCAAGGGCTCTGAGTGTTGTGCACTTAGCAAAAAAGCTGGAAATAATAGATAAGTCCTGCACCTCTGGCTGCTGCTCTCCTCCCAGCCCTCCCTAAGAGTTCTCATGGCGTTCTGATAGTAAACAGCTTCCTGAGGGAAAAAAAAATCACTGCTGTTTTTATGCGCTTTGGGAAGAGACCATTTCCAAACCGTGCATCCCATTTGTCTGGATGTGCCTTCACTTCACATGTTTTTCTCAGAGACTAAAATTCTTTTA
Source organism: Dicrostonyx torquatus (assembly GCA_028555095.1). Lineage (NCBI taxonomy): Eukaryota > Metazoa > Chordata > Mammalia > Rodentia > Cricetidae > Dicrostonyx > Dicrostonyx torquatus. The sequence continues at coordinate 57,612 of JAQHUG010000329.1, read as the reverse complement.
TATTGAAACTGCTCTGCACAGTTTTATATCTTTCCTGATCCTTCACTTAGTTTTTAGCCCAGTGGTTCTCAACCTTCCTAATGCTGTGACCTTTTAATACAGTTCCTCATGACATGGTGAGCCCCGACCATAAAGATATTTTCATTGCTACTGCATAACTGCAATTTTGCAGCTGTTATGAGTCATAATGAAAATATCTGCAATGCAGAATATCTGCTATGCAACCGCTGTGAAAGGATTATTTGACCCCCAAAGGGGTCATGACCCACAGGTTGAGAATGGTTGTTTTAACCTGTCTGAGTCCTTTTCTCAACTTAAGGTTGTTCTAATAAATAGTGGTACATACTGAGGGGCTTTCTGTTTAAAGACATCTCAGACTTGACCCCTTTAGGATTTATACGGATGGTCTTACATTTCTTGGCCCATTTAGATGTGGTGTCCCTGTACTGGTTTTACTAAATGATTCAGGGGAGCAGGATCTATGAAGAGCTGTCCCAGTTGGGAATTCCTCATAGAGCCATGTGTCTGAATTTTCAAGGGTATTTATTGAAAAGCAGATTCCTGCATCACAATTCCAGAGGGAATGCATCAGTACCTCTGAAGGTGTATTGGCCCAGTCATCCAGACTTAAGGGTCCCCAATTATTCTTACATTCATGAGCATTTGAGCATCCCTGGGATACATTTGTCTTGGTGGTCTCTTACTGGCTACTCCTCCTAGCTGGATCTGCTCTGAATGGTCCCTGAGAGGCTTGGCAAACTTGGGGTGCACGTAAGGACTTTGCAGTACTGACCATCTGGAAAGCTGGATGCTTTTATACCATTGGTGCTCTTCTTCATGCCTCAAACAAAATACCTGAAGCGGTCCAAGTGAGAGAGACGGAGGGAGGGAGCGAGGGAGGGAGGAAGGGAAGAAAGAAAGAAAGGTAGGAGCAGCGTAGTATTATGGTATTAGTATTATAATACATTATTATATATTATATTAGTATTATATTATGTATTAGTATTATGCTGTATTAGTATTATAATACAGTATTATTGTAATAGATATCTAATCAACAAACTTAGAATGTGTGCAAAGCCAGTTTAGGGTTCAGACTTGGATCATGGAACTTGGCCTACAGAATTAAGTGCACTTCAGTGTTTCTCTATCAGCCATTAAACTTTGATGACTCCTTGTCTTACTCCAAGGAAACATATTGTGACATTGACCAACCTGTCTGTGCTATGCTCCACTGGTTTGAGATCCATCTCATCTTCTCTTCCCAACAGCTTAAATAAGAATGTGCCTATTTTCGTTTGCACCATGGCCTATCCCACTGTCCCTTGTCCCCTGCACATCTTTGAGCCTTGTTATCGCCTGATGATTCGGAGATGTATTGAGACAGGCACAAAACAGTTTGGCATGTGCCTTGGAGATCCTGTCAAAGGGTAAGTGAGGAGACCTAGGGAACAGGGAAGTTAGGTAGAAAGGGATTTCTGTTTTACTTCGGAGGGCTTCTTGTGGTGAGATCAACCAAGTTCGTGAGGTTAGCCAGCTCAGAACACCCAAACATCTGTGAGGATCACGGTCCTTCTGGTGCCTACTTTACAGTAAGAATTCTATTTTAAGTAACCCTAGAGGTGATCTTTCATTAAGCAAGTGCCATACATTGTAAAACTTGTCGTGTGGGCTAGGGCTGTAGCTCAGCCTACCTATCAGTCACAAAAGCCTAGGAATTGATCCTCAGCATCACATAAACCTGGAGTGGTGCACACCTACAATCCCAATAGTAGTGAGTTGGAGGCAAGAGAATACAAAGTTTAAGGTTATCCTTGACTACATGTGAAGTCCAGGGATAGCCCACAATACACGAGAGCCTGTCTCAAAAACAAGCAAAAATCCAGAAACACACAAACAAAATTGTCATGTTAAGAGTGTTAGCCCTAGAGCTAAACCACCCACTTTAATATTTGAGTGCTGACCTTGGAGCACCTTTGATGTTGGGCAAATCATTTAGCCTTTCTGTCTCCAGTTTATTTGTGTGTTAAGTGGGCATGATGGTATGCCTACCTAGCTGGTCTTGCTTATTGGGAAAACTGATGAGCTCCAGGCATTAAACAAGGTTCCTATCCAAATAAGTCCATTGGGAATACTGTAATATAATGTTGTATACTAAGTAATTTATAAGCAATAGGGTTTTTTTGAGACAAGGTTTCCTACTGTAACCTAAGGTGACCTGGAACTCACTGTATAGCCCAGACTTGCCTCAAACTCATGGCAATCCTGCTTCAGCTTCCCCAGTATTAGGATTACAGGTGTGAGCCACCACAGGCAATAGAAATTTATGCCTACGGTTATCAAGACTAACGTCTACAGCCAATGTGCCAGCATCTGATAACAGTAATCTTTTTTTCTCTGAATCCAGAGCCTAGGAAGGTGTCTTAGTTAGGGTCTCTGTTGTTGTGAAGAGACACCATGACCATGGCAATACTTATAAAGGAAAACATTTAACTGGGGTAGCTCACTTACAGTTCAGAGGTTTAGTCCATTATGGTCATGAAAGGGCATGACAGCAAACAGGCAGACATATTGATCAGAAGGCAACAGGAAGTAGACTCAGACACTGGGTAATATCCTCAGCATAGAAGACCTCCAAGCCTACCTCCACATTGCTCCAACAAGGCCATACCTACTCCAGCAAAGCCCCACTTCCCAATAGTGCCATTCCAGGTGAGCTTAGGAGGGCCATCATTGCGTTCAAACTACCACAGAAGGTATTCTACCATTGAACTATATCCTAAGCCTATTTTATTTCATTTAAGACCAGGTAGGACTGAGGTGCCCAAGCCAGCCTCAGATTTGTAGTTCACCTGTCAACAGCCTCTTTTGTAGCTAGGACTATCATTACATGCTCTCAAGTCCAGGATGTGATACGGTCTTGTGTTATAACCTGGTAGAAAGGCAAAGACAAAGGGAGAAGGGAAGTCCAACCCTCCTCTTGCTAATGAACATACTCTTGCAGTAATTAATCCACTCATGTGGGCAGAGCCTTCAAGGCCTGATTATTTCTTAAAGGTCCTGCCTCTTAGTAGTGTTAAAATGGCAATTAAATTTCAACACAAGTTTGAGAGGGACAAACATTAAAACCAAAGCACTGCACATAGTATGTACTTAACAAATGAGAGCCAGTTTACCATTCTGCCCAGATCTTTTCTCCTCACAGATGCTGTCTGTATAGCTGCAGTTGTAGATCAGGGCAAAGAAGTCCTCTAGCAAACAGCCCAGGGTACTAGGCATGGTGATGTATGCCAAGGGCAGCAGAACTCATCAACAATCTACTCTCTTGACTTGATTCTCAATAAACAGGTTTGCAGAATACGGATGCATCTTAGAAATCAGAAATGTCCAATTCTTTGCTGATGGCCGATCGGTGGTTGACAGCGTAGGCAAGAGGCGCTTCAAGGTGCTTCATCAGGGCCAGCGGGATGGCTACAACACAGCTGATATAGAATACATTGAAGATCAAAAGGTGAGGGTGGCCAGTGCCAAGAAACCTAAAAGCCAAATGATCACTGTTAGCTTGGTATACAAAGATGATTGCGAAGGGGTTTCTCAGAATTGGATTGGGGCCTTGGGTTTCTCACCAACTTGCTACTAGATGAATGCTACTGGACAGCTAGCTGCCCAACTGCATCCAAAGCCCTCCCTCCCCTTTCCCCTCCCTCTGGGGGCTCGGTTTAGAATGGGGTGTACACATAAGCATTTTAACTATGGATTGCTTTATATTTTCCAGTGCATTTCTTTTGAGATTATTGTAGATTCAAATAGAAATTTACTTTTAACATGTGCAACCTGCCTAAGAACCGTGTTCCTACATCAGAGTCATTCAGCGTCTCCAAAAGTAAAAGCAAAATGTCACATACCCTGAGCTAAGGGGTAGATGAAGAAGTCAGTCATCCCATGCTCATTTATATAACTTACGTTGTAGATTAATGCATGGTGAACGGATAAATTCATTTGACCTTGAAGATATAATGAGGCACAGATACAGTCGTATCTACCTTCCCAGTGAATAGGGAAGAAAAGGACATGAAAATGGAAGGGGCAGAGGCATAAACCAGCACAATGCACTTTACTCACGTGCCTTTACCTGGGCTAGCTCAAGCTTCCCGCTGCTGTCTCTCTGCCTGATGTTTCGGGCATTTTTCTCAGTTAAACCTTTTGTCCTCCTGCTCTCTCTGCCATATTCGTACTCCATGCAGCATGTGGCTGCTGGGTGTTCCATATCTGACCCAGGAGAGAGCCAGAAAGGTAAAGGAAAGGCAAGTCAGACTCTCAAAAGAGGGCCGGGTGTCGAAAGCAACTGTGAGGTGGGTGGAGAAGGTGGAGACTGCCTCACTTGCATCTTGCTATTTGTAGGTTCAGGGAGAAGACCGTGCCGAACTCATGGGGTTGCATAACTGTGTGTATGAGCAAGCTTCCTCGTGGTTTCATTCACTCAAAACATCGCTCAAGAATCGGATACTGAATCATTTTGGTCCGATGCCAGAGAAAGATGAAGATCCCCAGGTATACACGAATATCTGTTCAGAACAGGATGCCCCACCAGGTGGAACATTCCAAGCTTTGTAACTAGATGGGTGTGGGGTTATCATCCAGCAAGTCAAGTGTGGAGAAGAGAACAGATCCAATATAGTCTTGTGTGGCTAGGTAGTGAGCATCAAGGGTAAGCCCAAAAGGATCCCAAGTCAGAACTGGCTTAATAAAGGTAAGTAGTAGGAACTTGGAACTAAGACAAATATTGAGACATAAGGGAGGTGAGAGGAAGGGAACAGCGACACCAGCAGAAGAACCTTCGATGGGAGTCCAGACCCACAGCCATGATAATGTTAGGTGACAGGGACACATGCAATAGCCAGGGAGTAAGAGAGATGAAAACTAAGGTTGTACCTCCAGCTGGCTTCACGTCCCCTTCTCCAGTCCTGCAAGAGCTAGGAGGTAGGATCAACTATGCTACAAGAGTCCAGCTGCAGAAACCTTCATAGCCAGCCCATTGATATGTAACCCTGCGAGTCTAGACCCTCGCCATTGTTCCCAGCTTGAGCAGGTACTGAGAAAGCTGGTCCCCAGGACATAGTTCATTAGGTTCTACTGGATTGCTCTTCTTTCTTGAGGCCCGGGTCTCCACAAGCTCAGGCTGCAGATCCAGAGTCCACTAGGAATGTGGGGAGAGTTCGGTTTCGCCACAATTTGCCTTGTTTCAATCAAGCAGTGTTTGCAGGGACTTCCAGTTGGAGAAGAGATGGCCTAAGCAGAGCTAATCTCTTAATGCTGCCTTTCCCCATATTCTAAGCTGGCTGCTCCACAGAATCACTCCTGGAACCTCTCTGATTTCTTTTCTAATGTATGCTTCCTGATTCTTTCACAATAGAAAAATCTGAATACATACATACACATATTCTGATCTTTCTGCCTGAAGACTGCTGCCTACCTTTCTGACAGTGTGACCTTGGATAAATCTCTTTCCCCTTTCTCAACTTTTCTCTAAAATCAGAGAGGTTCATTAAGAGTCTGACATTCCTCCTTTTCCTTCATTCTGAGACCTCAAAACACAGGTCTGTTCCCTAATGAGCTGAAGTGGCTTGCTTCCTGCAGCCCACAGAGTGGCTCTTCTCCCTCTGTACAAAGGCATCCCTTACATGTTCTAAAGAGAGCAAGGGCAGCAAGTGCTTTCTGGTGACCCAGCTCTTGGCTATGGTGATTCAAAAAGTCAGCGTAACTTGGAACAAGGTCATGTTCGAGCTTAATGTTCCTCTTCACCTGCTGGGGAACATTCTCTGCCAGTCAGGCAAAAGATACAGAACAGTGCTAAGCACATCTTCCACAAGAGAAGGCACAGGTGCCTCGGTGTGATTCATAAGGCCGTAATGACATGGCAAGTCCGAATCATTTCCTTTCTTATTAGTTTTGTTATCATGTTGCCTTGGTGGTGGCAGCGGCAGCAAAAAGTCATCCAGTTTGCTGTATCTAATCCTGCAGCCCCAAGCAGTTCCACGAATAAGAATTTCGCGCCTCGGTGGGAGGTTTCTTAGAAACAGCCATGGTATTAACATCAGCTTAAGTCTCTGCTGGTGATCCTGGGAAAGAAAGCTCAGAATAGCAATCTGATATCCAAAAGTGATTGTAAGAGGAAATACATTGCCACACTACAGTGAGGTACACACACACACACACACACACACACAGAGACAGAGACAGAAAGACAGAGGAGAGACAGAGATGGGGGTGTCCTGATGAAGCTAGAGGTACAGAAAAACCAAGCATTCAGGGACATTAAGGGAGAAACCCACAAAGTATTTTAGAGTCAAATAACCTCATATGGAAGGAGCAAGACCAGCATGCGCTTCTCTACAAGCCGAAAGCTGACTTTCTGAAAGTTGTGGGAAGAAAACTCATTTGAGGTTTAGTAGTAAATGTCTAAATTGTGTGCTCAGGAAGCTGATGACAAAGAGAATATCGGTGAAGGATTGGTAAGGGATGAGACATGTCTCTATTAGAGGAAACCCCGAAGGTTAACAGGAATGTATTTTCTAATTGAAATGTTTGCTTGCTAGTCTTTGAAACTGGAAATCATAGCTCTTGGTTTCAAGGGAGAAGGTAGCTACGGTTCTGTTCGTGACATGGTATATTTAGACTATAGCCTTCCACCAAAGTAGGGAAACGATGGGTGTTAAGCCATCATGCCAAGCCCAAAAAGCCCTAGGATTAAAGGCCTGAATTTTAAATGGATCAGTCCAAAGAACCTAACCAGCGTCTTTGAAGTAGAAGAGAGAAAATAGTTGGTACTCCAGCTTGTAAAACCACACTGCTTAGGGAGCACAGTGTATGTGGTAAGATGTTGCTTTGCTTGGTTTAACAAGTACTAAAGGAGACTGCAGCTCCAATGAGAGAGAAGGCCCCAGCCCTAGAGGACTAAGGCAGTTCTATTTCAAGAGAACACCCAGGAACCTAGGCTCTTCCATCACAGGGCTCTGCCATCTCTAGAGAGTTCTTTTTTCTTGACTGAAGAAGACTGATCATCACCATGTCGTCAGTCTTGCTAGAGAAAGGGGGACAGGCTGGAGAGATGTCTCAGAGGTTAAGAGCATGGGCTGTTTAAACCCAGGTTTAATTCCTAGCATCCACACAGGGGCTCACAACCACCAGCTAAAGGGAATCAGGTGCCCTCTTCCGGCCTCTGTGGTGCACAGACATCCATGCAGACAAAACCCCATACACATAAACTAACAAACGTTTAAAAAGAAAATTAAAAGGGAAAGAAATGGGGAGACAAAGGTAGTCAGAGGCTGCATGCTCTTTTCCCAGAGCACGACCCAGAACTTACACTTACCACTTCTCTTTAGCCACAATTTTGTCTGTGGCCTCACCTAGTCACAAGGGAGATCAGGAAACAATAGTTTCCTCTAGCCACTGCCACCATGTGGCTGTGTGTTCAGCTGAAATGAACGAGGAGCAAATGAAGTGATGGGAGCTCTCCGCAATCTCGGCCACACACATAAGTGGGTCCATGTGGGGTGTCTACTTTATGCGTGAAGACTTGTATACGTGGACTGCACAGTAGTAGGATCAATGAACTGTGTTTCTTTGTTGCAGGTTAATCCGAACGGTCCAGCCTGGTGCTGGTGGACATTGGCGGTTCTTCCCCTGGAAAGCAGAGCTCAGCTCCCCTTCCTAGCAATGAGGTCCCTAAAGGATAGACTGAATGGTATTCGGCGAATCCTGGCCTTTATATCCAGAAACCAAAATTAGGGGGAGTAAACTGGGGAGGAGGCATTTCCACCCTCTCCACTGCCCCGGGGTGATGGTCTTGTAAATATATCCGGTTGCAATAACACTTTAACAGAAGAGAGTATCCTAGAGAGATGTTGCTCTGCTTTTTGACCACACAGAAGTTGAGTAGGAAGACCGAAAAGATGTGACCTGTTTGACTTTCTGTCTTCAGATGCTTTTTGACACTAACAAACAGCCAGAGGTGTGGAAGAGCCCAGCAAAAATCACTGTGTAGCGTCAGTTTTTCTGAAAGTGGGACAGGACTTGTCTTTCATAGCTGAATTACTGTGTGGTTGAAATGTGAAGCAGATGCGGGTGTCACTGTATTCTGTCACTGACTTGAGGTCTCATTTCAAATGGTTGAGGTTTTATAGAGCATTGTGTAAAATAATGTTCATATTTCTTTCTGTTTTAATAATTTATTTTTTGCACTACTGTATCCTTTTTCTACATGTATGTTTGTAACTATTTAAGTTACTGAGAAGTCCATTGCTTTATTTATTGACGTGGTTGACTGTATGTAAGGGAGTAACAGTACTAAATATGTGCAATGTTCTTTCTTTACTTTTTGCTGAATTAATCCCAACTCTTAGGCCATTTTTATATAGTTCTTGTCTATTCTAGTGGACTAAGTTTCAAAGAATTTTAGAAGGATTCTGAGGTAGTTTATCTTCACAGATTCCACTCTTTCAGTTTGAGTTAAGTGATAGAAAATACTTAGTTGATTTGGTATAAGTTGTGGCGTGTGTAAGAGTAAAGTAAAAGGATTCATTTTGTGGGTGTAATGCAGAACAAGACTGAAAGAATTATTCAAGAATGGAGAGAGGAATTAGAAGTGTCTTTTATTACAACCTATTAGACGTATTTGTTTTAGGCAATCTGATGACAAGTCTATTAATTTCTCCCCAGTTCAGTTAAGGATAAGATTAATATTTACTGGGTGTTTCAGCGACAATGGCATCAAGACCTGTACCAGCACCTGCTGGAATACTCGAAGGGCTATTCTATGTTCAAATTGTAAAGAAATCAGATAGGTTAGAACCCACTTTTCAGTCTCTATAAAAGAACCAGAGAATGAATCTACGATTTTATATAAACACTGCCTTCCCTCTTGGTAACAATGGACCAAAGATTTCAGTGGGAAAAAGGATTTTCTTGGGGAGAAAAGAATGGGAAAGGGTAGGAGTAGCATTGCTTAGCTTGTTTAGTGCTGGTTTGAGTCCTTTGGTGTGAGAGAAATCTGAAAAACAGTGTGGAAGTGTTTTAATGGCAGAGAAGAAAATTAGAGCCAGGAAAAGGGAATTGTCACATTTGTTTCTTATGCAAACTACTTCCAGGTGAATTTGGGCAGCTATGGCATGTTATTCACATGCAGCCCCTCCATTTTGTTAGCAGGAGAGAGAAAAGAGAGAGAGAGAGAGAGAGAGAGAGAGAGAGAGAGAGAGAGAGAGAGAGAGAGATTTTTCAAGGATCAGTCTGGGTTCTTCTGTAACCACCAGAGGGGTTTGAATGTGTGAGAGAGGTGGTCTCCAGATTCTGTAAGCAGAAGGTAAATGTTCATCTGCACTTGCTTATCTAGGCTGTATTGTTAGAGCATCATTAGCTTTGATGTTTGGAATAATCTGGGCGAGTGGAGAATGCAAGTGTATGGAATGGAAATACAGGAGTGGACACTATCTGAGTTAAGTCTAGAGGGCTCAGAGAGCAGGACATGAAGATGCTTTTCCCTCTTGCCTGACACCCAACTATATGGTCATGGCGAAGTCCTAGTACGATAGCTTCCTATCCTGCAGTGCAAACACAGCAGAGGAAAGGTCAAAAGCTTCTCCAGGTATTACACGTGGTACTTTGGCATTAATTTAACTGACACTGAGCCCCAGCTTCCTCATATATGAAATGGTACTGGAGCTCACTTCAGCAGCACATCTGCTGAAATTGGAATGGCACAGGGAAGATTATCACAGCCCCTTTGTAAAGATGGCATGCAAATTTGGATAGTATTCTATATTTTGTATTAAAAGGTGGAATGGTGGTGATGTTGCTAGCATTTAGGTTTCTCAGGAACATTAAATTGGACATGTCAGAAATTACTTAGCACAGTGCCTTGATGATGAGAGAGATAAACTATAGCTGTCACCAGCCATGTCATAGACTATCACCAGTAGTCTACAGTTACGTGAAGCCCTGTCTTTTTGTTTTGTTTTGTTTTGTTTTTGAGACAGGGTTTCTCTGTAGCTTTGGAGTCAGTCCTGGAACTAGCTCGTGTAGACCAGGCTGGTCTCGAACTCACAGAGATCAGCCTGCCTCTGCCTCCTGAGTACTGGGATAAGCCTTGTCTTTACTGTCAGTACTCATTTACAGCCACTTTAAGCTTGGTGGGGAAAGTTCAAACCACTGATTCTTGGATCGCAACTTGATGATTTGCAAGTAACTCCTGCTGGGGGTGAAACTAGGAAAGTAGTGCTGGGGATATGGCTCAGTTGCTAGTGTTTGCCTTACCTGCATGGGTCACTGGGTTCTAGGTCCAGTACTGTAGAAATAGACGAAACGTAGATAAAACAAAAGGACTGGAGAACAAACGAGTGTTAGCGGTAGGGACTAATTCCCATGTCAAGAAAATGGCTCCCATCTTAATATGGCCTCAAAAGCAATGCTGCATTTTGGGGATCTAAAATTCCTGATAGAATGAAAGCTCCATCCTTCCCTGTTCTTTGAGATGTGTTGAGAATTTCAATTATAAATAATTATATTTTACCATCTATAAGTTTTGCACATAGCTAATGGTATTTCCTTATGCTGTCCCAAATAACAGGCTCTACAATAGTGTGTTGAGAACCTACCATGTACTGGGTACTAAACTGAGTGATCTCACTCACCTGAAAACATGGAATAACCTTGAGTCAGCATTGTTAACCAACATATATGGAGAAGGAAATAGGGGCTCAGCAATTTTAAAGAATATGTCTATGTAGCACGTTTATTCAATGAGTGGCCAAGCTTGATTCTTTGCCTATCACATGGCAGATCTTTCAATGTTTTGAACAGTTTGTTACACGTGTTTTATTCAATAGACATGGCAGTCAAATCACAAAACACTTTAAGAGCTCAAAATGAGAAGTGCCCAACACATCTCCTGTTAGTCTAAGGGAAAGAGGAAGTTTGGCTTCTTAATAAAACCCCATTGGTAAGAGGGTACCCAATCTGAGCACATGGAAATCTTGGCCAGACTGAATAGCACGTTCCTCTGAGCAGCCTAAATCCATGTTGGGTTTGTTCTCCAGCCGCTTTTGTTTCAGTGATGGCGGGAAGCAGGAGAGTAACTTTTAACTTTCTTCGGGATATGCATGACGAGTGGGATAATCGGTTGAACTTGACCATGTTTAGCACTTGCAGATTGGTTTTGCTTAAAAGTCTCAGCTGGAAGGACAAGATTTCCCCCTTGTAGACAGTGCCGCTTTCTTGGGTTAGTTTTCCTTTCTAGCGTGGCTGACCCAGTCCTTTCCATATAGATAATTTTCTTTGTGTATGTGTATGTATCTGTGTGTGTGTGTGTGTGTGTGCATAGACACACACATAAAGAGGTAGCAAGCAGACCTTATGCCTTTCTGCTTTGTACCGTACCACTGCTGCTAGCTAAAAACCAGCAAAATGTAGAAAATGAAAAATGAAGAAACTACTTTTCAGTGGATAATTTGAAAAAAAGGGTGTTTGATCCTCACTTACGGGGGCAGAGAACTATTTCAATAGCTTGCCTTCCCGAAGGTCAGCTGCTTCAAGTTCAATGCTGCCTCAATAGCGGAGTTGAGTTATGGCACATGTAGCACTGCCATCTCTGCCTGTGAATAGCCACAGAAGCCTCAGAACTCCCACGCCTGGGTCACTGCACCCAGAGGTCTCTTACAGCCAACAGGTCATGTCCTGTTGATGGACTGCACCCTACTGGGGCCTGTACTCCCTGTGCCAACTCCATGTCTGCCTTGTGAATTTTAACTGTCAATTCATTCCTTGGGTTGCAAGCTTGTTGACTGTGTGTCCATTTCTACTCATCAAAGTAGAGGCAGGCAGGCGGGAAGCCCATTCTAGGGCCTAAGGAATGAGATTTTGATTCTGGATGGAAGACAACTCTGAAAAGCAAACAGGGCATGGGCTATGCTTTCTGGCATTTCTCATGTACAGAGAGCAGGAAGGCAAAGGAGCCAGGCACAGTGTACACATCCAGTTCCTTTTAGAATGGTAGAACCCGCCCACTCCGCTGCTTAACTACTCGATGCTCTGGACTTTACTCATCCACAGGTGAAACAAAGAACTTTTCACTTAGAAGTGGGTGTGCCCAACCATGTTAAGTTAACCTCCGGAGAGAAGTGCCTGGAACCGCTGTTCCTGGTGTCTCTTTAAAGCTTTGGCTTCACGACCTTGTAGCATTTAAAAAACTGTTCGCAGCCACAAATGTGATTAACAAAAGTTTACACGGCAACACTGTACCTTGTGCATATCTGAAAAGTCCGCTGACATTCATCCGTTGTTCAAGTGACGAAGACGACCCATGAGATACAAAGAAAAGCAAATAGCTCAGTGTGCCGCCGTCAGTCGATGTTAGATAAACGAGTCTCATTGTTGTATGCAGTTCTCTGTAATGCGGGATTAAAACGTCAAGCCACTTAAACAGTGGCAAGTGCGTATGTGTGTTTGGTTTCCGTTTGTTTGTTAAGCAGCTGTTTTACTTTTGCACAGAGTTGAAGGGAAACTAAGATAACGCTCCCTCCCCACCGATGCTATTCAACTACCTCTATATGCTTGGTTTTGTTTTAGGGGTTCCCTTCTTCTAAAACCGCACATAGTTTCAGCTCACCTATGTTGTAATCGCAATGTGATATAGCCGGTCTCTGTGAAAATTGTTTGTTCATTAAACAGAAGTTTCCTGTTGTCTCTGTATCTGTCAAAGTGTATTCTCTCCTAGAAAAGTAACTAATTGGCCCGAATGAGCCTGGTGGTACAGGAGTGCAGTCCCAGCTACGTGGGAAGCTGAGGCAAGGGGATTGCAGGTTCATCGCCGATCTAGGGAATGTAGACCCCGTGGCAAGAACTAAAAACTGGCCTTAGTTGTGCAGGCCTGTAATCCCAGCTGCACTGGAGGCCCGGGGCAGAATGGTTGCAAGGCAAAGGCCTGCATAGGTTACAGAGTGAGTTAGAGGCCAACCTGAGCAATTCTGTGCGATCGTGTTTCATAAATAAATAAATAATATATAAAGAAATGCCATAAGAAAGGATTGGAGATACAGCTCAGGCAGAACACTTGCCTAGCATACAGAAGGCCCTGATTTCCATTCCCATTCCCACAGAAAGATCAAAAAGAGAGAGCAGTAACTGGCTGCTTTCAGTAGCGCTGGAAAGGAGGCATGTACCCTGTCCTCCTATTGGCGGTAACATTTTGATGACAAGACCCTTTAAAGAACTGGGTGTGTGGCTCCATAGTAGATCACTTGCCTAGCGTGAGCCAGGTCCTTAATTCAATCAACAGCACTACAAATATTAAGCTAATACAAATGAAAACATTTCTTCATGGCACCAAGTCTGCACCCCAGCAACAAACACTTACATATATGGCAACAAGGCAGTTGTGAATAGATTGTCATGACTAATATGTTCCAAAACACTGGCTATAAATTGAGTGTCTTTTAAATACAGAACAAAAACTCTGGAAAAGGTTTGCTTATATTTAACAACTTATTTTTGAAGCATTTTTCTTTCTCCCTTTCCAGCTATCCCCGCTTCTGCATTTACTGAAGGGAATCTTTTGAACATCTCTTTTACTCTTTAATAAGTCTGTAGATGAATCCGGTGTATTTTGACCCTATCCATCCCATACACCCCAGCCCTCCTCTAACTCCTCCTGGACCTCCCCTGACATGTTTCCCTTACACCTACGAACCTGGCCCCCTTGTTTTCTTGAACCCACTGAGTGGAATGAGTGCTGCCTGCATGTGTATAGGTGTGGGGCCATCCCCTGAGGCATGGGGAATCTACCAGGGGCCACACATCCAAAGGAAAAAAAATGAAACCTTCTCCTCCAGTAGTCAGTAGTCCCTCAGCTAAGGGTTTAAGCATTTTCCAATTATCTATCTAGCTTCCTTGTAAAGAAGACATTCCTGTATCATAGTTGAGTTAAGCAAACCTGGTGTTTCATCACTAGCGCTGCCGTGGAAGAAGGCTAGACTTTTTGTTACCTAATATGTTTGGTGAACTTTTTTATCTTTTTAATTTTTTTACATTTACGCTTTTAAAATTTTCATTGAGTGGTTTATCAAGAAGAGCTTTAAGGGAGCTGAGGAGATGGCTGAAGGGGTAAAGGCACTTTGCTGCCGCATCTGATGACCTGAGTTCAATCCCTGGAATGCACACGGAAAACACGCACACATGTATGCACGCACGCACGCGCTAGCTAAATAGATATAAAAATGTTGTTTTAAAGAAGAATAGCTGAGGGAGGGGTGGGCTAGTGTGTCAGAGGAGGGGAGTGAGTGAGAATTTAGATTGGTATTTTTTAAAGTAATAAAATAATAATTTTTAAAAAAGAACAACTGAAACTTGGTGGTAGTAGCGTCCACCTTTAATCCCAGCACTCAGGAGGCAGAGGCAAGCAGATCTCTGCGAGTTCGAGGCTAATTTGGTCTACAGAACAAGTTCCAGGACAGCCAGGGTTGTTACACAGAGAAACCCTGTCCCGGGGATGGGGGAAAATAGCTTAAAGGCGAAGCCAAATCATGAAGCAGTTTTATGGCACTGAGGATAGAACCTGAGTCTCACAACCTCCAAACGAGTGCTGTGCCACTGAGCTCCAGCCTCAGCCCAGCACGAACTGAATGATAGGAAAACTGATAAAATTCACTGGGCCATTGTGTGATATTAACCAAACTGGCCCCAGCAAGAGAGCTTCAGCAATGCATCCCATCTTCTCGCAGTGCTGATTTGTGTGTCGTGCAAGAACGGCATTTATGAAACTTCTATTTTGCCATTGGAAAAAGGACACAAGAGTGAAACAGTTGAAAAACAAACAGAAGCCAGGGGTGTAGCTCAGTTGGTAGAGTGCTTGCCTAACCTGCAAGAAAGCCCGGGTTCGGTCAGCAAAGCTATATAACTTCGGGACGGCGCACCTGGGAGGTGGTAGCCGGAGGGTTAGAGGTTGATGCTCATTTTCATTATGTAACAATTTCAAGATAAGCCAGGGATTCTCAAGTCTTTAAAAAAAGAAAGAAAGAAAGATAAAGAAAGGAAGGAAGGAACAAAAAACTGAACTGAAAGACTGAGATATAGTTTAGTGACAGGTTGTTTGCTTAGCGTGTACAAGACCATTGGTTCAATTACAGTTACCAGTAAAGAAAAAAATTAATAATCCAGGTTCACTGTCACACCCTTGTAATGCCTACTAGAAAGGCCCAAAAAGGATGATTTTGAGTTCAAGGCCACTTTGGACAATATGAGAATCCTTCTCTCAAAACAATAAAGATGAAGTAGAGAATGGCATGAAATAAAATGCCAAGCATGTTGGCACACACATATAATATCACTTACTCAGGAGGCCTGAAATATGGGGATCATGGATTCAAGGCTAGCCAGGGCAACATGGATCCAATCTTAGAAAGGATTAAATAAAATGATGGGGAAACTCTACTTGACTCCAATCTTGTTTGTTCTAACATGACCCATGGAGTAATTGAGAAAAATCAGAATTCTTGGCCAGTTAAGGCCCAGAAGGAATGGTTGCCTGTGTAGAACTGTGCTATTCTGTGTCCAACCTGACGGTCTCCATTCACAGGAGATACACCACACTTAAGCCAAAGGCACAAGCTCCCTTTCCAAGTCAGTTCTTGTCCCCAGCCTGGCTGCATAGCTTGCTCTCTAGAGAACTGGATTGGGTCATCTTTAAAGAAAGCTAGTCCCTATCTGTAGTTGTTCCAGAGCCTCGAGTAAACCTAAAGCTGTCAGTTTCTGCTTCCTCCCCTCTGCGATCCATTCTGGCTCCTTTGAATTTTCCAGGACCAAGTTTGGTTCCCTAGAAAGTTCTCCCAGTAACAAAATAAAGGTCAAGGAAGTGGAGAAAAGTGCCTTTTAAGCTCACAGGCTCCCCTAATCCACAACACCACCTTCTTACATTTTGATTTCTTCATACCCAGGAAAGATTAAGGGAGTTTAGGAGGAGAGACTTGGCCATGGTCATCTCAAGGTGGATATGTATAGTAGCTGAGAAGCCTTGGCATCTCCACACTTCCTTCTACCGCTCTCCAGAGTTTTGCTTGCCAATTGTCCCATTCCAATTTATAGTCACACCGATTGACCACCTTTGTTTCCTTTCCACTTATACACATATATGTCCTAGTACATGCCACTGGTGCATTGAAGATCACTGAAAAAAATTCCTATTTTTTTTGAAGCACAGCCCACCTCCCGAATTGTACCTCATTGCAAATAGTGCTTCTTGGAAGTATCAACAATGTCTGAATGCTTAAAGTTCAGCAAAATTAAGTTCTCAAAATAACTCATTTTCTCTAAATCCAATGAGTCTATAAATATCTGGCTTCTTTTGGATGCTAGAGGTTTAGTATAGTTCTATTCACTAATCACAGGAAGAGGCAAGGTCACTGCCCTTTTGGACCACTGGGATGTCTATTGACACGTTGAAGCATGCGAGACAGGACAGACAGAAAAAATAATCTAGATAATATTCAATATTTATGCATGTATACAGATACACCTATATGACATGAGAGTAGGAAAACTATGAAGAGGGAAGAAGAGGTATAAAAAGGGGCAGTGAACAAGACAGTGTAATGGTAGGTGTGCTGGCTAGTTAGTTTCATGTCAACTTGACACAAGCTAGAGTCATCAGGGAGGAAGGAGCCTCAGTTGAGTAAATGCCTCCATTAAGATCAGGCTGTAGGCAGGCCTGTAGGGTATTTTCTTAGTTAGTGATAGATGTAGAGGGCCCCAGGCTATTGTGGGTTCAATAAGAAAATGCAGGCCAGGAAACAGCTCCCCTTCTTGGCCTCTGCATCAGCTCCTGCTCCAGGTTCCTGCCCTGCTTGAGTTCCTGCCCTCGGCAATTTGATGATGAACAGTCATATGAAATTTGGAGTGAAAGCAACCCTGTTCTCTCCAGGTTGCTTTTGGTCATGGTGTTTCATCAGAGCAGTGGTCCCACAGCAAGTGTCCCATTGAGACAGGAAGGAAGAAATAAGTATCACATTCTCCTGAAATGTGGAATCAATCTCTAACACAAAAGAAGACTATGTGGCTGGAACAAAGGGGACTGGTAGATGTGGCAGAAAGACTAGAGATGGTAATGAGTCAACATGAGCAAGGTACAATAGTACATACAAAGATAAATTAATGAAGTCCACTATTAAAGCGTTAACTACAAAAGTCAATTGAAAATGTAAAACGGAAAAAATAAGGAGGCTTGAGAAGTTCCTCCTCTGTAGGATCTAGGTTGTGTTTCTTGCTGATTGAAACTTAAGCGTTTCAACACAACCGGCCAGATTAATACTGCTGTAAAGATCGCTTGCAGACATGACACTCCTTTTTCTGGGCCATATCACAAACAAGAGGATCAAAACACTGAGCAAGCCCTGCCAAAGCAAAACACATGTGACCTTTGAGTTTTGACCTTAATAGCACTTTTCTAGCCTCCATAAATCTTAATAATGTAATTGCACCTAATAAACCAACTCGGGATTTCATCTACAAAAGGACATTTTTATAGAAGAAATAAATAGACTAATAATTTTTACTTAATTTCAAAATTTTGCCTAATTTTTAAGATTTTAGTCTTTGAGCCTGGTCTTAATTGCATCCTTTGACCAATGTAACTTCTAAAGCCCAAACCAAAAATCTATATAGCTATTATTTATGCCAATTAGGCATGACCATCTGTTTCTCCTAAGAAGCCTGCCTGGGTATGTACTAACTTGTCGTTCCTCAATGGGCCCTAACTTCATATTAGCTAATATTAACTCCTCCTGAACTTTTTTTCTGTTGCATAAGTCATGGTCCCAGCCTTGTCTGAATGGAGATGACTAAGAATGAAACCACCTAGACTAGTTAAAAGTTGAATCTCAGAGGTAGAGCACTGGCCTAGCATGTGCAAAATCCTGGGTTCCATTTCTACTCTGCAAAACAAAACAAACTGTAACAAACAAGAGACCCCCAATCCAAAATCCTTCCAGGTTATGGCAGTCTCCTCGTAAGTGCTTTTTTTTTTGGTCATCTCAGTAGATGGTTTAACTTTCTTCCATCAACCTGACCTATTGGTATCTAAGCAGACAGAACCAAGAACCACACACTTGTGGAACACATGTATCTGTTCTCTCTCTTTTTGGGGGGATTCTTTTTTTGAGACAGAATTTCTCTGTAGTTTTGGAGCCTGTCCTGGAACTAGCTCTTGTAGACCAGGCTGGCCTCGAACTCACTGAGATTCGCCTGCTTCTGCCTCCCGAGTGCTTGGATAAAAGGCATGTGCCACCACTGCCCGGCCATATCTTTTCTTTAAAAAGACACACACGAACACACACCCCAGACTCTGTGTGTATCTTACCTGAAGTTTACAGAACTTTCAATCAATGATCTCATTCATATATTCTATTTAAGTCTTTCTGCACACATAATAGGAAGTCTCTAAGGCACAATTGTTTGAGTCAGTTCTGGTTGTATTAACCTGAGATTGCCATAATATTTCAGAAGTCTTCTGGAGGTCTGGCATATCAAGATTTTATGCTAAATCTGGATTTGTCATTAGGTGATCACCTATTTCAGTCTGACAAGTTTGAAGACTGACTCTCCCCCGTTTCTAGTTTAGTCTACCAAGCATCTGGCTATTTGGTGACATTATAGAATCCTAGCAACGATCAAATATAAAATATTCATTGAATCTGGGGCCATTCTGTATAAAAATATTGATTGTAGATTGTTCTGCCTTTGGGAAACAAAACCATATATATGAGCAGATATACCAGACTGTTCTTCCTTCCCCTGCCATACATTCACTCAGCAACCTGCTCCATTTGCTCTCTGGCTTCTGATCTGTTCCCCTTGGGGAAGTCTTTCTCTCCTTCTCTAGAGCCTAGAATAAAGTGATTTCATATTCTCCCCCCCCCTCTCTTTTTGTCTGGTGTTTGCTATCCTTGCCTTTCCACAGTTGGACTCACCCATTTGGGTCCACAGTCATAGACTACTTCTTTTGTCCCGCTTCCTTCTTCAGCATCACACTCTGTCTGTTCTCAGTTCCTTCTCCCACAGACGATCTCTGAATGTTACAGGCCCACCTACTCTCTGACTGTTGCTGCTTGGGGCTCCCCACATAGCCTTTGAATTGGCTTTGTCTTCTAATCCTAAAGTTTCCTCTGATGTCACAATGTACATTTCCATTACTGACCTGGTCCTCAAAGATTTCTGCTCTGTAAAACCACTCCAAATATAATACACTCTAAAAAAACACTCCCTCAACTCAGGGACTCATGTTAATACATGTTACAAATCCAATTGATGCCTCTGTCTTCCAGTGGCTCCCTTCTTCAGGGATAGCACTACATCTCTTTCCTACTCTCCAGTTTCTTAGCTGCAGGGCTAAGGGGAGACTATTCTATTTGGCTAAGGACAGAATGAATATGTAAATATATACATCTAAACAAAACCATCTTAACATATTGTTAGAAGGGCCACTAACAATGGCCATCTATTGAGAAATATTAATAGCAGTTAACAAAAAAATTTAGGAAATTTGCAAAATAGGAGCTGTTGAGTTAACACTCCTCAATAACCTAGAAGGATATTGAAAAATGAATTTCTGATCATTAGAACATGGCTCCTATATATAGCTTGGCCTTTCTAGATCAACAGTGGTGAATATACACAGTAAACTTCTCAAAGGCAGTGTAGTGTGGGACCACATTCTGTATCATTTCATTCAAAGCTTGTTTTGAGGAACATGATAGTCACTTGGTCCTTGGGTCTTGAGTTGACACTTACATAGGAAAGAACCGCCATATGATGGCTCAATTTAAAGTCCAGAAGATCATCTAAAAAGCTATCACATCTAGATGTTTAAAAATTCTACATGTTTTAATCTTGTTAAATGCAGGCACAAAAATTCTGGGTAAATGTGACTGGTGATGGATAAGATGTAGGAGAGCCTTTTGCAGACTTGGAGAGAAGTAGAGAACCATTTCAAACCAGCAGTGCCCAAGGCAGGGCAGCAAACTCAAGGAACTAAACATTGGTCCTTGTTATAGGATGCATTGCATCACTAGTCTCAGATTCAGTGTTGAAGTCATTACCCCAGTACATTAAAATGTGACAGTTTAAAGATAAAACTTTAAAATATGTTAAGTTAAAATAAAGCCATTAGGGTGGGTCTTAATTCAATCCAACTAATGTCCCTCTGTGAAGACAAAGAGCAGCGTAAGTACACAGCGAGAGAGAAAGAGAGAGAGAGAGAGAGAGAGAGAGAGAGAGAGAGAGAGAGAGAGAGCCCAATGAGAACCCAAATCTTCTGGCATAATGATCTTGTACTTCTAACTTTCAGAACTGTGAGAAAATAAATTTTTGTTGTTAAACCCACTCAGTCTGTTGCATTTTTTATGACAAGGCTAGCGTAATATCCTTCCCTGAATTTGAAGCCTCTTTCAAAATTTGGGGAAGTTTCCACAGATGCATAATTGTGGAAGGCAGAGAGCTTGTCTAGCAGCAGCAGCAACAGCTGCCCAGATGTGTCAAGATGAAGCTTGTGGTTCAACCCTGAGAGTAGTAACAAGGTGGACTCTCGTGGGTAGTACCCAGTGGCGGATAATGCAGGAGTGTCATGAATGGACTAGGGTTCAGTTATGATTTCACCTTTCCAGCAAAAGGCCTTACAGAAACAGCTTACTGGAGGAAGGGCTTATTTTGCCTCACGGTTTCAGAGGTCTCAGTCCATTAGACTGGGGAAGGCATAGCCAAGCACTTCAATTTGTATCATGGTGAGTCAGAAGGCAAACAAATAGGAATGTCTTTCCCCTTTTAGACCTTTATGCCATCCAGGCCCCCAATCCGTAGCATAGTGCCACCACCAATACTCACAGTGCACTAAACCCCTCACTTAGTCCTTGATGGAAACCTTAACATACATAACGGTTCCTCCATCTCCCAGGTGATTCTAAATCGAGGCAAGCTGCCAGTGGAAACAGTGAACACAGGCAGCTTTTGTAGTGGGTTGGTCCTTTCCCTTGCATAAACTTGATATTGGTTTCAAGCTCTCCTAGGGTCTCTGTGAGCTACTGAGAAACTTTAAATGGATTCGTTTTCTCCCTAAACCCCTTAGTGCTAGGGTCCAGCCCCAACTGCTTTGCTGCAGGTGGACATCCACATTTTAGCAGTGACCACATTAAAAATATAAGTCAGGGCATCCAGAGCAGGATAAGCAATGACCTCAGGGTTTCCACGACTTAGGTTACTTTGAGCAGTGGTACACACATCAGAGATTCTGGCAACGGTGACAGATGAATAAGGCTGATACTTTTTAAAATTTTTTCTTCCTTTTGTTCTCTTTTTTTCTCCTCCTTGGCTGACATTTTGGCTAAGGCAAAAGTGACATGCTCTTAGGCTTTACATGGGGCCCTTAGAACTAAGAAAGCTACAATTGTGCATGGGGTGAGCTCTGTTGGGAATGAAAGCTGCTTAAAAGGGGTCCTCTTGACCCATCTTAGCCACCTTAGTCTCACGTTTAGCTGTAAAGATTAGAATTAATAATAACTCCACTTTATTTCTTTGTAAACTATGATTCTCTATTACTTGAAATGAAAGGCCAGCTTTGGGCACAATGAAAGCTCTAAAGTATATGGGAAGAATGCTGAGAGTAGCAAAGGGGCACATGGTTACCACTGAGAAGTAGAGAAATGGTTGAATAGGAGACGGACACTGATGTGGTCAGGGGACTATCTTGAGGCTGAGTTTACACAAGGAATACATGATTTCTATTTAAATAGTATTTAACAGAGGAACAGAAATAGAAGTCTTGCAACACACAGTGGTATGTGTCACGGGGGGGTGTGGGAGGGTCCACCTGTATTTCTGTGCCTTGATTGGCTAAATAAAGACCTGCCTGGCTTATAGTTAGTCCAACCCTTAGGTGGGCGGAGTAGACAGAACGGAAGTTCTGGGAGGAGAAGAAGGAAGGGGCAGAAGCCACGAGCCGCCGCCGGAGATGGATGCAGGTTAGAGACCTTTTCAGTACGTCACCACGTGGTGACTTACAAACTTTTATAATGGGTTAGTTTAATTATGAGAGCTAGCCAAGGAAAGGCTAGTGATAATAAGCCGGGCAGAGTTTAAATGAATCCAGTTTGTCATGTGGTTATTTCGGGTGCAGGCAGCCACCAGTAGCTGTGCGGGCCAGTGGCTGGGGGCTTGGGAGCTGGGTGCTGGGGAACACACACCGCTCCCCTAATTACAACAGGGGGGGGAGATGGGGGGGGCTGGAGATTGAACTTAGGGCCTCCTGCACGCTAAACAAGCATTTCTACCACTAAGTTATGTGCCTAGCCCTCTTTTGACTTCCTTTTGTTGCTTTGAGACAGGGACTCATTATGTAGTCCAGAGTAGCTTTGAACTGACTTTGTAGCTTAGGCAAGCCTTGAACTTGTGATCTTATCTTAACTTCCAGAACTGCTGACATTACAGTTCTGTGCCATTAAACCTGGCAAGTCAGGTTTATTATCTTTTATTTACAGATTATGTTCAGAGACTTAGGGAAATAATAATATCTATATATTCCCCAAACAATTCCTCAATATTACCACACCTGGGGTTGCTGCCCAATCTTATCTCAGAAGAGATTTTTGCTGTTCTTTGGTTACTTACTTGGGGGTCTTACATTCAGTTGCCTAGCAACCTCATTGTGCAGGATTTTTGTTTTGAGTCCTCCTCTCTTGGGCCTGGACTCTAGTTCTTAGCTGATTTGTATGTATGCATGTGGGTTTGCATTTTGGTTTTGTTTCTTTATTTGTCTGTGTTTAGCTAAGGTCCCCCCTTGCAGCACAGGCAGACATTGGACTTGTGATCCCATGGCCTCTCAACCTCCAGAGGGCTGAGGTTACAGTCATGCACCATACCCAGCAGCTATTCTTGTTAACATGTGACTTCAGACCTGCCAACTTCCAACTCTCCTCTGCATGCATTGTCAACTGTTTCCGGTGTCTTCTGTTGGCTAGAAAATGTAGACACAACAATGAAGAAAGTCCTTTAGTAATGTCACATACAAACACAGGAGAATGCCAAGTTTTTATTTTTCCTTTTGGAGAACTCAATTAGAATATTTGGCTGGACATCAGACAGAGGCCTGATCTCCAAAATATATAAAGAACTCAAGAAATTGGTCATCAAAAGAACAAATAATCCAATAAAAAATGGAGTACAGACGTGACCAGAGAACTCTCAACAGAGAAATCTAAAATGGCTGAAAGACACTTAAGGAAATGCTCAGCATCCTTAGTCATCAGAGAAATGCAAATCAAAACAACTCTGAGATTTCATCTTATACCCGTAAGAATGGGCAAGATCAAAAACACTGATGACATCTTATGCTGGAGACGATGTGGGGTAAGGGAAACACTCCTGCATTGCTGGTGGGAGTGCAAGCTGGCACAGCCCCTTTGGATATCAGTGTGGTGATTTCTCAGAAAATTAGGAAACAACCTTCCTCAAGACCCAGCAATACCACTTTTGGGTATACACCCAAAGGATGCTCAATTGTGCCACAAGGGCATGTGCTTAACTATGTTCATAACAGTATTGTTTATCACAGCCAGAAACTGGAAACAACCTAAATGCCCCTGAACCAAAGAATGGATAAAGAAGATGTGGTACATTTACACAATGGAGTACTACACAGCAGAAAAAAATAATGACATCTTGAAATTTGCAGGCAAATGGATGGAACTAGAAAACATCATTTTGAGTGAGGTAACCCAGACCCAGAAAGACAATTATCACATGTACTCACTCATAAGTGGTTTTCAAACATAAAGCAAAGAAAACCAGCCTACAAATCACAATCTCAGAGAACCTAGACAACAATGAGGACTCTAAGAGACATATACATGGATCTAATATACATGGGAAGTAGAAAAAGACAAGAACTCCTGAGTAAATTGGGAGCATGGGGACCTTGGTAAAGGGTTGAAGGGAAAGGGAGAGGCAGTGAGGGGAGCAGAGAAAAATGTAGAGCTCAATAAAAATCAGTAAAAAAGAATATTTGGCTGGAAGCATAAAAATACAAAACACAGCAAAAAGCTCAAGAAAACAAATTGAATTGGAAGTACAAGCTTTCAAGCACTCCCCAGAATGAAAAAGAACATTACACTTAAAGTATACTCAAGTCCTAGTTGAATTGCTGGTTTAAGGGTTTTTTTTTATATTTTACTTTTCATTAGAGGGAGAAAAGAGTCAATAGAGCAAAGGTTTCCATAGCAACCTAGCAGCCACACCTCTTGTAACCTATGAAATCATTAAGTAGAGAGGTACAACTAGGACAGAGAAGAGCTTGATGGGAACTGGCTGACCAATGGTTACATAATCAAGGCCAAAGAAGGTCACACAGCCCACTCCTCCCGGAAGACATAAGTAGGACTGGCAAAGGTCCAAGGCTGCATCGCGGTGCTCCACTGTCAAGAGGACCTTCACCTCAGTGCTCCCAGGATGAGTGAGGGCCAGTGGAGGCCTCAAGAAGTCAAAGGACCAAACAGGAGAAAACAGAAAGGAACAATTGAGCAGAAAACTGTGGTGTTACCCAGACCTGGTGATCCTCTGCTGATCTGCTACCTTGGCAAGAGGATATAAGTCTCTTTGTTGGGGAATGGGGGAGTCCATTCTTATGCCTTCAAAGTCAACTAAACTTTGGGAGTAAGTGATGTATGAGAATTAAAAAAAAAACGCAGGTAAACCAAGTGAGGCATGATACCTGAAGCCAAAATCTCATGCTTGTGTTACAATGTAGAATGTCCCCATGGGCTCATGTATTTGACCATCTGGGCTCTAGCTGGTAGTGCTGTTTAGGAGGCTGTGGGACCTCTGAGGCAGACGTCATGGAGGGTGGAGGTGGATCACCAAAGACAGGTCTTTGAGGGTTATAGCCCGATCCCTCTTCTGTACAAGGTTCTCTGATTCTTGCTCTACCAAGATGAGTCAAAAGCTCCTGTAGTGCTAGACATGGTGGCAAATATCTTTTTTAAAAAAATCCCAGCACTTGGGAGGCAGATCTCTGTGCGTTTGAGTCCAGCCTGGCCTCAGAGTGAGTTTTAGGACAGACAGGGCTACATAGTGAGACCTCAACAACAACAAACAACAACAAAACTGAACCAAAAGCAAATCCTGTTTTCATGGAGCCACCCCAGCCGCTTCCTGGCCTTGGTGGACTGATGCTCCAAAACTCTATGGTCCAAAAGAAATCCTCCAGGGCTTAAGTCATTTGTCTTGGCTATTCTGCCTCAGTGATGAGGAAAGGGAAGAATGGAGTTTAGGGATTCCATACTTTCGGGTCCTCATTCTTCCCGTCCCATAACCTACTGAGGCAAATAGAGATTCTCATTATTCTTCCAAGAGAATTGGTGGCTTTCCTTCAACAACACCTCTGCAATCCAAATGGAAATAGATTAATCAGCCCCGCTATCCCCACTATGGGGATTTCAGAGCATAATATAAAGCAACTATTTTATTTTGTACCTTCTGTGGAGAGAGGCTCTGACTTAGGAAACTTGGTTTCCAGGCTGGCTCAGAGAGTAGAGGAGAGACAGAGATATATTCTATTTTCTCAGCATCCCATGGGAGGAAAGTCTGTCTTCTGCTTAACATCAGCCCTATCACAGGGACTAGAGTCCCTACCCTCATAAATTATGCAAATGGTACGAGACACATGTAGGATGATGCTCAATTCTTGGACGCTAGAAATGACGTATTCTGTAAACTCCTTGGTGTCTTCGAACCCATCTCTTTCCTCCACATTCTCCAAACAGCACACTGAAGGACCTTACTTTTCCCCTTTGATCACATGTGAGAAAGGGCAGTAGGAGCGAAGGACTGAAGAATGCATAACTTTAGGAGACTGGTTAGGAAAGGGGTCAGTTGGGGACAGCCACCAAGCTGCAGTGCTCACTCACAGGCTCTAATACTAAAGTTCAGGGTGATTCTAACTTGCTGGGTGACCTTCAGTGCTCCATGAGTCACAGCTGTTGAGTCACACGCAGCAGAAGAGGCTGCTTTCTGCCTAGGGGACTCCTTTTCATCTTCTTCCTAATTGATTGAGGAAGGAACGAGATTTCTATTATTATTATCATCATCATCATTATTGTCTTCTATGGATTTGCCACTTACCATATGTAGATTGCTTCTGTCTGAGGCTTAATTTCCTCATCTACAAGTGAGATAAAATAGTACTTCATGCCTTTGAATGGAATAAGTTGTATGAGAATTTTCCACAGACTGCAAGATAGTTCAGTGGGCAAGCACTTGCTTGTGTAAGCTTGAGGATCTGACTTCTGATCTCCATCACCTGCACAAATGCCAGGTTGATGTGATGTCCCAGCTGTAAGTCTAGTGTTTGGTAGGCAGAGACTAGGCATCCCTGGGAAAAGATTCTTAGACAGATCATCCAATTCAGTGGGCTCTGGGGCAAAGTGAGAGGCCATAACTCAGTATATAAAGTGGAGAATAATTGAGAAAGACATGCAATATCACCTTTGGCATACACACACACTTTTACACATGCATATGTGCCCACACACATGAACATGCATATGTACTTCACACACTCACAAACAAGGGTAAAGAAAAGAATATCTTACTTGTTATCATATAGTAAAGGCTCAAAGAATATGAATCATTAATAAATTATTCCAGAAATTTGATTGGTTGGTGAAATCTCAACATCTGGACATAATTGCTGTATAGGAATCAGTGGAAGATTATCCTTTATTATAAATTACTAACTTAGACTCTGGGTCCTAAAAATTTATTTACCAGGAATTTGGTTAATGAGGTTTATTCCCAGACCTCATCACTCGACAGGAAGAGGCAGGCCTCGAACTAACTTCTGTATTTTCCAAGGGAAAGGCCAAGGTCTCAGCCCCTGTGGAAGCACATGGAGGACGGCATATGGGTTCTCAAGATCCCTTGCTGGTGGTGGGTATGCCCTAGATGATGAATGCATGAACATTTCAGTCTTCTGGGCTTCCTCGAGGGGTTGGATGTATCTTGGGATTTCAGTATTTCTGCTGATGGAATGGCTTGTTTGGCCAAGGTAAAAAGATGAAAATTGCTTGTCACTACCAGTAGAACCTGATCTTTGAACACTAAGTGTCTCCTGGGTGCCTGACTTACTTGGTCCTGTAGTTTTCAAAATAAAGACTAATTTGCTCTCTTCTTTCTCTCTAGAAACAGCACATTCATCAAGATTTCTCTATTGCTTTATGTTTAATTGTTTTCTTTTTCTTCCCAAGAATGCAAAGTCTGTTGTAGGCCTCTATGTCATGTTCCAAAGTTTCCCACAATAGATTCAGAGAACTGCTTCCAGCACAGAGTGTGCTTTCATTATCTCTGGAAGTTGATAAGTGCCGCTGTGCCACATAGTCGTTCCTTTCCAGATTGTAGGTATAGGAAATGGGGAGGCTGCCAGACTCCAGAGCGTGTGCATACATGTGCATGCACACACACACACACACACACACACACACACACACACACACACACACACACATTGCTAGAATCAAAGCTTTGATAGTGGTTTGTATGCACGAAGCCAAAGGCAAGATTAGTGAAAATGTCATAATTGTTCCTGACACAGTGGTCAAAGAACGATCATGTGTGATCATGTGGGTACAGAGTAGAGACTGACAAACATCATGTAGCATAGGGTGTGGGTTCAGTGGGCCTCATGGAGCTCCCTGGTGACATACTCGGGTCTGTGCTATCTTTGTGCCCCCAGCTTTTTGCAGAACTTCTGCTGGGCCACATGGCAACAACAGATTACAGATGTGGGCCAGACCAGGCTGCCTTGCAGTTAAGAAGTCTGTGTGTTCTATCACCTAAGTTATTGAATTTGTGAAATCCAATGAACACATTTATTTTCTCGCCTTGAAAGTGGACTTTTCTGCAATAAGGGATTTACAGAATTGTTTGGGGGATATATTTAAACTTGGAAGGGCTCTTAGAAATTCCGCAGTCCAATGTTTTCATTTACATACAGGAATAAACTGAGATTCAGAAAGATTCTGTTACCTATCCAAGGCCATGATGTCTATTTAGTGCTCAAAACCCAAAGTAGAACCTAAGAATCCTGATGCCAATGTCCTTGCATCTTCAAGGGCAGCACACTACTTTCCACTGTCACGACATTTGTGTTATCTTCAAAAATGACAGCTAATATACTTAGTGATCACTTCCTCTCTACTGAGCAATTAAACACATTACCATACCTGGTCTACAAGGCAAGGATAAGTGGTAGTAGATTTTCTTTTCTCTGCTTCGACACAAAGAGATGGAAGCTCAGAGAGGTCAAGTAACTGAACCAAGGTCGTCCACAGCACCACAGAACTCATCCAGATCTAATTGATCTAACTAATTCGATCCAAGGAGAAGACTGTTTAGACTAAGGGGGATATTTATATACAGCAGAGTGCACAATGCAGAACGTCAGGATGTACATTTGTTTATTTTTGTCCCGACAAGATAATTGCATTAGCACTTGCACATCTATTTCTGGGAGACTCCTCCAGTTTCTGAATGCTCTCATCGATATTTGCCCCTATGTTTAGGAGCGGTAATGAATGTGTATAGGTCAGAATAAAGAGTGGCTTCATAGGGACTGGAGACTAAAATAGTAATAGATTAAAAACCTCTGGTCTCATAGAAGTTCAGGGCAGAATGGGAGTTTGAGGATGAAAGAGGTATAAGAATCATGCCCCATGTACACTTCAGATCAGAATTAGCAGGCCTTCACACACTTGTGGTTGATTCTATGCGTTTCTCGGCAGAGGAAAATGTATATCTGAAGTCACTGCAGTTGGCTGCTTGGCAATGTTTTTGTCGGGGGAGCTGAGAGTGCAGTCAACTGTGACAGTTTCAAACACTGTTCTGGGGAATCACCCTTGTGGAACTCTAGTGGTCTCAAAATTATCTAATCCATTTCTAAGGAAATGGATCAAAACTCCTAATCCATTTTTAAGGAAAAACAAACTACGCTCCGAAATGCCCTTAGGACAGAGGAAACATCTTTGACCTAAATTTTATTTAATCCTACCCTTCTTTCTGAATCACAAGGCTTTCCTGGTCTCGCCTGATGAATGGGAAACTCTTCCTGTGAGAAGGAATCCTGCATTGAGGAGTGCAGGTGGCCTTTTGAAGAGCCTTGGACTTTACTGTGTTCTTCTGGGTCTGGGTTCATCTGTGTTGGTCAGTGTTTTGTTGTCTCTCCATCAGGCCGTACACTTCTCGACAATAAGGCTTTCTGCACTCAAATGAGTGTTCCAAAATACAACTGAACATGGTCTGAGGGAAGATGTCATAAAATCCACTTCTTTATTAAGCATTTAAGAAACAACCAGAGGCTGGAGAGATGGCTCAGTGGTTAAGAGCTTTGCCTGCTCTTCCAAAGGTCCTGAGTTCAATTCCCAGCTACCACATGGTGGCTCACAGTCATCTGTAATGAGACTTGGTGCCCTCTTCTGGCCTGCACTGTATACATAATCAATAAATAAATCTTTTAAAGAGTAAAATATGAAGATATATTTTTTTAAAAAAGAAACGACCAGAAATAAGGGGTGGCAAAACAGCTAAGTGGTCACAGGTGATTGCTGCCAAGACTGAGGACTAGAGCTTGATCTCTGGCACCCATCCAGTGGAAAGAGAGAATCACCTGTGTAGATTGTCCACTGACCTCCACACAGACACTGTAACATGTGCCCACATATATTTACACAAATAAATAAGTGTTAAGCAGAGAAGAAAAGGAAATAACGAAGCAGCCAGAAGGGAGTTCCTGCCATGCACGTCAGCTGTGGTTTTTCTGCAGGCGCTAAGACCATAAGTAAATTACACTGAGCTCCATATTTAACTAGACTCCAATCTGGACCTTTTTCCCTGGGCCCTTTGCCATCATCACAGAGAAAACCCAGCCTTGGATGAATGTCTGTTGGGAGGCGGAAGGACGCATCCCAAGTGTTGGTGTGGGAACAGCAGTGGAGGATAGCTGAGTCATCTCCCTCACTGGAGGGTGACCAGGAAAATAGGAAATTACTATGCACAGTGGATGGTGGGACTGTGCGCTGTTGGCAGCTGGTGAGTGGCAGAGCTGGAATAAGAACCCCGGCAGCTGGCTCTACAAGCTGTGTTCTCAACTCCCAGGCTAGACAACCTCTCGGGAGAGTGCAGGCACTCTGTCTCTGTGCCTGTCTGTCTTTATTTCATCCCCAGTTCCTAACAGACAGTAACTGTTTTTTTAAAAAATAGTATGCAAAAAAGTTCTTGTGTTCCTACAGTGTCCTATGATTGCCTCTGTCATTTTAGGAGCTGTTGATTTGGGGAATGTTTCAAATGAACCTGTGTAAGAGGATTGTCTCTGGAGCCCTCAGTCACTTGGTGACACTGGCACCACACACATGTATTCCATCAAAATAAGTTTCTTGCTTATTGCAGTGAGGGAGAACAAACAGCACGGACCGTGAGGCAGCTCCGCCCCAGGATGTTGTGGGATTTGGACTTTGGTTGGGTGGTTTGGAGGAAGGGGCTGTGGTTTCCTCTAGGTTGGGCGTGTCAGGAGAATTGAGTGTCTGCAATGGAGAAGCTTGATAAACCCCTATCCAGCAGGAGGGGAGACTAAAATGGAGCTAAGTGTCTAGTTGGACAAGAAGCAACAGGAACACATAGTAGCTGGGAGAGGGATTCTTTTGGTCACTGCTGTGGTTTGGGCTGTGTTCATGGTCTGTCTGAATTCAGATATTACAGAGTGGTCCTGCCTTTGTCTGGATCCATCACAGTCACAGAGCTGCCTTGTCTGGGTCTGGCATCCCGTGGCATTATGTTCAGCAGAACAGCAAGACCTACTTTAGTGTTGCAGCCATTGCCAGAGCAGCTCCTAGCAACACCATGGCCTAGCTGATAGCTCTGCTTCCACTCCTGAATAGTTAAAAAAAAAATGCTTCTCTCCTACTTAGATCAGCATTTTCCCTGAAGGCCATTAGCAGGGGACTTTCTCAAGTGTGCCATCTGAGTGGGCTCCTTGTTGCTCTCGCCACCTAGGAATGTCTACCTCCAAGCCTTTATTTTCTTGTCCTGACAAAACTGATGTATCGCCATCTACCCGACCTCTGGAATATTTCGGAGCTAACACCCTATCCCAGTTCATGTTCCTGTTTCTGTGACAGACACCCTGACCAAAATCACTTGGGAAAAAGGTTCATTTACAGATCACAGCCCATCATCAAGGGAAGTGTGAGTGGAAGATCAAGGCGGGAATGCGGGGCAGGAACTGAAACAGAGACCGTGGAGGAACTGCTTACTGACTTGCTCCCAAATTCGTGTTCAGCTGCCTGTCCTATAACGATGTACATGCAGTCTCGTTTGACTCCCAGAAGGCTTTGCAGGTCAGTGGTATCATGAGGCAGTATTTTGCTAAGCATTACCAAATGACCTTTTGAAGGTGAATTAGCCCAGAGCATGGTTGGCTGGACTACAAAGGAAGTTGTTTGATTGCTGGCATAGAGGGTCCTGAGCTAGACTTCATGGTCATTTACTTGAGCTAGAGTCATTTGCAATGTCTCTTCAATGACTCTTTCAGTCATCCACTCAAGAGAATCAGGAACCATGCCTGGCCAGGTATGGGGATGCATGTCTGCTCTCCCCACACTGGGGACACTAAGGCAGAAAGATGATGAGTTTGAGGAGAGTCTGAGTTAGATAATGAGCCTTTACAAACTAAAAAAGATAAGGTGTGGTGGGACAAGCTTAGCATACTGGCACTCAGGAAGCAGAAGCATGCAGATCTCTGAGTTTAAGGCCATCCTGGCCTGTATAGAGTCGGGCAAGCTAGAGAGATCCTGTCTCAAAATTAAAATAATTATTCAAATAAAAAACTAATAAGATAAAACAAAGACAGCCCCTTCTGCTAATCATTGGAAACGAGTGGAGAAGGAAAATCTGATTGCTCTCTCTCTCTCTTTCCCTGCCTATGTGTCTGCCTGCCTGTTTATCTGACCTACAATTTTTTTCTCATTTCTGTGAGCTGGGATTGCTGAGCTATAGCCCTGCATTGCTCTTTTCCCTTCTTTCCCTGCCTGCTTCTTTGTCCTGTGTGGACCTGAGAGACACCAGTGCAACGAGAGTTTCTGAAGAATTAGCAGGCTGGTTGGCTCCAAAACACTACAAGCTGATTGAGGCCCTGGCAAACTCCTTCTCCAAGTTCTTTGTAGTACTTCTTTTATGTCTTCCCCCTCAGCTCCACTCAGAGGCTCATGCTTGAGGCACAGCATAAGGCCGTGCATCTGTGCACGCCCGTCTTCCCTCCCAACGTTATTTGAGCATAGTTCCCTTTATATAACACGTTTCTGAAAATAGGTATTCCTGTGACGATGTTTGCTTGAAGGAAACAGCTTCCATCTCAGTGTGGCTCAGAGTAGAATGTTGTGAGACTATAAGAAGGCACTCCATACCGAATCAGATCAGGAAAATATGCCGTGGAATTTTTTTCAGCACCCTCCTGATGGTGCTACCCTCGTCCTCATTTTCCATGTGAGAAAACTGAGAAAGTATGATGGCCAGGAAAAAGCAGGAAGAAATATAGAGAGGTAAAAGAAAAGAGGGAAAAGGTCAGGGCAATGCTGAGCAGGAAGGAAGAGGACCTACCTAAATGAGCTGCATGGACATGGATAAGGAGATGGGGGAAACTTTAAAACTGAGGTGCTTTAGTTATGAACATGGAACAAGAAAAATAAATCCAGACTTTCCTGGAGGAGTTGCCCAGGTCCCCGCGTCTTGAAACGGGGGGACCTGGTCAGAACAGTCAAAAAAACAACACACAGACACAGAGATACACATACTTCTTTCATGTTTCTTCACAGTTGCGGCACACACACTCTTTTATCTTTCTTTACTGCTGCTACAAAGCCCAGCATCTATTCTGATATTGGGACACAATGCTCCATCTAGTGACAATCTTTGGAAAGTGCACGGAGAGTGTGCCACAGCCTCTGCTGAAATTTTTGGGAAATTTGAAATAGAGCAGTCTTATGTTATTTTCCAAGGGACCGTGAATTCCTGATGTGCTATCACACTAAATAAACATCCTGAGGAGGA
>JAQHUG010000328.1:2158728-2174844 GCA_028555095.1 Dicrostonyx torquatus | reverse complement strand
ATATCTTGTTTTTCAATTTCTGCCTCTGAAAATCTCATCCCCATTGTAAAGTAAGTCTAGCTTCCATCTTCCCCATGGATCTTCCTAGGTAACCTCAGGTAAGGATGCAACCTTATCTCTCCTCTGAATTCCTATAGTGTGTGTGTGTGTGTGTGTGTGTGTGTATACACTTTTATATTAAGGGTCAAATTCTTTATTAACACCATTGTTTATACTTACTATCTTCTGTTGCTCTTCTTATTCATTTTATCCTGTTTTTTCTTTTCATAGAACAGTATTTGATATAGAGTAGAAGATTTGTCTATTTGGTATTATATATTTTAAAAGAAGACCGTATTATAGATATTTGAAATATGTCTGTTGCTAAAATATGTGGATGTCTTTTTATCATTCTAGAAAGACACAGTGTGGTAAAGTTTAACCTATTCTATGTTATGTAATGGCACATACCGAATCTTCCATATCAACATATCTGCTAACTTTCACAGATTTCTCCATGACAATGCTCTTAAAATATAATCTCACTCTTAGGAAAAGGATCTGCTAGGACTCCCCTTCCACTAGTAATTCTGCTGAAAAAAAAAAAGGGAACTAAATTAAATTTTCCTTTACGAGGCTTACCAATTAAGTTAGTAATAATATGTTGGACTATAAAAATATGTAACACATATACATATGTTATTAGCTCTTTAATGTGTTCTGTATATATGCAGCAGAGGTGTGTGGTGATTATTTTTGTAGGAATAGCTTTTTAAGCAAGATTTTACCTCTGACTTAATGTAACATCATAAATTTAAGTCCTGCTTGCTCATTCATCCATTTAATTTTTGTATGTGCTCACTCATTTACTTATACATTAAAATGTCTTTTAAAGTTCTGTTAAGCATTTAGCACCAAGATAGTTGTGGTAAAACAGGGAACAAAACAAACGCAGCCCACACTGTTAGAGACCATACTGGTAAAATCTTTTGAATAAGGTCCCAAATCAATATCTTTTCCTTTTAGAGTTAGGGAAAAAAAACAGCAAAAATTTCCATGCTCTTATGAAGAGAGCTGCATTGTTGTTACCTCTGATGTCCTGACCTGACTCTAGGAATTATATTGAGTTTACCATAATGATTCATTCATTCAGTTAGCTGAATGGCATTCTTTGCTTCCTGTCTCCAGCAGCTCTATGTCTACCAGACCACAGGAATTACAATTTCATGGTGAGATAACTGACACCATGATACAGTTTAAAAATATTTGTGTACTTCTTATGTAATCAGGCATCTTAATAAAGGAAATAACTTTTATTTACTGCTGATCAAATCACTAAACCTACCCTAGCAAATAAATGCTCTTCCTCCCATTTTGATGAAAATATTTGCTGCTAATTTTTACATGTCCTTGTAATCATGTTGATTATTGTTACACTGTTGGAACAACTTGAATTGACATAACTACTTCATTATTTTACCTACTTGCTCCTCAGAGAGATGGCAGAAGGGTATAGAAGTAGGATATAGTAAAATAGTTAGTAAAGATAAGATAGAGTATCTTGTATACTTTGCAAGGCAAGCAATAATTGTTACATTTTTTAGCACACTTTTCTTTTCAATTCCATCGTAAATTTTTTTTTCTCTTTTCCTATCTTCTGGAGTGTGTTGATAATACAATGCCTTTTTTATTGTTTCTTTAATTTTCTGCTACAGGGCTGGCAAAATGGCTCAGCATGTAAAAGCACTTGTTGTGTAAGCCCGACAGTGATGTAAATAGAGAATGATTGATCTTGGAATGGCTATGGCATGCACACATGCAACCTCCACTCCCGCTCCCACGCACATACAGACACATATACATATCCACCTCCCACTCTATTGAACTGTACCTGGGAAATTTTCTTATCGGTAAATATAAGTGAAGTGCTCAGAATTCAACATTCTTTGGCAATGGAAATGCCATTCTTCTTGCTCAGTCAAAAAAACTTAGCAAAATCCTTGGCTCCTGTCTTTGTCCTACAGCCCACATTGTGTCCCCCAGCAAACACTGTTGGCTGTACCAAGGGAAGCACATCCAGAGTTCCATAATTTCTCAGGGCCTTCATCCTTTCTTGTGTAACTACATTCATTTGTTCTCTTCATCTGGAAATTGGTTCATGAAGATAGCATCACTGTGTGCTATTTTATATCCTTCAGAACTTACTCAAGTTCACATCAGTGAGGTCCTAACTAGCTCCACTTAATAATAGAATCCAGATACTCTTATTCTCCTTCTCTGTATTGTGCTTCTTACCAGTCTTGTCATTATATCATATACTATGTGCTATTTTTTTTACTTGTTTATTCTTTGACTGTTTACTCTTTCTTCTTCCAGACTGTCACTTTTCAAAGTCTTGTTTTTCTGCTCTGTCATCAGTTACTAGGATAATGAATATCAAATATCTGTCATAGAAAAGCTTCAAAATAGCTATTTGCTGAAAAGAAATACATCTTTGTGTACTAAATATATATATCATATTTTAAAAAATAAATAACGTTATTTTTCTTGTTTTTACATCCCAATCAAAGTGAATCTCAGTTAGCTAAGGTGTATCAAGTTGCAGTGAGGCTAGGCTTCTCTTCTTCTATTAAGTTGGCCAAGACAACCAAGTTTAGAAGGAATGAATCCCTAAAGCACGCAACAGAGTCAGAGACTACCCCTGCACCCAGTGTTCGGAGTCTCACAAGAAGACTAAGTTTCGAACTGTAGCATATATGCAGAAGGCCTAGCTCAGTCCCATGTAGCCTCTGTGATTGTTCCTTCAGTCTCTGTGAGCCTGTATGAGCCCAGGTTAGTTGGTTCTGTGGGTTTTCTTGTGGTGACCTTGACCCCTCTGGCTCCTATAATCCTTCCTCCTCCTCTTTGTAGAATTCTGTAAGGTCAGAACAGTCTAGATAGATTTGCTTTCTGTAGACCTGGATTACTAAGGAAGAATGTAATACCCATTTTAATTTTAAAACAAAAACTAAGGATGAAAATTCTTTGTATGACTTTAATTTTCTTGGCTTTGAATAATTATGTCAAGTTGAGAGTGTAGGCCTCAGCCCCTCACATCTATCCCAGCCCCCAGGCTCGGTCTGGACTCCATATCCCAGCAGGCCAGATACTGACCCCTCCCTGGGGCTGGGGTCAGGACCACTTCCTCAGGGTATTTAAGTGATCTCCACTTTTCCTTCCTCCCAGTGGTGGTTACATTTACGAGGCTCAGAACTCTATTAAACCTGGATATTTCTTAAGTTGGCTTGTTTTGATTTGGCTTGATTGGGAATTTTGCATCGGCAGGGAGTTCGCGTTAGGAAATATTCTTAACAAATTACACATTTTAGTTTTAGATCTTCCTTTTTATAATATGAAAATTGTTTTGAAATGATACAGTATAGACTAAACTCAATTTTTACAAATGCTTATATTGGAAACAAAGTTAGGTGGATCAATACAATGTCGGGTTATGAGGATCAATCATTTTTTAACCCCCTTCTCTCCCTCCCTTTTCATAGAGCAAGCAGTTCTGTCTTTGTGATTGCCCACACTCTGGCCTGTATGTCCACAGAAACTTCTGGAATTAGTTTTATTATCTTTTACTATTTCTAAAATGGAAGTAACACTGAGAAAAGTACTTCCTAATTTTCAAGTAGGTGAGCGTCCTATTATTAAACACTAGATGTTGCTGAGGGTCAGGTCAGCCACCTGAGTCCAGGCTGGTGTCCAAGGGGCAGGAAGCATCCAGATCTGAGTGGTCTGCCCAGCTATATAAGATCATGGTGATGTCTGGGCCAGAGCTGCTGCTGAGGGCCATGTCAGAGCCCATGGCCCTACTGTGGCCAGGGTGTGTGCTGATGTCCAGTGTACCTGTTCCATTGAAGGTCATGCAGACACCAGAGATTGAGGGCCCTGTTGGTGTTTCAGGGCCATACTGCCGCGGGGACAGTGGTGACATCCAGACCCAGCCACTGTTGAGGGCCATGTTGGGGTACACGGCTCTTCTGTGGCTGGGATCTGTGCTGAAGTCCGGGTCCTGCATTGCCACCAAAGGTTACATAGAGGCCAAAGGTTAGGGTCACAACCATTCCCACCTGAGTCACCAGTCCCTTCACCAGAGCCAGGATGTCTACTAGGCCCATGCTGCTGCCGAGAACCATGTCTGGGTCTGTGGCCCAGTTACAGCTGGGTCTGTGTGGATGTCTGTGCCCTGGGTCACCTCAGGAGGCCCTAGGAATCCTGGGAGAAGGAATCAGAGGGCCATGCTAAGCTGGCCATGCTTTTCACTGGACCTTGGAAAGCTGCTCTTGCCTTTTGCTGGACGCTCCAGCTAGCCCCTGCCTGCTGGAGAGATGGCCCCAACACAGGCCAGGGTGAACGAACCCTGAGGGCATGCATGTAGTGGAGCTGATTCCACCAACTTGCCCAAAGTGGGTGGCCCCGGGACTTGGACAGACCTGCTTGACTACTCTCCAGGCCCCTACCTGGACCTTGTGTTCACCCACTCCAGCATCTGCACCTTCTAGGACCAGCTGGTTCTGTGGAAGGATACCCACAAGATCTCCAAGACTAGTGGCAGCCATAGGATATCCCAAAGGCTCCAGTGACACTGTGTGCCAGAAACCAGAGGCCTTGAACCAGACCAGTGACTCATTGCAATGAAATTTGACAGTAAAACTTTTGGGACAAACAGGTACACTGAAACCTCCATTGCCACCAGGATGAATGAAGAGGTGTTGGAGGAGGAAAGAAAGAGAAGCAAAGAGATTTTTCTGTCATTGTGGATTTTATTTTGTTTTTGTTGTGAGTTGTTGGGTTTTTTTGTTTTATTTTGCTTTTGCTTGCTTGAGTGCTCACGTTGATTCGTTTCCTTATTGGAGGGTGTGGCAAGGATTTAGGGAGAACAGGGGAGACTGGGAGGTGAATGGAATTGGGGTGCATGATGTGAAACTCCCAAAGAGTCAAGAAAGAAGTTATTAAAGAAAACAATAATTAAAAAAAACTAGATATTAGGGTCACATGTAGGAGAGCTCAAAAAGCTAGAGATGCAGAGCCATCTGGCAGATACTAAAGACAAACACTTTTCCGGACTCACTTTTGTTCACATTTTGTTTTATCTTGAACTACTTATTTTTCAGTAATCCCAAGCAAGTCATAAGTATTCAGGAAAATAAAAGTCATCAATGTCTTTATGTCACATGTGTGTGATATTTGTGTTTCCCTAAAGTGTGAGTGTGAGTGTTTGTGTGTTGTGTGTGTGTGTGTGTGTGTTTTAAAGGAAAGTTGAAATATAAGGATAGAACATCACCAGGTTTATAGAACAATAACAATAGATGGTAAGACTGCTTACCAAAGGTTTAAAAATGATTTGATTTATTGGAATATATTTCATAGCAATATGCTTACATTCAAAAATATGAAAAAGTTTATTGAGTGGCCAGTGAAAAGCCCAGAATATTTTAAGTGCTGACCCTTTCTTCAGGGATCTATTCATTGCATTGTTAGAGACATCCAAACTCAGGTGTTTTTCCATTCCAAACTCAATTCTAACTCTGTCCTTGCCATTTCCATCTAGGCATCCCTAGCCTATTGACTTAGTGAAATAATGCTATTTCCCACTACATGTTAAGGAATTACTATATAGTGGGAAATACTATAAGTACTCCATTGATACTAGCTGATTCAATTCTCAGAACAATATAAACTTGTTCTTCGGCTAATTTTACAAAACTATGGGTTCAAGAGTTCAAAAAACTCTTGCAAGTTGGCATGGACATTATATTCCACATAATACAATGCTCCTTTCTTTCTTTCCCACTTCTTTGTCTTTTCCTTTGTTTTCTCAAGTCCTGGGAATCAAAGTCAGGGCTTGCCACATGCTGGGCAAGTACTCTACTCCTGGACTGTCCCCTACCCTCTCCAGCAAAGTCCATGTCACTGCAGCCTCCAAGTTCAGTTAAGGACCGAGAATCCTTTGTGACACATAAGAAACCTTTTGTTTTTTTTTCAAATTTTAATAATTAGTAAATGTTTTATCTTCAGAAATTTAACAAATGGATAAATATTTCATTATCTTTGACACTACAGGAGAATTTTTTGGAAATTCATGATTTAACACATGTATAGAAAAAACAGAAGACATGGGAAGACATGTTATATGTGTGGCTAAACAGAGACAAACAGCCTAGCTCAGGTCATTAACACGGCAGGATTTCTCACCCTGACACAGGAATTATCACTCCAATTATTTTCTGTCAAGAAACAGGATCACATGTTACTTTTATCAGTCTTTTCTGAATGAAGTTTGAAGAAGCCTTGCTATAAATAGAGCACTATCGCATGCATGATTATTAAAGAAATATTGCATTTTTGGTTTGGCCACATTCATTAAAAACAAAAACACATTCTGATTTTGTATCAATGCTGGATATAGATGTGGAACTCATAATTCTTCATGCTAATTAGATTTGGGACAAACATTTTTTGGTAACCTAAGCTAATTAGCGATCAGTTACAGCATCATGTAAAATATTTGCTCTTTAAGGCATATAACATGGGTTGGAATTCCTATTCTGCTTCTTAAAGTTGTATGAAGCTCAGCTTTGGGTACATTTCAGTTTTCAAATATATAAATTGATATAAAAACATTTCTTAGGGTTGATCTGAAGGACAAATTAAATTATTATATAAAACATTTAGTTTGGTACTGGATATATCCTGAAGACTACAATCATGGTGGATCTTTTATTGTTAAACAAAGCATAGCGTATTTGTTCATTTAGGATGTATATAATGTCATTTGATAATTACTGATATTTAAGCCCAAAATTTTCTTTTTTTTCTTTCTTTTTTCTTTTTTTTGGAGGGGGGCAGGGTTTCCCTACTTATCTCCAACTGTCCTGGGACTACTCCCTGTGTAGATCAGGCTTGTTTCAAACTCACAGAGATCTGTATGCTTCTGCTTCCAGGGTACTGGGAGTAAAGGATTGTGCTTCAATGTCTGGCTCAGATAATTTTCTTTTAAGAAAGATACATGCTGTATTTTGAGTAAGAGAACATATAGAAATCAATGTCCAATAAGTAAGACACAAGCCAGATAATATAAACTTCTCAATTAGAAAATACAGAACACTTATTCTCACCCCAACTTTGCTAGATAAGAATTTTTGGATATGAAACCTACAAATCAAAAATTACAAAAGTATCGACAGAAATTCAGATGTAAGCTGACTAGGATGAGTTGCAGTGATTCCTTTATACAAGGTAGATCCTTTCATGAAAATTGTTAAATGACATAAAAAATTTATACTTATTTGAATAATTTCTGTTGAACCTTTTAAAGCACTAAGGCAGTAAATGGAAATATTATTACTTAATTTGAGAGCATATTAAATAATAGCATTCATACGTTGTAGATGTGGTTTCAAGGTTATATAAATATTATCAATTTTTACTAATTCTATTTTCAATCTCATTTTATTTATTTGCAATTTTCTTACATGAATATGATACTTACATCATTTCCTTGCCTTTCTCCCCACTTGCACTCCTCTCCTATTCCTTCATTCCCCCTCAAATTTATGACCTTATCTTTTAAAATTACACACACACACACACACACACACACACACACACAAAAGCACACATACTACCTCTTGAGCCCATTTAGTGTACATGTGTTGAGAGCAAACCACTTGACATTGGATAACCTAGGAGCTTGTCCCTAGGAAAAAACTCATTCTCACTCCTTTAAGTAGCATTAAAGTAGCATTAATTGTAGCTTGGAACCTAGTGATGGGACCTTGTGAAATATCTCCTGCCCACGTTGGCATGAGGAATCATGTGATCAAAGTGTATGGTGTATTTAGGAAGAGGCTTTTATCTTCAGGTTCTAGGAGGCAGTCAAGGACAATGGCAATGACCTATATTATTTTGGGAGCCTCTTGGAACTCCCACAACCAACAACTTCAAAAGTTTCTCATGACTGGCATTCTAGCTTTTGTTAGTTTATGGCTCTTGAGATGAGCACTAAAAATTTGTATGGTGTCATTCCATTTAAACTATACATACACCACATACCCATGTTCTACCCCATGGGTGACTATATATAGCATTTTAAGCAAATTTTTAAGTATATTTCTCTCTGACTTTTCCAAACTTTCTTTTGTAAATCTTTCTCTCTTTCCCTGTGAACTACCTTCCTCCCCACCTCAGTCATATCTGATGAAACATCCTTCTGATTATAGTTTAATATTCAACTAAAATAATATTTGTAATGATTTCAAGTATTGGGTTCTTTGTTTTATTAGTTATTCATTCTTGCTTCAGAGACAATTAGCTTTGAACTTATAAACAAGAAAAACAAGTAAACAAAAACCAAGATATAAGCCTCAGCTTACCTTGTTCCTGTGTTTTACACTGAACAGCAGTTTCCCTGTAGATTGGTTTTTCTTTCCATGTGCTATGATTGTAGCAAAGCTCTCCATGCTTTTGCATTTCTATTCCATGGATTAGTAATGTTTTTGTTTGCCATAAACACACAGTTATGGAAAGTCCTTTTTTTTTATTCCTTAAACTTGAGTTAAGATGTTATCTTCCCTGGAGTGTTTGTCCTCCTTGACTGTGTTCTGAAACAGGTGGACCTTTTCTTCTTTCACATGCTCACCACGCTCACATATGCCTTAGTAGTTGTCTTCTTTCCATACTGGAGTCTCCTTGAAGGATACTTGCCTAGCTTTTCCAGGGCCTTGCACACTCTTGGCTACATAGGAATTATTCAGTAAATGCTGATTAAGTGAATACACTGATCTTTGTCTTTATTTATGAGATGATCATGTTCCTGAGAAGTATTAAAATGTTTAATCATTTTTCATTTATTTTTTGATTTTTTTATGATAAATAAAAAAAATCAAAATTTTGCTTGTTATATATGACACTATATTTATATTGAAGCAAGATAGTATTTTCTATAATAAACATGTGATCATTTATTTAAACATCTTCTATTGTCTCATTTATTCATTGTATTTGATTCTTAGGAGTGGATGATGCAGTAGCAAATCCATTGAAATTTCAGGAGACTAAATGCAGATGGATACTGGTTCCAAACAGTAGCATTGTAAGGAAAGCTCAAGATCCAAGACATTCATGCCAAAGGTGTCTCTGGAATGGAAGAGAGGAAGAACTGGAAATGAGTAAGACATTTATTGCCAGTGTACACTTTTTAAGTGTGCTTTTTCTCTATGAGTTGAACCTTGTTTTAGGATGAAGAAAGAAAGGGAGAGACAATGATAGCTACTTCAAACCAATGCATAGAATTTGGAAGTAGAGAGAATGTGTGTTTCATTCTTAGCTAGTGCTTTGAAATGATACCTCAGTCTTGACACAACCTGGGTGAAATAGCATAGATAGACCTTAATGGTAATAAAAGATCTAATCTAAGCCTTTATTTAGATGTCTTTTAAATGAAGGCTTCCATTTCATATTTATAAATTAACAGCATTTTAAAAAATGCAATGGAAGAAATAAATAAAAAGAGTTATCCCTACTACCTTCAGAAAAGTAAAAAAGTAGATAATACATGCCACATGTTAGGAGTGACAATCTGGTTTGTGAGATTATAATTGACTCATTTTTTAAAATTTCTATATCAGTATAGATTTTCCTGGCTAATATTATTCTTTAGGTTTTATCTTCATTTCCTACTAATACATTAGTTAGGCAATGCATCCCTACTTAATGATACTTTATTAAACTCTGGACAGCTAATTCGGTGGTTGCCATAATATATTGAAAAGCCACCACTTTACAGAAGCAAGTACCACTATATATATATATATATATATTTATATATATATGCCTTGATTGAAATTGCCAATGAAATACCATTCTAAAATTATTTAATGGTTTGTACAAATTGCAGTTTCATATGAGATTTTTCTTTCTGGATTTTCTTTCTTTCTTATTTCTGAGAAAATAAGCTCACTTATAAGTAAATAATTAGAAAAACAGCTTGAATTTCTGTGACAATTGCAGTGAGATAAAAATAAATATTCAGGATCTTAGATTATGTAGGATCATGTAAAGTTTATCTGAACATTGTACATAAAATGTATAAGAATACTATTCACTAAAAGTTCGGTTGCTTATGATGAAGTGAAAAAATTGCTGGGTTTTGATTCTTCCTTCTCTTTTTCTCTATGTAACGATTGTCATCTTTGACAGAATGCAAATTATAAACTGTATTTATAATAACTATACATTATTTACTATAGACACAAATTTTTCTTGTTCACAATTTGAGAAGATGTAGTAAAGTTTACATATAGCACATTCTGAATATTTATTATTTTGGTATAATTCTTTAACTCGATGTAGAAAGGATCAGTAAAAAATTATTTTACCACGCGATCAGCTTTGTAATATGCGTGATGTTGATTATTTTCAAGTTAGGAAAAGAAATGAAATATTGAGAATTGTTTTGCAAAGACAGTATTAATTAGACAAAAGTCTGATAATTGTATAATTAATAAGTTGAACTTTTTTCTATAACAGAGAAGGGAAAATTTAACCTTTTACTATGAGAAAGAAATCCCTTAAGACGTTTAAATTTCTATAACAAGAATGAGAAAAATGCCATTGAAAATCATTTTATCTTCTGATTTTTGTTTCCTGTCCTTTGTTTTCCCCCATATTATTTCTATTTAATTATGTTGTCAAATAATGTTTTATTTTGTCTCTTATCTGTGACCATTTGAGAGCAAAGACATATTGCTCCCATGTAGTTTCTAGTACATAAAGGCTTTCAGGTCTTACTGATTTGACCTACTTTGGATCAGGATACTGTTTTCCAGACCTCAGTTGAGAAAGTAGACTGCGCATGAATTTTTCTTTAGCATAAGTTGAGACAAAACTTTAAAATCAGTAAATTAAAATTGTTCAAGTTTCAGGATTGGGAAGAGCAGCTATGAGCTAAGAGGTGTGTGGGTTAAATGGTCTCTTTAAGAGATGTGTGGGTTAAATGGTCTCTTTAAGCTTGAACTTCAGCAAAACTCTGGAATACATTTCTTAGTTTGCATATTCTTCTTCTTTAGTTATTGACTAAATTACTGTCAAGTTAGGGCCTCAAAATATCTGTAAAATGAGTTTAAGTAATGACTTCCTAATTGTGGATAACAATGTCCTATGTTGGAAGTCATGTTTTAGAGTAGGCACTTTTAACTTTTCCCACAGTGGTCAGAAATCATTTTTTAAGTTGTTGAGAAAGCATTTTTGTTATCTCTTGAGTTGGTTAAATTCAACGAAGTACTTTGGATTCTTCTTACATATTAGCATAATATGTTTTAAATTGCTCAGGAAATTTGTATAGCTCCAAAGATATAGACTTTTTGGGCCAGAACTTAAAGAATGATATAAGCAGTGCTGTGATGCATTATCATATGTAAAATATTTTTGAAATATTAATGTAAAATATTTTAAAACTCTTACCAACCTAATATTCAGATATTTTATATTAAAAAGAACCAAAGTAATGGACGTTAATATCCAAGTTAAAAATGCAATACTAAAAGAAATCTATTATTATTATTACTTCTCAGAGTATCAGTGTTGTTGTTATTTTCTAGAATCCAATGTTTCTTCAAATACAAATACTATTAATTGGTCTCTTATGCAAGATAAACACTGTGTTAATGTGAATGTCTTATTCTCAGACTTAAAATAATAGAAGCTGAGAGTACATTGCATTCAGGATGATTTGTACACTTGGGAGATG
Organism: Dicrostonyx torquatus; assembly: GCA_028555095.1. Lineage (NCBI taxonomy): Eukaryota > Metazoa > Chordata > Mammalia > Rodentia > Cricetidae > Dicrostonyx > Dicrostonyx torquatus. The sequence goes on along the minus strand of JAQHUG010000328.1, from coordinate 2,163,071 downwards.
AGATGAAATTGAGCTCAGCAGGAGTCTCACGATGCAGGACATATCAAGGAAGGAAGCACACCATGGTGGCTATGTCTCTTTCCGGACCAACAAATGGATTGGTCAGACCACGGAAAGCTAGAGATGAGGGTGACTCTTTTGGCCAGTGCTTTCTGAAATTCCTCTCTGTGCAGTTGAACTCTGGCCAATCCCTACTTTCATTCATTCTTCAGAGAGGAAAATTCCACTTAAATATTGCTGGATATGATGGGAAAACAGCATGAGTGAACACAGCACCTCTAACATAGTAGGACTGACAGACTGAAAATAAGACTGCTGTCACACTTTTGTGGGGTCCATAGAACATTGATTTACTTCGTTTGTGGAACTCAGTCATACAGTTTTAAATATGATGCTTCAAATTCTGGCTGTCAGATTATCCCAATAGATTCTTATTAGGTTTGTAGACAAGATGAACCGATTTTTAATTATCTATCTCTGTGGTTCTTAACCTTCCTAATGCTGTGACCCCTTAATACAGTTCCTCATGTTGTGGTGACCCCAACCATAAATTACTGTTATAAACAGTCATGTAAATATTGGATATGAAGAATACCTGATATCAGTTGAGAACTACTGATCTAGACCCAAGAAAACTTTGTGGTGGAGAAAAAGCTTTAGACTGGGAATTATACAGAATTCACTTCGGAACAATTTTCAAAAAGGAAACCCCCAGACAATTCATCTCCTGGCCTCTACTAAGGATGCACAGGTAAGATGCTCTCATGCAAGCAGGTGAGGGTGCTCACCCCTAGATCCAGGACCCAGAGGCAGGATAGCCCAAATAGAAACAAACATGACTGGAAAAAAGTCAATGAACTGATTCCTAATGATACTGTGCTATACTCCTAGATTGGTACCTAGCCCAGCTGTCATCAGAGAGGCTTCATCCAGCAATGGATGGAAACAGATGCAGAAACCCACAACCAAACTTGAGGTATCTGGTAGAAAGGGAAGGAGGAAGGATTGTAGGAGTCAGTGGGGTCAAGGACACTACAAGAAAACCCACAGCACCAGCTAACCCTGGCTCATAGGGGCTCACAGCGCCTGGCCTGAATCAACAACCAGGGAGCCTGCGGGGGCGGCAGCTGACCTAAACCCTCTCTATATATGTTACAGTTCTGTAATTTGGTCTTTTTGTGGGACTCCTAACAGTGGGTGCAGGGGCTGTCTCTGACTCTGTTACCTGCTTCTGGGACCTACTGGATAGCCTTGTTCAGCCTTAATAGGAGAGGAGGTGTCTAGTCTCACTGCAGCTTGACAGCTGCTGATATCCATGGGATATCCTCCATTTTTGAAGATAAACAGAAGAGAAGGAGTAGATGGAGTGCAGGGGGATAGGGACTGGGAGGAGAGGAGGGAGAGGAAACTTGTTGGGATGTAAAGACAAATAAGCAAAACAAAAGATGTTCTTATGCATTTCAGAGTTACTGATACAATTTGGAGTTTCTCTTCTCTTCCGTTTCTCTTGACCACCAGAGCTTAGAAACCAGTGACACCGAGCTAGAAATATTTTTGTCTTCTTAGTAAAAATTCTATTATCTAGTGGTGCATGTTTTCTTCCTGACTATTATCAGTTTCATATTACCTCTTTCACTTGGAGTTGGTTAGGGTATTGATTGATCCACTATCACAGGTTTTCAATGTTAAGATATTTTATGAAGTAGAGATAGTAGATTAAATGAGGGTAATATTCTTTCTCTTTCATTTTTTCCAGGCAAGTATTTGATGTTTTTGATCAGCAATGTATAGAAATATGGAATTTCTTTTTTAAAAATGTTATTAATATTATTATTTTATAGTCTGTGTGTATCTGTGGAAGGCAGAGTACAACTTGCGGGAATCTGTTCTCTCTTTCAATGATGTGTGCTCTGGAATGTAAGTCAGGTCATGAGACTTTTCCTGCAGAGCCATCTTATTGAGCTTGAGCCTTAGTAGCAGGTCTGATGAGCCCTATTACCCTGATACTCTTAGTAGACTAAGCATCCATGCAATGGTTGTTCCAGCCACGCATGTCCATAGTTTATTAGTACATATTACAGAAAAATGCGGACTAATAAGAATTTAAATATAATTTTGCTTTTATTTTCACACTGGGAGTTAAGTCAGGCTTTTCTTAGTAATATTTAAATTAATTTAGAAAATTATAATTTGGGTGACTTAGAACTGCTTACCTGAATAAAAATAAATGTTTCAAAGAAATTTTTATTATTTTATTCAAATAAATTAGTTCTGATGGCTGCTATAGTTATTTGTATGGTTAGGAACATTTACCCACCCATTTGTTGTATGAAATCAAGTTGAGCCCATATTAGTGAACTTTTAGACAAATATCTTGTGATTTAACTCCATTGTATAGTCTAAATGTCCTCTGAATAAAGCAGTTGCTCATGTCATTACAGTTTAAGCATTAATATTTTCCAATAAAGCAGTAAAAGGTTATTGTAAGAATTGTATTGAAGATGAAGGCAGTAAAAGTGATATATACTTCTACCTGTGATCAGCAATATGTAAACTTTAGTGTATTATTAATATTATCTTACATAAATTCCTACCAATTTAATTCTATAAAAGCAGGTGACTTTTTAAGTTAACAGAGAACAATAGTCATAATTTTCCGTGATCCTTATTTTTATTTATTTTTGACTTTCATTTTCTTAATCTGAAGTCCAGTGATATATGGATTTCATCACTTAAAATAGATATAATCAGGAACAGTGCTGGCTCACATCGGTGATCCCAACACATAGGAGACAGAGACAGGAAGCCAGCTAACTCAAGAATAGCCTTTCTACTTACTGAGACTCTCAACATCCTAAGAGATGGGATGTAGCCCACTGGTAGAGGGTTTGCCTACCACATCCCAAAGCTCTAGCTTTGACTCCACATTCAGAAAAATAGATCCCATAATTAATTCTAGGAAGCATGTATGAAGCCACTCAATGACCATCACCAACTAACTCTTCCTCTAACAGTAGTGTTTGACTCCATTAACTAATTAAGGCAAAGGAATATATGTGTAGGTTGCTCATCAGATCTGCTATCTTTTCCTTGTACTTTAATATTTTCTGTCCCTTTCTTTAAAATATTTTCTGTCCCTTTCTTTTTTGAGAGACAAATTTTAGAAATATATATCATGTTTTAAATAGTGTATGGTTTACCAACGTTTCTCACAATTTAAACATTGAAAAATTTGTCTTACTAACTTAATGATAACTTAAAATTTTAAATTAGCGCATAGTTGAAGCTCACTGACATAATTATGAGGTCATATCACATCGAACATCATATTAAGTGATGAGAGGTCCGTCAACTTCTATTGCATTGGCATCACCATGTTTGAACTGTTATTTCCTATGGGATTCTGGAAAGCAGTGAGTGCTTCAAGGTGTCAGAATCAGACTGGGCTGGTTAGAGGCCAGCATGAACTCATTTGTGTAAGGGAAGTTATCCTCTCAGGCAAAATTCGTATTGCCCTTTGCACCTGTAGCGTTGTCGACTGTACTTTATACAAGTATATAGGTGTGGGTAGTGATTCAGGGCTTTGGGGATCGCTCTCACCGGCCCCAGGATCCAAGGCAGTCCGTGCAAAACCTGGCCAGCAGCCCGAGTGAGTAGGAGCCATGTGACTGTCGTGAGCTGGAGTGTGCAGTTGCCTCCTGCTTCAGAGCTACCTGATCCGAATACTAAGCTGAGCGAGTGCCGGGCTGAGTGTAAGACACCGAAGACACCGCAGAGCAAGGTGCTTTTACCAGAGGTGTTACAGAACATGGATATTAAAGACCAGGGAGCCCAAATGGAGCCGCTACTGCCTACGGTAAGAGACAACCTGCTGTCAGATAGCTTAACCGCTTTGCCACAGAACCTGTCAGGCAAGTGGCGCGCGGCTAGGTGCCGGGAGAGTGTACTTTTGGGGTGGTAGATAGCTCCCACAACATATGGACAGGGTCTCCTCCCATCTCCGGAGACTGAAATGCTTAAAGCACACAGCACATGCTCCCCCCCCCTTCTCAATATGGATGCAGCATGGTGATGAAATGTCTCATATTTGTTGCAGTTTGCAGAAATGGCTAGGTTTTAGCAGCAGGGCCAGTTGTGTCTTTCTCCCTGTCTGTTATTGCTGATCTTTCTGTTTCTGAGGCTTTGCGGTGCTGGCTCAAGCCCCTGCAAAGAAGCCCCTCTTTATCCTCTTTAGCCCTGGTACATTTCTTCTCCGTTCATCCTCAGACAGTGAGGTGCGGGCAGATGCTGCTATTGCAGCAGCTCCAGAGACTTAGTCTCCGCAGAAAGCAGGGGGAAAAGGA
>JAQHUG010000328.1:2105078-2120726 GCA_028555095.1 Dicrostonyx torquatus | reverse complement strand
ATGCACTCTGGGTCACCAAAATCTCAGGAACACAGAGACTCTGGCAGGAGTCCCATGTCCCTGTGGACCTAGGATTTTCTGTTGCCATCAGACCCTGCCAAACTTAGGGCTGTTGGAACCCTATGTCTCCCAAGAGTCTCCTCTTTATTTTAGTCCTCTTCTCATGTAAGAGAAACCCAGGATGGTAAGGGGCTCCTGATTCCAGGAGAATAAGCAATCCTAGGGCAACTGTTTCTCTTCTAAAAAGTGCCATAAGTTAATTCAAATGGGCAGATTATAAGAAAGTTTTCATCATCGGATCACCTGGATAATCTACTAAAATGTCCTAAGGTTGTTTTAGAATCGTGGATACAGTCTATACGCATATATATATATATATATATATATATATATATATGCTTGTGAAAATTATGATTTTTGTAGATCATTTATGAAAAAACAACTTACCTTCATTAGAACTGTAATTATTTTTAAAGTACATGCTACTTAAAAAATAAGTTTCTCTGTTAGATTAACATTTATTTTAATATTAAGAATATTGTATATCTGTCCAGTATTATTTCTCTTCATGAATTGCCCTTTATTTCATGCCATTTATTTATTTGTCTATAACCAATTAAAACTTTCTCAAAAGTACCATAACTAGAAAATCAAGGATTTGGAAAGAGAAAAATAATATTCATATGTAAGGAAATTTACTTCTTATTGTCCAAATTTAGTGGTTTTTTATCTCATCTTTTTAAAATTTTTAAATAATAAATTTAATTGTGTATTTGTGTTGGTTTTTGCTCATGGAGGTCAGAAGGGAGGTTCTGATCCCCCTCAGCTGGAGTTAGAGGAACTTGTGAGCTGCCTGACTTGGGTGCAGGGACCTGCACGCCAGTCCTCTGCAAGAACAATCTGAAAATTGCTGAGCCACATCTCCAGCCTTTGTCTTCCTATTTTTAAAATATAATCTGGTTGATAAAGCATTAGAAAATGTTATACTATCATTTTGCTTTTGTTGACAAGGTTAGGTGATTATTCTTTTTTTGTTGTTTTTTTTTGTTTTGTTTTTTGTTTTTTTGTTTTCGAGACAGGGTTTCTCTGTGGCTTTGGAGCTTGTCCTGGAACTAGCTCGTGTAGACCAGGCTGGCCTCGAACTCACAGAGATCCACCTGCCTCTGCCTCCCGAGTGCTGGGATTAAAGGCGTGCACCACCACCGCCCAGCGTGATTATTCTTTATTTATATGTGCAGATTGCTTTTCTTGGTGAATGGATATTTATTTTCACTAGGTTTTGAATCTTTGAGAGGCAGTCTAAGAAGTAGAGGAACTTTCCCATTTTATTTACTAATATGCTTTTTATGTTAATGATTATATTATTACTTGAAATATAGTCCTAGAATAATATATTATTTGAAATATGTTCCTAGAAAAAATTTTTGTATGAGATCTAATAAGTGACTTATTTTAAGCTCTGAAGACTATACACTGCAAGCAGGATTATGGGAGTGAAGTGGGGTCATTCTGACGTCGTTCCCAAACCAGTAGCGGCTTTTGATGTGTGCCGTTTGCAGCAATCCCTTAGAACGAAAAGATTCCTCCTTGGAATTGATAATAAATAAAATAATCAGAAACTTTAATTTCTCATAAAATTATTTGTCAGTGTGTTTGTTTTTAGGATTATATATCAGAGAGTCTATATAGCATGATGATAGCAGGGGCAGATGATTAATATAGCCTGGCCATGGGCATGAATAAAGTCATTTTGAATGGAGCTAGCTGTGGTGTTCTGGGTTGCCATCTAAATGTGACATTTACATTTTAATCTTAGTGGAATCATCTTGTTTGTGTAGTTATATCCTATTTTGAATGTCAAATACTTTTACAAAAAGAAGGCAGTCAGCTAGGAAAGGCCATATGGAAAAAAAAAAAGCCTATTTCAATATGGGTTTCACCATGTGTGGCTTTTGGGACTTTAGTTAAGAGCTGAATATATAGGATTATAACATGATTTTCCCAAAAGGCCAAAAATTAAAGTATTTGATGGTTAGAAGAAAACATTTACTTATGCTTTCAAGAATATATTTTTCATGAGGAAGTTTTCATATTATCTCTGAGCTACAGCCGTTCACTCAAGTCTACGAGACCACTCCATAAACTAAGAGGACCTAGAGGGATACCTCTTCAGTTCAGTTTGCCTTAGTGGGTATCGAACAGTGTTTGCTCTTATGTGTTTAAATTCATGTCGTGTGTGTGTGTGTGTGTGTGTGTGTGTGTGTGTGTGTGCATAGATCTCTTAATATAGCCTATCAAAAGCTTTTCTTAATAGGAAATTATTTTATTGAAATAAGCTATCTTTGTTATGTTTTATTTTATTTACAAATGAGCACAAATATTCTCAGGTTTTGAAGATTTTAATGTTAACTCTTTTTCAAAATAATAAAACAGGCAAAGGTATCATATATTAGTGATACCGAACAATGTAAATTGAGATAAAAAGCTGTAGTCAATTGAGATAAAAAGTTAGTAGTCAAGCACTAACAATAAAGTCATTGTTTATAATATCAAAAGTAACCTGTAGATTTCTCATGACATAAAAGTGTATCAAAGGAAGGCTTAGCAGCTTTGAAATTATATCCTCTTTGTTCGAGCGCTGGCTCCTTTGGTATGCCTTTCCTTTTGTCACCTGGGGCAATTTTTCCAATACGTAACACATGAGATTTTTTTTTTCTGCATTTGGAATAATCAGCTTTTCCTTGTGCTCATTAAGGGGAAAAACTGTAGCCAAGGTATTAGCACAAAGCAAGGTATTAACAGTGCCCAATCTCTACCAAATACCAAGTTCCTTTGTCTATTACCTAATTAACATACTTTAATGAGTTCACCAAGTTTAATGAATACTTCATATAAACTCAGTGTTTTCTACCTCCTCATTTAATCTGACACCTGATGTAACAGATCTGGCTTGATATTATGAATAATTTATGAGTCAGTATTTCTCAGATAACAAATAAAGAATGTGAAACATTTAATATGGAAAGAGTTAAAGATTTGCTATTTATTTACTTGAATATACATTATACTTCCCAGCAAGCTATGAAATGCAGGGTCTAGTTAATAATAGTTTGAAAGAAACAATGCAATTTTGTAATTTATGTAAATATATTTCTGTTCATGCTAATCATTTTAAAATGCAATGAACCATTTAATTGTAAAAACACACTGCTTATAAGTTGTGTTCTATAAATAGACTTGCTTACTTTGACACTATTGAGTTGGTCTGCAAAGTCTTTTTAGTTTTAAGATACAAAGAATAAACATCCCTCACATGAAAACTAACTTATTAAATTGCTGAAGTCAGAAAAAGTATTAATCCATTGAAGACAATAACATTAATAGCAATAATACTATATTGGTGAACATAGGCATTGTAATTTGTGTATTCATATCCATGTGAAGCATTTCATTTACTATTGTGTTTGCTAAGGAAACAGATCTGAGAATTGTAAACACTATCTTAAGGTACAATCAGGGATTTTATATCCATTCTTCCCACAGCTCCACACTGGAAAAGAGAAACATACTAATAAGTTACCTGATGTTATTATAGCAAACACAAATGATCAGCAGATATTGTTGCTGTGCTTCAGGGTGCTCTAGAGCTGGTGAAACATGTCAAAATGGACATCTTTGAAAATAAACTAATTCATACCTGTAGTGAAGTACAGTCTCTGAAGATGTGTATCACACAGCATCCTGGTGTGGGAAGTCCTTCTGTATATGTGTTGCTCTTATTGATTAATGAATAAGAAACTGTCTTGGGCCTTATGGTTTGTTATCAAGAAGTAAACTTTAATACTCACAAGTTGGATTAGAAAGACATCATGATTCCCTATTACTGTTTCAGTCTAATGTCCCAGAAGCTGATATTATGGATGCTTTAATACACCGAAATGCACTTATCAGAATGAGCTGTATTAATAACATTAAGAATATGTAGAGGTACATATTCTTATATACATATACATTATGCCCAAATTAAACTAGTTTTTTCCCCAAATTAAACTAGTTTTGCTGTACTTTTGGACTTGTCTTTGGATGGTGGTAGCAGAGATTTTATGTTTAGTGTAGATTTTTTGGTTTTGCTTGTTTGTTTGTTTTAAAGCCTGAAATCCTCTAGGACAGAGTGTCAAGTAAAGCAGATAAATGATACAAAGTAATTCTTATTGCTTAAAAGAGAATAATAAATACAATGGTCAAATTAGAAGGTACTTAGGCATTAATGAGTCTACATTTCTTTTATACCTTATTTCCTCCTGCTATTGGAGGATGAGTGCAAAGCTTCGCATACACTCAGTAATCTCTAACACTGCACTATACCCATTCTCTTATTTATTTATTTTTTAAAATGTGTTTATTCTATGACTTAGGATGGGCAGTCCCAGATCCTACAGTCTCACCTCCTTGTGATTTGAGATAATAGTCACCAGGCATAGCTTTCTTCTATATTTGTAAACTGACTAAACGTTGATGTTTAAAAAGTATTATCAAAGTATATTGCACCCGTAGAGCCAAAGAGAATGTGAGTTACAACTGCTGTGGAGACTGCTTTTAGTATGTATGTTAACTAATAATTAATTTTAACGATAAAACTTGAAAGCACTATACTAATTAGTGTAGAGAAATTCATGTTTTTCTGAGTCCTGCTGAAGTCTAACTATGAGTCCAAGTTTTGCACTTAAGAATAGTATGCTGGGGTGTGAAGAGAAGGTACAGAGATGTGAGTGTGCCACTGATAAGGTAAATGAACTAAGTGGATTCACACTAGAGAAGAAGCAGGGAGGCTATGAAAACCATGTGTAATTATCTTGAAAACTCACACAAACTTAAGGTTACTGTGTGCTACAAGAGGGCAAACAAGATTCAGAGAGTAAATAAGAACAGTTTTCACCCTCAGAGGATCCCACAGCTTAGTAAGTAATTGATAAGTGAATTACTTTTTGCTAAACTCAGAGAGTGCATAATCCCTTGGTTGCACTGAGGACAGAATTAAAGTACTAAATGATAGCATCTCCCAAGCCCATGTTGCTATCACATCTGAAGATTTTTCTTTTTAAAATAAATTTTAGTGGATTAAGGTATATATGACATGGTTTACATATATTTCAGTTTTTTGTTTTTAAATATATTATATTATATTTGATTATATAATTATATCTAGATGCATAGATAATTATACTATAATATATTTTGCAGCATATTACTCAACTTATGCTTTTATTTCTGGAGAATACAGATATACAATTTCCTCTTTGAGTTGGTTGTTTACATGTTTCAAAGTGGATTAATTTATGCTCACCTTTGTTCATTAATTTATGCTTCACTGTAGTTTATGCAGAGAGTGCTAATTCTGTGCTTTAACCTTTGGGTTTATTTCACCTTAATTGGTTCAAAAGATGCCTTAATTCTTCATTAAATGATCAAGTTTTCTATGTTTGTGTTAGAAATTTGTGTAGAAGGTCTCTTCCCTCTTTTAAAAAAATAGTTTCTAGTTTCTCTCTGCTTCATATTGAAGCATTCCTTCTGTCAGTGTTTGGGGGAAAATAGCTTCAGTGTAACTTTTGAAATTCTAGACATAAGTTGTATGATATAAAAATTTCCAACGTTATCAGATGAAACAATTTGTTTTTAGTCTTATTTTCTGAAGAAAGAAGCTAAATTCAATGTTTCCATTACCCAGTTGGGATTATGCAATCTCCTGGAATTTATGGTCTTGGTGAGTAAACATTATTCAAGTATACTTAAGTCATGTGACCTGTTTCTTTTATTTTAAGCTTTACACATACACACAGTACAGACCATTGATTTTTTTTGAGTTTAAGCAGATTAATGTAATAATTAAAATGCCATTGTATCCCCTCACGTGATCCCCACACTCTCAATTTACTCAGGAGATCTTGTCTTTTTCTTCCTGTGTACATCCCTGTATATCTCTCTTAAAGTCCTCTTTGTTGTCTAGGTTCTCTTGGGTTGTGAACTGTAACCTGGGTTTTCTTTGCTTTATGTCTAAAAGACACTTATGAGTGAGTACATATTATATTTGTCTTTCTGGGTTACCTCACTCAATATGATTTTTTTCCTAGATCCATCCATTTGCCTGCAAATTTCAGGATGTCATTGATTTTTACTGCTGCTACTCAGTACTCCGTTGTGTAAATGTACCACATTTTCCTCATCACAGGAGAGGGTAGAATGGAAGAGTGGAGGAAGGGAAATGAACAAATTGTATAGCTCAATAAAAACAAAAAATTGCCATTGTTGCTTTTGGTACAATTAATTTGCCATACAAATACTGTCACATACATTTTTACTTTATTGTTTTTGAAATTAAGATATAACTATGGCACTCGTCCTTCTTGTTCTTTATTTCCAACACTTTCAAATAATTCCCCTTTCTCCCTTTAAAACTCGTATAAGTAGCATTTTGATTTAGAAATAATTTTATTCTGATGAACAATATCTTGAAATATCAAATTGGTAATAATATATGATATATGAACAGAGTGTATAGTTAATATTTTAAGATATGATTAACTTTTACAATTCATATGGCATAGGCAGAGAGTTTTATTTTATCTTAAAGATGACGTTTATCGTCACTTCTGCTTTAAATAAAGTGTGGTGAGTCAAGAAATAATTTAGATGGCAGTCCTGATCTCCAGCCGTGTGATTCAGTGGAAATAATAACACTCACTATGAAGCCACAGCTTAATATATTCTCCAGACGCTGCAGGGAAAACACGACCATTTCAGGATTATACATCCAAGGTCTGAAGGGAAACAGACAACTCATGGTCCTGCTGTCGGTCTGATTCTCAGCTTTTGTATCTGTTCATCTGATTTCCTGAGAAAGATGCCTTTGTAACCTTCTTGCCCTTTCTTCTTCACTCCTTTCTTCCCTTTTCTTCCTTTTGAGCATTTAGTGAGTATTTGCTATATACTTGGAATGAAATATGAGGGAGATAAAGGGTGATTTTCCTAGTTCATTACATATGAAATATCTTCTGGTATAGAAGGCAACTTGATTTTTGTGGTTTATCCATTTTGGAATGGATGTGACGATGTAATATGGCAAAGCTGTTGGCCTCCTCGATCCCTCACTTCTCTTCTCTTCTCTGCAGTAGTAGGTACTGAAGCAAAGACCTCATGCACTTAGGCAAGCACCTTATCACTGATGTATTTCCTTAGTGTCTATCTATTTTTTTTTACTTCGAGATGAGGTCTCACTAATTTTTTCAGGCTGTCTTTGTACTGTGTAGCCTGTAGTAGGGATTACAGGCCTGCACTGTCAGTCAGAACTTGGTTTGATCTTATGTTCACATGATTCTCTCCTGGGTAGCTTTATTTTCAGATAATAACCAAGGATATGAGGTTAACTTTCTCACTAAGTATTTTACAATTTGGCAAAACCCAGTTTCTTTTCCTTAGGATTGTATAAGTTATTTCTTTTCTTATAAGCAAGTCTACTTCTATATCCTTGTATATATAGGTTTCCTCCATACCATTGAATATCAGAAGAATCAAAATTTCTAGGGTCTACATTGAAACATTGTTATTCTGCAATTCTTATCCCTTCAGTGTAAGACACTTTTTTCTGCTTTGAGAGAGTGATGTATTAATCTGGCTCTCAACTACTCCTCTAACGCTGCCATGCTTCCAACCATGATGATAATGGACCAAACCTCTGAAATTATAAGCAAATGCCCACTTCAGTGCTTTCTTTTTATAAGAGTTGCCCTGGTCATTGTGTCTCTTTATAGCAATAGAACAGTGATTAAGACAAATGGACTTATAATACATTTTGTTGTTTTGTAGGAGAAGATTAAATGCATTTATAGGATATATTGGGAAACGCTTCACGAAGACAATGACATTTTGAATTAGGCATTGCTTATTGGAAAGAATTTAGGGAAAGGGGAATGGATGTTGGTGAGCCATCACAGTGGAATGAGAATATATCGGAGGCACTGAGAACAATCCATTAAAGACTTGATGGCTCTTGAGAAGTAAAACCATATGGCCTAAACTCTTTAATAATGACAACCTTTCTTTTGAGTCAAGTTCTCACAGTGTTCCCAGGCTGACCTGGATCTCATCATGTGGTAGATGCTAGCTAGCCTCAGACTCATGCAGCCTTCCCCACTCAGCCTCCCAAGTACTGGGATTACAGCAATGAGCCATTATTCCTGGCTCCATTAATCTCTTTATAGATGTGATAGGTTTTGAATTATTTACAAAGGCAACTTTAATTTTAAAATGAACAGTTCTCTGGCATATCATTTTTAAAATCAGGGAAGCAGTTAAAGAATGCCTTTCAAAATGTGATACATTACAGAAGACAGAATTTCTAATAGCTAGTGAGATGACAGATTTGTCCTCCTTTCCAATGTTTTCCAAGAGAACATAGTCTTTTTCAGACTGTTTTTTCCCCCTTGAGTTACTGATTTTGAACATCTGTTTTTAGGGATGTCTGAAACAAATATTTTATGCAGTAGTATTTATCATTTTGTATATAGATTTTCCTGAAAGATTATATATAATAAGCTCTTTTAATTCAGAAACTACACCACAGACATTAACCTTATAATCCAAATGATTGCTTTAATTCTGTTAGTGTTAAAACTCAATGCTAAATTATACCAAGTATCTAATTTTATACTTCCTTAAGTGTAAGAATGCTTTGAACCTATCTTGTTATTTTTTCTTTTAATTGCAGCTACTTTCACTATTTTAAAAATGTGTGCTCAGACGTACAAGGTAAAAGAATACATTTTAAGATGGTGTGGTTCTGGAAACGAGGACAGTTATTTTAGGTTATCAAATAAAGGTCAAGCCATTCTGGTAGTTCCAAAGTTTCAGGCCAGTGCTCATGCCATGGGAAAGTAGCATTATTAGACAGGAAAATTGGTTTGGCATGGGAACTGATGGAGAAATTATATACTAATCAATAGACTACCCTTCCAAATAGCACTCTCAAGGAAGCAGTGGGGTAACTAAAATGGAATTAGCAGTATGATTTTTGTATACATGCTGAAAGAATCTGGCCATTTACCAAACTCTTCCTGGCTTGCTGTATAACCCTGAAATTTTAGTATTCATATCAATAAAACAGCCATGCAGCGTATTGCCTTCATTTCAGCTGATATGAATACTATATAAACCAGTTTCTTTAGGTCATTCCCAAGTCACCTTGTAATAGTGACTTCCATTCGTTTGCTTATTTATCCATTTGTGTATGCTTGTGTGCATACGCAGGTGCACAGGTGTGCACAGGTGCCTAAAGTATGGAGGGCAGAGGACAACCTTGGACACTTCCTCAGTGCCATCCACCTTTTTCTTTTCTTTTTTTTTTCTTGTTAAAAGAGAAATTACATTTACTCCCCGTGTCCCAGGCCCTCCCGCAATATCCCTCCTCCCTCCCCCTACTTCCTTAAGAGGGGGCAGGATACCCTGCCCTGTGGGAAGACCAAGTCCCTCCCCACTCCATCCCGGCCTATGAAGGTGTGCATCCATATAGACTAGGTTCTCAAAAAGCCAATACATGTAGAAGAGATAGGTCGCCGTGCCATAATCATTGGTTTATTCAGTCAGTCTCCGTTGGCAGCCACATTCAGAGATTCCGGTTTGCTCATATGCTCATTCAGTCCTTGTCCCGCTGGATTTGATGAGCTCCCAATAGATCAGGCACATTGTCTCAGTTGATGAGCCAGTCCCTCATGGTCCTGACTTCCTTGCTCATCTTCTCCCACTTTCTGCTCTTCGACTGGACCTTGGGAGCTCAGTCCTTTGTTCTGATGTGGATGTGGGTCTCCGTCTCTATCTCCATCCATCAGGTGAAATTTCTATGGTGATGATCAAGATATTCATCAATGTGACTATGGGACAAGGCTAATTCAGGGACCCTCTCCTCTGCTGACCAAATACCTAGCTGGGGCATCCCTGTGGACACCTGGGATCCCCTCTAGAGACAAGTCTCTTGCCAATCTTAAAATGAGTCCCTTAATGTAGATATCTTAATCCCTTCTCCAATAACCACCCTTCCTCCATCTCCACTCTCCTACTCCCCTACGCTCTTGAGGGAGCCTTCTTTAATTGTGTATTTGTGGTGGTCTGCTCACAGACCATAGAAAAGTGAAGTCAAGATGGAGAGTGCTTGTTGTCTACAATTCTCTAGCTGTCCTTGCTCACTCTTCACTTCTAGTAAGAAAATATAGAGAAAAATGACTGAATAATGTGAGCACACAACTTTGCCTATTGATTTTCTTTGCGTAAAACTGGCATTTAGTCACATAGCAACATAAAAGACAAATCTGTGGAAATTTTTATATGTATGATTTTTGTTTTCTCCCTGAAAAAATGTTTTGCAAAAATCTGCATATGGGGATCATATAGAACCCTACTACAGTAGAAGTTTCCTAAAAATGTAAACATATATATCTTACTTAGGGTTTCTATTCCTGTGAAGAGACACCATGACCAAGGCAACTCTTATAAAAGAAAACATTTGGTTGGGGCTGCCTTATAGTTCAGAAGTTTAGCCTATTATCACCATGGCAGGAAGTATGGTGGCATGAAGGCAGAGATGGTGCTGGAGAAGTAGCTGAGAGTTCTACATCTGGATCCACAGGAAGAGGGATGTGATCTGGCTTGAGCTTCTGAGACCTCAAAGTCCACCCCCTAGTAATACACCTGCTCCAACAAAGTTATACCTACTCCAAGAAGGCCACACCACCTTATAGTGCCACTCACTTCCTATGGGCCTTTGGGGGCCATTTTTATTCAAACCACAATAGTATATGAAATAAATCTAAATGCTGTCACCAAATTTTGCCGGGGAGCAAAATCTCAACTAAACTTTCTTCACCAAGTTAAACTTTCTGGGAATGTGCTGAGAATACGATACATCTAATTAGCCAAAGTGATTCATGGAACTACCTTCTCCTGCCCCAAATGCAGGGTATTTCCTTGGTGATTGGTTGCTCTAGACAAGTTAATGGTAAGGCCCTATTGCTGAAAATAACACCTACACAACTCATGAACATGGAGAAGTTGAGCTAGTGTCTACATAGAGCCTTTACTCCTACTTACAGTGTTCATGGTCCTGGAATGTACTCTGCATGCTAGCAGAGGAGAAAGGTGAACACCAGCACACGTAGAATCCCTTTCATCTGTAATGGTGACCTGCCTGAAAGATATGCTGATACAATAGTGGCACAAAGTGTGAGAGTGACCAACCTCTATTTGATCAGGTTTAAGGCTCACTCCATGAGATGGAGCCTATTCCTGACACTGAGAAGACACCAATAACTTGAGACTAGATGGGTCATGGACATAGGGGAAAATCAAATACTGTTTTTCCCCAGTGGCCTGTGGTTGCCAGTGAATGCCTGTTTGAGTTGGGGCTTGGATAAAGCAATGAGTAGTGGGAGGGAAGTTAGGAGGGGAAAATCTGTTTGATCCATAGAGGGTCTCAACAGAGGGTCTTCCGCAGAGCCAGAAATGAGCCTGGGAAATTGGATTTGAGGGAGAGCAGGATAGATGATATGTGCTACCCTGGTCAGAGTGGCCTGTGGGTTTCCAGCGAGTGCCTTCTGGAGTTGGGGACTGGGATAAAGCAATGAGCGAGGGAAAGATCTGTGTGATCAACTGGAGCTGAGTACTGAGAGGAAGAGGAGACCACAGAAAGCTTTCTATTACAGAGCTTGGGCTGAGACCAGGGATTGGAGTCGGAGATGCTGAGGTTTGAATATTCAGTCAACCTACCCCCTTTTCTGGTAAGAGTGACCTATGGGTTCCCAAGGAATGCATTCTGGGGCTGTGGGCTCCCTTTTGTTTTTTCTTTTTCTTATTTTTTTCATTTTACTTATTTTTGTTGTTTTTATATTCTAAACAAAGTTTTCCTCCCTCCTTCCCTCCCAGTCCCTGTCCTTCCTCTTCTATGTCCTCCTCCTCCTTTATTTCTCTTCAGAAATGGACTGACCTCCCATGTATATCTGCCAGTCATGGAATACCAACTTGTAGTGAGACTAGGCCCCTTCTTTTCTATTAAGGATGAATGAAACAATCTGGTAGGAGGAATGGGTCCCAAAAGTAGGCAACAGAGTCAGAGACAACCCTAGTTAGGAATCCCACTGTTATGTGTTCCCCAAGAAGACAACTTTCACATGTATGTAGAGGGCCTAAGTCATTTCCATGTAAACTCCCTGGTTGTCAGTTCTGTCTCTGTGAGCCCCTATGAGCCCAGGTGAGTTGATTATGTGAGTTTTCTTGTGGTGACCTTAATCCCACTGGCTCCTATAGTCATTCTTCCCTCTCTTCCACAGATTTCCCTCAGATCTGCCTAATGTTTGGCTGTGAGTCTCTACATCTCTTTCCATCAGTTGCTGGGTGAATCCTCACTGATGACAGTGGCACTAGGCACCAATCATGTTTGTGTTTCTGGGTATGGGTTACTCACTCAGGATGCTTTTAGTTTGTTTTTCTGGTTTCATCCATTCACCTTCAAATTTCATGATGTCATTGTTTTTAACAGCCAAATAACTCCATTGTGTAAATGTACCATCTTTTCTTTATCTGTTCTTCAGCTGAGGAACATCTAGGTTCTGACTATTACAAATAAGGCTTCTATGAACATAGTTGAGCAAATGTCCTTGTGGTATGATTGAGCATCATTTGGGTATATGCCTAAAAGTGGTATAGCTGGATCTTGAGGTAGATTGATTCCTAATTTTCTGAGAAACCACCATATTGATTTCTAAGCTGGCTGTAGAAGTTTGCACTCCCACCAGCAGTGAAGGAGTATTCCCCTTGCTCCGCATCCTCCCCAGCATAAACTGTCATTTGTGTTTTTATCTTAGACATTTTGACAGGTATAATCTCAGAGTTATTTTGATTTGCATTTCCCTGATGGTTAGGGATGTTGAACATTAAATGTTTCTTGACCATTTGAGATTATTTTGTTGAGAATTCATAAGAAATCATAAGGGCATACTTTAAAAACATGTACTCTATCAAATTGGAAAACCTAAAAGAAAATAGATAATTTTCTCAACAGATAACATTGAACAAAGTTAAATCAATATCAGACAAACAATTTAAAAAGACTATAAGCCCTAAGGAAATAGAAGCTAATTATTAAAATTCTGCCAATCAAAAGAAAAAAAGCTTAAGGCCAGATGACTTTAGCACAAAATTCTACTAGATTTTCAAAGAAGAGTTAATGCCAATACTTCTCAATTTATTCCACAAAATAGAAGCAGAACAAACATTGCAATTTGATTGATAAAGTCACAGTTACTCTGATACTCAAATCAAATAAAGACTCAACAAAGAAAAAATCATAGACTAAGTTCACTTATGAACAAAGATGCAAAAATACTCATTAAATATTTGGAAATCAAAGTAAACAAATGCATCAAAAACAATCCATGATCAAGTATGTTTCATCCCAGAAATACAGGGATGGTTCAGTATATGAAAATCAATAAGTGTAATCCACCACATAAACAAACTGAAAGAAAACACACACACATGATCATCTCATTACATGCAGAAAAAGCCTTTGATAAAATGCAACATCCCTTCATGATAAAAGTCCTAGAGAGATTAGGGATACTAGGAACATACCTAAACATTATAAAGGCACTTTACAGCAAGCCTATAGCCAACACCAATTTAAATGGAGAGAAACTCAAAGAAATTCTCCTAAAATCAGGTTGTCCACTCTCTCCATGACTGTTCAATATAGTATTTGAAGTTCTAGCTGGAATAATAAGACAACTGAAAGAGATCAACAGGATACACATTGGAAAGGAAGAAATAAAAGTGTCATTATTTGAGGATGATTATGATAGTATAAATAAGTGACCCTCAAAACTCTACTAGGGAACTTCTACAACTAAGATACATTTTCTGCCAAGTAGCTGGATTCAAGACTAATTCAAAAAATCAATAGCTCTCTTGAACACAAATGACAGACTGAGAAGGAAATCATGGAAACACCACCTTCCACAATAGCCTCAAACAATATAAAATATCCTGGAGTATTTCTAACCATGAAAGTCCTTATGATTTTTTGGATTTTATTGGTGCCTGTTATATTCCTCTTTTGTTTCTGATTTTGTTAATTTGGATATTCTCTCTCTGCCTTTTAACTAGTTTGGATAAGGATGTATTTGTCTTGTGTACATTTTTTCAAAGAAACAACTCCTGTTTTATTTATCCTTTATATTATTCTCTTTGTTTCATTTCATTTCATTTCTTTCTTTTTTAAAAAATTGTTCTTATCCCTCAGTTTGATTACTTCTTGCTACCTACTCCTCTTGGTGTACTTACTTCTTATTGTTCAGAGATTTCAACCAAGCTGGTAAATTGCTAGTATGAGATCTCTTCATTTTATTATTATTATTTTTTTTTAGTGTAGGTATGTAGTACTGTGAACTTTACTCTTCACACCACTTTCATTGTGTCCCATAAGTTTGGAGATGTTGGGTGTTCATTTTCATTAAATTCTAGAAAGGCTTTAATTTCTTTATTTTTGCCTTGACCCAGAATTCATTCAGAAGAGACTCGTTCAGTTTTTATGAGTTTGTAAGTTCACTGTTGTTTCTGTTGTTGAACTTTAATCTACGTGGACTGATATTGTTGATGGGGCTGTTTCAATTTTCTTATATCTTTTGAGACTTGCTTTGTGTTTAACTATGTATTTAATTTTGGAGAAAGTTCCATGACTTGCAAAGAAGGTGTGTATTCTTTTGTGTTTGGGTGAAATGTTCTATAGACACCTGTTATGCTCATTTGGTTTATAACATTTATTAGCTTTAGTGTTTCTTTGTTTCATCTTGTGTGGATGACCATTGATGAGAGTGGGATAGTGAACTCTCCTATCAGTATATGGGGGCAGTGTGTGCTTTAAGCTGTAGTAGTGTTTCTTTACAAACTTGTGTTTACAGCATAGATATTAAGAATTGAAATGTCATCATAGTGGATTTTGTTTGTTTTTTTCTTTTCGAGACAAGGTTTTACTGTAGCTTTGGAGCATGTCCTGGCACTAGCTCTTGTAGACCAGGTTGGCTTCGAACTCACAAAAATCTGCCTGCCTCTGCCTCCCAAGTGCTGGGATTAAAGGAGTGCACCACCACCACCTGGGTTTAGTGGATTTTTTTTTTGATGAGTGTGTATTGTCTTTTTCTATATCTTCTGATTAGTTTTGGTTTTAAGTCTATTTTGTTATATATTAAAATAGCTACACCATTCTTCTTCTTAGGTCCATTTGCTTACAATATCTTTTTTCACAATTTACTCTGAGGTACAATTTACTCTGAGGTACTATCTATCCTTGATGTTGAGTTATGTTTCTTGGATGTAGCAGAAGGATGTTTTCACATCCATTCTGTTAGTCTGTATCTTTTTATTAGGGACTTGAGACCAGTGATATTGAGAGATATCAATGACCAGTGATTGTTGATTCTGTTATTTTGTTGCTGTTGGCGGCGGTGGTGGTGCTGACAATATGTGTGCTTTCCTGCTTCTGATTTTCCTGGTGTGAGATTATTTATTTCCTGTGTTTAATGGATCTTGCTAACCTTAGGTTGGAGTTGTCCT
>JAQHUG010000328.1:1961578-1989602 GCA_028555095.1 Dicrostonyx torquatus | reverse complement strand
AGCACAAATGCTTTTGTAGTACGGTTGAGCGTCTCTTGGGTATATTCTCAAGAGTGGTATTGCTGGATCTTGAGGTAGGTTGATTCCAAGTTTCCTGAGAAACCGCCACACTGATTTCCAAAGTGGTTTCACAAGTTTGCATTCCCATCAGCAATGGAGGAGAGAAATAACATGAAGTTCACTGTATAGTGAATTGATAGAGAGACGGTCTAGAAGTTGCTCCAGAAACAGGAAAGTATCAAAATCTATTTTATGAAATTCTCAAAGAACAGATAAAACATAAAAGATAGTGGATAATCCTAGGGAGTGACACTAGAGATTAACATACATAAATCGAAAAACTCCTTAACTGAGTGATATGGTCCACAACTGTAATATCAAAAATTGGGAAACAAAGGCAGGTAGGGCTAGCCTGGGCTGCATAGTGGGACTCTTTCTCCAGCTACAACTCCCACACCCCTTTCTCCCAGCAGCAATAAACAACAACACAAAGAACAACATCATAGAATAAAAAAAACACAAGAAACTAGAAAAACCATATAGACAAAGTGTTTTTTGAAGAGATATGTGTCAATGGTTTAGGGATAATATCTGATTTTTTTCATCCTTCATAGTTTCTCTGTAAGCACAGCGTCCCCCACTATGTGTAAATGTTGGGTAGGTATAGCCCTTTCTTAGTAGTTTACTTTTGACACTCTGAGTAGTATTTTGTTCCTTGAACACTAGGGATAGATCCATGACTTTCTTGACACTCTTTTCTACACTACACAGTCTAACAAACTCTTTGGTTATTATCTGATAATGCATTTGATTTTTCTGTCTAGTTTCTCTCATGGGTTTTTCATCCATTAAAGTTGAGTCATCTTATTACATAAACAGTAATATAATATCATATAGAATTTTTGTGTATTTTCTTTTGAAAAGAGGAAGGATGGCCACAGTGATATAGACAGAGTCATGAACGAAGAAAAAGGAAGAGGAGGGGAAATTTAGGTTAGAATTCCACAGAAGTGGTGGAATTAACAGGTCCTCTGTTAAGATTAGAGAGCAAGGCACTAAAGCATTGAGTAGTTTATGCCTGAGAAGACCACTAACTTCCTTTATCTTCCCCATTTGTCTTGATTAGAGCTGTTCCTACATATTACTGAGTATTTCTTTACACTAAGAAAGTAGTAGTTTCCAAATGGCTCCAGAGTTTTTGCTTCATTCTTGGCAGGGATACCTATGGAATGATATCCAAACTCAGTTCTTGGATGTCCAAGTCCTTCCACTGATTGTCATGAAGAGCTTTCTTCCCAACAAACATAACAAGAATTTTTTCTACACAATATATCTCAAACTGCATAACCATCATGCAAATTTATTGGAAAATTATCTTTCTAAAATACTGAGATTTAAGATTCCCAACTCCGAAAAAATTGAGTACTCTTTCACTTTCTTTTTTTAACTACAAGCATTTTTCCATAAAGGAAGGTGGTTTCTTTTGTTGACCTACAAAAGTGATCACTAGTGAATCTTTATTAGAAAAACTTCTGCAAAGCTACAAATATTAATAAAAATTGAACTTTTCTTTGTTTTTAATAATCTATTACAATGAAAATGTTGATTTAATTGAATCAAAGAAAAAACAATAGTAGATTGGGCTACTTTGTTCCTTATTTCCCCAACTCACAGAAAAAAAGAAATCTTTCTTTATAGCCTTTACTTTTCAGTTGAGGGTAATTTTTCTACATTGTGTTATTTAATGTATTTACAAGAATATCTATTTGTACAGGTGGTTAAAATTTGAAGAGGATGTGGAGGATGGAGGGGAACGGTGGAGCAAGCCCTATGTGGCTACTCTTTCATTGCACAGCTTGTTTGAGCTGAGAAGCTGTGTCCTAAATGGAACTGTGCTACTGGACATGCATGCCAATACTTTAGAAGAAATTGCAGGTGGGTCTTTTGCTACTTTACTTTATTTAATTCTGATGATTTCAGCTGCTTTTGTTTTTTCTTTTCTCATGGTCTGTGTAAGGGACATTAAAATAATTTTCTCCTATCCCTGTATTTGAAATAAAATAAATTGAACATAAGACAAACCTCACCTCACATACATATAGTAATCGATAACAAGAAAATAGTCATGTTCAATATTTACTATCTCAATAGCATATTTAGACAACATACAAAGAAACACAGGAAATTAAAAGCTAAGTACCTATGTTGATAGCCAGTGTCAATTTTCTAAAAGCTAAGTCATTTTTCTTGAAGGATCCAGATCATACTACTTCATGGATGTATAAAATCTGTAGGGTTAGTGCTTTCAAGACATTTGTTTATAGGTAAACTTGACATATATTGTTTTTGAGTGGTGGAATATTTTATATCAGTGTTTTTATTTTTCATCAGATTTTGATATGTTTTTAACAGACTCAGATAATTCCTTAAAGAGATTTTGTTAGAATTAGTAGCAGAAAATCCTATTTGTATCTGGCAGGTCTGTTAAGAATTTCTGGTATAATTAAAGTGGGATTTTCTTTTGGAAGAAGTTAATTTAAAACATATCTATTTCTTTGTGTTTCAGGGAACTCAATAAATCCAAACTTCATCCCTCAAAATATTACTTAACCTTTTCAAATCCAAAAATCTCTACATATAATTTCCTACCATGATTTATTCTGATGTGGAAATTAATTATGTCAAAATGCTTCCTACTTATATTCATATACATTGTAGGCAATTTATGGTCTGTGCTAATCTCTTTAAAACTAAGAATTATAAAGATTAAAAATGGAAATATTCTCTTTGAAGTGTGAATGCTTTACCCTGATTCTGTCAATGAGAGTTAGAAGGAAATTAAAACCAAAGTGAAGTTAGTATCATGGACAAATTATCAATCATAACTCATAACTAATTAAAACAACTTTTGCTACTTAAATTTTTTCATTGGAGGATAAATCAATAGCTTGCCCCACTGAATGAAAACTAAAGACTGGTATGGGAATCCATTATTAAAAATCAGGTTCATGCCAGGTGTGATGACATACACCTTTAATCCCAGCCCTTGGGAGGTAAAGACAGTCAGAACTCTGAGTTTTAGGCCAGACTGACCTTCATAGTAAGTTCCAGACCAGCCAGGGATACATACTATGGCCCTGTAAAAAACAAAACAAAGACACAAAACTGTTCATGTTATGACAATCCTTAGTCTAGAGAGTTAAGTATTCTGTTTAGTATCCACAATGCTGTTAGAGTTGGCAACCAAGAAAAATTTACTGCTTCATATTCCCCACTCCTACCTCTTTTTTTCGAAAGTTAAGGCAATGAGTTTCAGAGTATTTGTATAATAAATTTGAAGAAGACAGAGGTTTATATGTTTTTGCAAAGAAAATCATACCTTCTTAGTGTTCTTGGTAATCAAGATGTGTTGATTATAGTACAGCATTAACCTAACTGCGACGACAAATGCTTCTTCATTTTCAAGCATTTTAACACAAGCACTGTAGGTTTTACAGTGTTCTCATGTATCTTTTTCCTTCTTGCTTCTTTTCTTAACAAGATCCTGGCATTTGGCTTTGCCAGGTTCTCTATATTAGGCATCATTGCCTGCTGAGTTGTGAGGACTTGACTCTGGGCCCAAAGCCATCATGGTTCATTGTCTGTTCCTAACTTTTCAAGTAACACTGATAAGTATTATTGTTTTGAAGAGAACACTGTATGTGATGACTAAATTATACGCCTGTCTCTGGTGCTCACTCCACAACGCTTTATTCTCAAGCAAGAACAGTAACCTTTCCAGTTCACTAATATATTCTGTAATGTCGTTGAGTGCCTTAGAAGTGTGGCTAAGGTATAGATGAGTATTTGAAAAAAACTTTTTACTTTCTCCTCTGTATCTGTTTAAGATAAATCTTATCTCTCATTAATTGCAAAAGTAGAAATTAGGGAATTTTTTTAGTGTACAAGTAATATGGCTCAATGGAATTTTAGTAATAATTTTATAACATATATGGTTTTAATATGATAACTTTAGGTTCTTTTTAGTATACAAGACAGAGGAGTCATAATATTTTATTTTTGAATCTGCCTTAAAATTGTGTAATATTAGTGTTTTAATAACTTCTTTATAGCTTCTACTATTATATATAAAATACAGATTTTATATATATTTTCTGTCATAGCAAGTTTTCAAAGTAATGTCTTATATTGACAGTTCTTTAGTTCCTTTATTTTGTTTTAATTCAGAGATGTTATAATTACTGATCTGCAAAGAACTGAAATAAGAATTTGCATTTCATTTTTTAATGCCATGCACTTTTTAGAATTGAATGGGACTTTTAATCACAGTGGATGACTTCCAAATATTCCACACACATACTATTGCCAACTCCCAAATATTCATCTCTAACTTCTATCTATTGTGAACAGAAAGTGACAGAGCAAACTATACTCTTTGTCTTGAATATGGCCCACAGCCTAGTCTTCTAGACCTTTTGATCTGAGATTTGGGACATTTCACATGGCTGCAAATGAAAAAGAAAAAGCATTTATAATGTAAAAATTGTATGTAACTCAAATTTCAGTAATCTTTAGAAAGTTTTAATGTAGTTGAAAGGCAGAGTTGGGTAGTTGTGACAGAAATCGTTTATCATCTGGCTCATGGCCGAAAAAACTTGGCTAAATAACTCAATTCTTGTACAAAATCTATATGAATTCTGTCTCCACTGACAGTGATTGCTTCATGTCAGTCATACACAGACTGTCCATGCCAGGTGAAAATGAACCTTTATAAAGCAAAGTAGCAAAAGCTAATCTGTTTCTTATTGGGTATGGACAAGGGTATTTCCTTGTTGCTGCTGGCACCACATTATGCCATTAAAGAGACAAGCTGGTGGCTAAAGTACATGCCTATAAGAAGAGGAAAGATACAGCATCACAGAGAACTCTGACTGAAACCAGGCTCATTGTGATTTTCCTCTTCTGCAAGCCAATCAGATGAATCAGTTAACCAAGGTGATCTGCACAAACCCAACATTGAGCCTAGTTGATGTTGCTATAACCTGAGTGTATTAAATCCTTCACGGATTTCAGAGATTTATACCCTGATTAATGGAAATTGCAAAGAAAATCCTCTACTGGGAAATTCCTTCCTGATCGTCCACTATTTGCTAATCAGTGCATGCAGGGCCTTAGATTGTTTTCCTGCTGTGACATATGATACATATATTGTTACTTCTGTCTTACAAGTAATAATTCTGTGATTATTTAGCTTTGTGAGGTCACACGCTAGAATGTTGTAGAGTTTTCCAAGTCTCTCATCATTGCCCATTTCTGTTTAGTACAAAAAGAAAGCTCAGTTTTATAAGGGAAAAGTTTGCTAATATTTAAAGGTTGCTAATATTAAAGCCTGCAATCCACTGAATATGTCAGCAAGAGGCAGTTCATTGGCATCTGCTTTGAACCTAGGACTTAATCTAGATTATCTGAAGGCAGACTAGTTTTATTGAAGTTTAGTGAGGTAATATTATTTCACTAAGGAATTTCGAATGCCCATAAAATAAATGTCTATTTATTTATTTGCATTCTTGATGCTCTGCATAGAAAATATCAGTGTACTCAGTTTAGTTTTCTGAACTTCTATGTTTTGCAGTTATGGTTCTTTGCTATCTAACACATTCTAAGAGTACTGCTGTAGTTCCTAACTCACTTAGAGGAATCAAGAAAATTATTCTCCAATAGAAAGTCATAGAAAACCCTCAATAGAATATGTGTGAAGCCAAGTATGTGGCTACTGCACACCTCTAATGTGAGTTCTTGGGTGATTCAAAAATATGAAGTGTAAATTTGAAGCTAGCCTGGATTGCAGAAAGGGATTTAGTTTTTGTTACTGTGGTTTGCATTTTCTGTTGTTGAAAGTTGTAAACCCAACTTTGTAACTACAGTTGAAGGCTGAATGTATTGGAGGTTTTGCAAATTTCCAGAGGAGCCCAATACCCTATTTAATGGAAATTGTGTGTGTGTGTGTGTATGTGTGGTGTGTGTGTGTGAGAGAGAGAGAGACAGAGACACAGAGACAGAAAGAGGAGAGACTATAATGAAATCATTTTCAATCACAGACACATTAGTTTCAGATTATCCTCACTATATCCCTACCCATCAATACAAATAATGAAAAATAACTTCCTGTAATAAAATCTTTGAAAAATAAGTATTTAAAAAATGAGTGGTTTATAATGAAAATTCATGTACATGAAATTTCCATGTAGCAGTCCTATAAAAAAATAAACATTTGTTCAAAACATCATACATTGAAGTTGTAGTCCTATTTTAGTATGAATAATATTCAAGGTGTCCATTTTGAATAGAAAAACTGTGCTCCTTATCTTCTTTCTATCTTCAGATATGGTCCTTGACCAACAGGTCAGCTCAGGTCAACTGAATGAAGATGTACGCCACAGAGTCCATGAAGCCCTGATGAAACAGCATCATCACCAGAACCAGAAAAAACTCACCAACAGGATTCCTATTGTCCGATCTTTTGCTGACATTGGCAAGAAACAATCAGAACCAAACTCTATGGATAAAAATGGTAAGTGCTCTTTTATATCTTCTTTATGACCTTGAAGTGTTAAATTGTCTCTAAATATTTAAAACCTTTTATTTGAGAACACTTTATTGAAAGTCATATTGTTTCAGTAGAATTGTTTGTTTGTGTGTGTGTGTGTGTGTGTGTGTGTGTATTTTATATTGATCTTAGTTTCACCATTCCAATGTGGACATCTTAACAAAGAATTTGTTTCTATAAAGGTTCCTGAATCAGTAAAATAAACCTTAAGTAATGCCAACTTACAGAATATAAACAGATAAATAGAACCCACAGCTGAGAAGAGTGACACAATGGTTCATGTTGTAGTATTGGCTTCTAATTAAAACAGTAATGATCACAATGTATTTTTGTAGAAAAGGAAGCTTTCCCCCTCTGGGCCATAGCTAACAGATTTCATTACCAATAATAAAAGGGTCCAGCAGCACCTGCTGTAGCCCCACCTACTTGAAGCCTATTTTCTTCTCTTTAGTACATTGCTGTTTTCACTGCAGCATCTTAATGCGCAAGGAGCCTCCTCACCATCTTCACACAGCATCACACTTGATTACCATTATTTTCTTGTGACCCTATTTTTGTTGTTGTTGCTTTCTTCTTGGATTTGTGTAGCCTTTCACCATTTACATTAAGAAATTGCTTCACATTTTCTTATCATTTTTGTAAAGGAAAATGAAGTTACCATGAGTTTAACATGAATTTGTTACTCTTCCGTAAGTTGTAAATGATTTTTAGTTCGTAAAGACAAAAATTGATGCCTGGGATGGAGCGGATCAGTTGAGTGCTTGCCATGTGTTCTTAGTACTTCAGGTTTTGTCTACAGCAGAAGAAAACTGGACATGGTGGTACATACCTATAATCCCAGAATTTAGGTAGAGGCTGGAGAATCTGAAGTTCAAGGTCAACCTCAAGTTCATAGAGTGTTCATGATGAGTACATGAGATACTGATTTAAAAACCATGTAAAAGATGAAAATGCTTTCAAATTACCTATTAAAACAACTGACTTAGGCAAATAGACTACAGTACATGGATTGACAGCACAAAATATTTGTATGATTTTTTTTCCAACTTCTAAGTTTCAGAAATACTTTACAACAAGATGAAGGTGAGTTTTCTTTAGAATTTGTATTGTGTGGGAGTTTTTATTCTACTGAATCAAATGTACACAAATCAAACAAATACTTCAATGAACAGGTCAGTTTTGTTTCAGAGTATCTTGAGGTCATTAAGTACATTAAGTCTCAAGACAATTTTAAATAATAATGAATTATATATTTCTATGAGGGCTAAAATCAATAAAATACAAACAAAGAAAACATTACAAAGAATCAATGAAACAAAGAGCTGGTTCTTTGAGACAAACCCTTATCCAAACTAGTCAAAAGGCAGATAGAGAACATCCAAATTAACAAATCAAAAACGAAAAGGGGAACATAACAACAGACACTGAGGAATTCCAGAGATTCACTAGGTCATATTACAAAAACCTGTACTTCACGAAAATTGGAAAATGTAAAAGAAATCAACAATTTTCTGGATTGGTACCAAAATTAAATCAAGACCAGTTGAAAAATTTAAAAAGACCTATAACCTACAAGGAAATAGAAGCAATCTTCAAAATCCTCCAAACTCAAAAAAGCCCAGGGCTGGATGGTTTCAGAACAAAATTCGACCAGAACTTCAAAGAAGAGCTAATATCTATACTCCTCAAAGTGTTCCATATAATAAAAACAGAAGGGACATTGCCAAACTCTTTCTATGAGGCTTCGGTTACCCTAATACTGAAACCACACAAAGACTCAACCAAGAAATGGAATTACAGACCAACCTCACTCATGAACATAGATGCAAAAATACTCAATAAAATACTGGCAAACCGAATCCAAGAACATATAAAAAAATCATCTGCCATGATCAAGCTGGCTTCATCCCAGAGATGCAGGGCTGGTTCAAAATATGAAAATCTATCAATGTAATCCACCATATAAACAAACTGAAAGAAAAAAGAACACATGATCATCTGATTAGATGCTGAAAAAGCATTGAACAAAATCCAACACCTTTTCATGATAAAGGTCTAGGAGGGATTTTAGGGATACAAGGAACATATCTAAACAATAAAAGCAATTTACGGCAAGCCGGCAGCCACCATCAAACTAAATGGAGAGAAACTCAAAGTGATTCCACTAAAATTAGGAAAAGTTGCTTTTAAAGTATTTGCTTGAGATTTAGGTGCTATGAGAGAGGTGTATGTTTCGTTGAAAATACGTGTGTGCAGAGTTCTTTCTTTTCTTATACAGGAAGATTTTTATCTTACTCTGGTCACTGCTCCCCTTTGGTGTGCTCTAGTTTTGTCTGTTGCTTCAGGTTTCTATATTGACTCCATCTTTTTATGAGAATATATTATCTTCGACTTATTACACACTGTAAAACCAACAAAGCCAGTTGAAAGTTTGTTTTTTAAATTTCTAATAAAGACAGAAATGAAATATAAAACTGTCTTTAACTGAATGTAAAGCATTGATATTACATAGATGCATATATATTGATGCATATGTGAAGTTCATTAAAAGTGTTACGAGCTTGCTATGACATATATCAACTTATATTAGAATATTCTATTGACTATTTTGAGGATGTAGAACTCACATTGAGACAAATACTATGTGTAAATTAATTCATATTCTAAATTATATTTAATTTAAAACATATAATGCATTTTAATGTGAAATTGAAGATTTTATCATCGGAGATATAAATGTAGTGCTTTTTTTAAATGGAAGCTCGAGGACAATTTTATTAGAGTGTAAGAGAGAAACCCTTGGGCAGACAAACTGTAAGTTCTGGCAGCTGACCAGAGGAGAATAATGGAGAAGAAGAGGGAAAAGCATGCTGTTGATGTTATTGTTGATTTTACAGTGCTCATATTGATTTGGTTAAAATTTTGATAAGCGATGTCAATAATTTTGACACATGGTTTAAATTAATAGATTCTAAAAAAACTTTAAAATATTTTAATAAAATGTTTTAATGTTCCAAGATTATGTGGACCTTCTAGACTAATAAACTTGGTCTTCATTGCTTTTATTGAAAATCAGATAATAACATATAGATAAAAATATGTTTATTCAGACAGGTAAAAATTTTGCATGCTGCAATTTCTTTAATTTTTACTGAGGTTAATATTTGTAATTGAAAGTTTCAGTACATTTTAGGGGAAAGGAAAGAAGGTGTGAGATTTACTGTACTGACCATTTATAGTCCTATGTAGACCTGCAAGCACTGTTGCTGATTTAACTTTTGCTAAAATTCAGGAGAGAGGACAGAATTACAGCTGTGAATCCCAAGGCTATGTGTAGATTCAAGGTCTACAGAAAGTACTTTTGTTTCCTTTGTGAAATGGCTTAGTTTTTCTGAAAACTATGATCTGAGTGACTCTGTTTCCATCTCTACAGTCAACTTTCTATGAACACATACAAATCTTTCCAGGGCATGTGTTAGGGTACTAGAAACTTGGAAGCACTTCTAATAAGATTCATACACCCAATTAAGTATTGCTGTGCAGCATCCTGTCAGCAGTAGTTTCTAAGCCTAGGCTTCTAACACTTCCTCATGACTCTGTTTTGCTTCCTCACACACTTTACATAATTATGTGTGTTGAGAAGTCTGAAAATATGTATGGACTTCACCAATTTAGAAATAAGTCTCCTACCCACAAGCGAAAGAACGCGCGAAAGACCTTTACTCCTAAGGTTCTCAATCTACTTGTGAACCCTGTACACTGAGAAACTTGAGATAAACAAAGAAATTGGAATCCATAAGCATAAATACAGAAATGACATTATGTTTCAAAACAGGAATAGAGACTTACTTTTTATGGTGAAAAGAGATTTAATGGAGTTTTAATGTCCAAAGAGCTAAATGTAATGTTCTTTTTATTTAAAAATTCTCTTCAGCAAAATGTTTTATACAAAAAGATTGACTTCTCCTCTTTTAAGGCTATAAAGTTAAAATCAGTAGGAGGTTTTCTAAAATACTTGACAATAGAACATGTTTGTATTTTAAAATACAAGAGGCAAAGTATAGAAATAAGTTCTCTACCTTTGTATAATGTGCTTCTGTTTTACGGTTAAAAATTGAAATGCACTAAAAAACGAAGTGATATTTGCCTAAAGAAGTCTAAAAAACACCTAGAATATGTTTTTGTTTCCTTTATTGAATTGCTCTTTGGGTATGCTAGCTTACTTGTTCTCTCAAGGGTTAAGTATCTAGACACTGAATTTGCATCAACAAAACAGCATATTTTCTTTCTCTTCCCTTACCCAGTACATGCTTTGTGTTTGTAATTTTCCTTAGTCATTTATGATAATTTGTCAATCTCACCTACAAATACACTGATATATATGTACATATTACATATATATGCAAATATTGTCGGTGTTCTGCACATTCTCCTCAGGGCTAAGATACAGGATGCTATAGATTCACCATGCATTTTTAATGCCACCATGCTGTGTTTAACTTTCACTTTTCATTAAGCATCAAAACTGTGAGAATTAAAATGACTGATTCCGATGTTTCAATAAAAAGTGACAGTTACATTTGGCAAAACAATGGCAAAAATAATAGAAAATAGTATCTACTTTGACATTAGAACCCTGTAAAATGTACTGAAATGAAAACTATCCATACTATTCAAGTCACTCCTTGAATGTAGAAATATTTTTTCAAACACAAATGTGACTTGTGTTAGGTGATCAATAATCAAAATAAATTAATGCTTATATTATCATTTAGGTCAGGCATTCTCTTAACACATGGAGAAATTTATATTGCAATTCTATTGTAAAATGATGTTATTTTCCTAATTTCATGTTTTTGATCATTCTTGGGCCTTATGGCTTCTGTAGTATGGGGTATCTCATTCCTCTCTTCATTACTATTGGTTTCTAGCTCTGCTTCTTTTGTTTCCACATCTTCCCTCCTTCCTAGTTAGAACACTTTCCAGTTGCAGGTTTTCCAGCTGCAAAATCTGAAAGGGTTGTAGGGCTCCTATTAATTTCTCTAAATTGCTGTTCAAAGTCTTAAGTGGAGAACATTTAGATTTAGAAGGATGGGGTATGTATTGAGTATTTTGACCTGCGTAGATTGCAGCCTCTAAAACTTTAAACACTAGTGTATTGTTAATGATTTTTTTGTTTTATTACCTTAAATTAACTTTTATTATAATATTGTACTTTTATTTCCAGATGCATTATGTCTTTATGTGTTTAGAAATTATTTTTTAATATTGTGTTATCATAAATAAGATAGCATGTAATATTTATCCATCATAATGATCTACATTGAAAGAGAAAGCTAGAATATTGCTTCTTAGTATTGCTGGAGAGATAACACATTAAGAAATTCCACTATATAAAAAATGTTAAAAGAAAATTAAAATTATATTAATTATACACAATTGATGTGCCTGTTTAAAGACTGTGTTATCACTGGGCTATGGAAAATTGGTTTTTAAGAGCAAATATATTTCTAAGATAACATATTTAAGGTTTTAATTTTCATTTGAAACTAATTATTTCCAGACATAACAGTTTTTAACAATTTTAATTGCATGCATACTCTTTCTGTTTTTGAAATGTAGCTCACCTAGTCATGATTTTCTAAATATTTATCTTTCTTTCTCCATGTTTTCTATTTCCATAAATAAGTGTATTGCTGCACATGTATGTAACTTTGTCATTCATCTCTATATCTCTTCATTTTGCTCTGTCTTGTGTCTGTCTCTAACAGGCTCATCTCATCTCTGTACCTCCCTCATCTCCTACCCTTTGGGTACTCTAAATGCGTTGAAGGTTCTGAGGTAGTGTAAACCAGCTTGGTCTCTAGGATAATAGTACCGTACCTCCGTGTCTTTATCCCAGTTTCCTTCTACTGCATGTGATTTAGACTGGATTAACCAGTACCAAATAATGATACATGTTGGTAATAAATTATCTAATGATTTGAATTAAACAAGGTAAAAATTTTAAAACTGCTTTTATATTGCTCATGCATACAGTTTACATATATGAGAGAACTGTATGTAAAGACTCAAATACGATTCAAAGAAAGTCAAACAGGTGCTAACATAAATGCTATACACTTTAACTCATATATATGAAACAAATTAAATTTTTAATAAAATATATAACCATATTTTAACAGATAAGTAATATAAATGAATTAAAAATGAATGTTGAATAGAAAGGATGATGTTAGATTTCTCAAATATTTACACTTCAGGAGTCATAGACTTCAGTTTATATTAGTGATATTGATATTTCATCAAGTTTTGAATAATTTTCATGAACTATAGTAAGAATAGTGAGTTTACACCTGTTTCATCGTGGTATCTTAATGCCTTGAGATTTACATACTATAATAGTCAAGGCAATCCAACTTTGTGATGCCATTTGTTTACAGTAAGTTTCCATCTGGACCACGAGCAGTGGACAAGGGGAGGAATTAGAAGGAAACAGGCAAATATTCTCACAAGCCAGCAGCACGAGCAATGTTTCTAGTACCCGAGTGCTGATTTCTGACTTGTTTATCCCAGAGAGGAAAATATTCTTGCAAATTTTTCTCTCTTCCATTAGAAAGCAGTCACTGTGCCTGAGAACTGTTATTTTATGAATGACATTTTTCATCACAGAAGTCAGTCAGCAATCATATTAGAGATGCCCTTCCCTAAATTTATTTATTCATTTTATGTGATAGTATTGGAATCTAAGCCCATAATCTTCTGAAAGGTGGTGACTGTTGAATTAAATAAGTTTTAAGCAAAAAATGATAATGCACTACAAAATTATGAAAGCTGATTTACGGTCTGAGGAATCTAGTAGTTCTCTGAACTATTGCAAGGCATGCACTTTAGCTTTATGTATATAACAAACAGTATATGTTTCATTTGAAATCTGTAATTTTCCTAAATAGCATAAGCCAAGCTTTTTAAGCTTAGGTCTTAAATGATACCTACAGATTCTCAATACCCTGCAAAGTTGTCAAAACTACTTTATTTATATTATTTTACTTTAATTATTCAGTGCATACGTTAGAAGTAACATTACAATTTTAAATGCTATTTAACGTTTGAAGGACTTTGAGAGTGACAGATATATTTATGTATCCCTCTAAAGTATAGAAGATACAAATACTGTGGCTTCTGTACCTATATCAGAAGATGTCTGTACTGTAGTACACATTTTCTAGACATATCTATACTCTGGAAATAGAATGAACTTACTGCCATCTAACATGCTACTTGATTAATATACAGACCTAGGTCACTATTAATATCATTTAAAATATTCAGAATAGCTTCTAATTCACTTCCTAATTATCAGCTTTGAAAGGTAATATTTTTAATTTTAAAATAAGAATAGCATAGAACTATAAATATCCAATTGTATTTATTACAATTATCATGTAATAGCAACACATTAGAGATCACAAATACTTACAAAATAAAATGTAAGTGCCAATGTTTAAATATATTCATAGTCTGAATATAGTTTGTGAAATATTATTCCTGAAATATATGAATGAAAACAGTAACTAGATTTTTCAAATTACAAGTTCTAGCATATTTGCTATCTGATTATCTCATCAAAGTTGATTTTGCATTGGCTTTACTCTTTTGGTATGTGTTTTCTTACAGTTTTAAGCAATTGATATTTCATGTAGCTTCTGACTATATGACATAAATTATTATAAGAAAACATATATCTTTATTTATGTTTTTCTATAATTTGAGTCTTATCTCTCTTTTACAGAATGTTTAGTAAATTTAGTTTTAAATATATCTAATGCTCTAACTCATTAAAATATGGAGAAATGTTGTGAAACTGGTGATTGAAGACATCTGTTAGTAGCACAAATGCATTATGTAAAAGGCTTTTTTATAATAACAGTTATTATTTTGAGAATGGTAAATTGAATGGCTGCTGATGAACAGTTCAGTTGTAGCTACACATTGCAGGTAGAGATGGGAGAATGGAAAGCTCACCTGACTTCCTCTGAAGGATGCGTACTGCCTTCAGTTTTGTATCCAAAAGTCAGAATCTGTGGCTATGGTTTGAGGTGAATTTTCTTTAAGGTGTCATTTTGTCTTTTTCTTTACATCATATATTCTTTTTCTGTATTTGATGAAATCAGAAAATATTAAATGCTAGAAGTAAATTAAATCTATTACTTTCTGACAAAGCTATTTTAATCCAGAAATTGTTATCTATGAAAGGATGATCTTTTACTGACAGGCTTACTAGTCTAAGCAGTAAGATTATACTAGTATTTAAAATGAATAATTTTGTTTTTAATCATACTTGATGATCAGGGAAAATTGATTTTTTTTCTGTAACTAAAGGAGTTAAGAGAAGTTCAGAGTTGGTAGCAATCGGAAATTATGAGAATAAAGGTGAATTCTGAATAAAAGTGAGACTTCAGCATGGAGAAAGAAGAGTTAGGCACAAAGAATATTTCTTGTGCTTGAGAGCAATGAAAGGAAAAGGGATTTTGAAGCCGTTGAGAAGAATGTAAACGTAGTCAAGGCTTCAACGTTGAACTTTTATTACTCATTTCACAGTGAAAGTAACAAGTGGAGATGGGCCCAGGATAGGTAGGGGAAATTAATAAACCAGGCTAATTATCATTTGAATGCTAACTCTGGGCAAATTTCAAAGGATTTGTGCTTGTAAGGACTGCTGCATAGTGAATGGCGGGCATTATGTCTTCTAGTTATTGACACATTCCCAGCTCGGTTATCCAGATAACTAACCTCACCTTTCATACGAGGAGAGAGAACTACTCCATATTCATATTTTCAATAATGCTCGTGGAAAACCTGTACAACTCTAGTCTAGCAACCTTGATAGCAGATGAACGGTAGAGCTTCTATAACTAGATAATTGGCACAAGATCTCATATTTCTAATAAGCTCCATCTCTAAATTTTATTGCTAAAGTACATAGTGATTTGGATTTCTAAGAATAATAGAACCTAAAAGTACGCTGAGCAGTTACTGATATTCATCTTTTCTGGTATTATCAAAAATTCTTCAGTCAGAGCTTGGAACTTATGCCTTTTTTAATATGTACAGTTGGTTTTAATTGATATTTAAAAATCAATGAACTTTATGGTTAAATTTAATTAAGTTTTGAAGGCAGCTTCTCTTCAAAGAGAATAATTATTTAGAGTTTTAAATTGATAATTGACTTAAATATTCTTGATTGACTTCTCCCATTTCTATCTGTAACTGATAATCTCTACATTGACATAGTTCTGTTTAACTGAACATTCATGCTTACATCACAAGCTGATTAAAAACTTCTATTTAGTTTAGTTAAATTGAAATTCATCTTTCACCCAGTCTGCCTAAAACTGTAGTAATTGTTTGTATTCTGTAATAACAATCTCTTTCAGCAGGTCAGGTTGTTTCTCCTCAGTCTGCTCCAGCCTGTGCTGAGAATAAAAATGACGTAAGCAGGGAAAACAGCACTGTTGACTTTAGCAAGGTAAGCCTTTCTTTCTTCCTCCTAAGTAAGTGGCTAAATTGCTAGTAGAATTTGTTACCTGTTGACACGGGCATTTGCATGCCTTTATTTGGGTTCTTAGCCAAAGCTTTAAATTATTATAGACAACGTTAGAGTTCAGCTCACATGCAGAGCTTTGCTTATGTGAGAAAACAAATGTGTGAGTTTTATGAATCATCGTTTGGATTCAGCCACTTCTTGTAATGTATCTCTTAAAGTATAAAGGACAACTGGACTTCATAGAGAGCATAATCTGTTGCTTTAAAAAATTTTTAGATGCCCCCCCTCAAAAATTCCTATTATGTGGGAAAACAAGTCATCTGATATAAATCTTTACCATTACTGTATAATGAGAAGTCAGTGTAAGGATACCCTAGAAGGTAAAATAATAGAATTTGTTTAAAAACATGCTTAAGGCTGATTATATTAAAAGCTACTTCTAGTTGGGTATTATCTAAATAAAATAATTTATTTGGGTTTATACTAAGAAAATAATGAGTTACTGAAATGAAGGGATTCCAGGTTATGCACTTCTGACTTGTGTATGTGCTACAGTGGCTATAGCTGAATAGAATAGAGAAGCTCCAATATTGGTCTAAAATCAGGATGTTGGACAAGTTTCTCTGAGTGGCTGATAAGGAAGTCGTGCTTTGGTAAAACCCTCAGCCTTAGCAATAGGGAGGGGAAGTGGGAATGGAATTTGGTCTGAGGAAGTAATCTACATCAAAGTTCTGAAGAAAGTAATGACAATCAGCACCTTGGACCTGTTTTAGCATCCCTGGGACATGCCTACACAGGCTAGGCTAGCTATGTGCATGCCTTTCCCCTGGTGCTGGTGGAGAGTTGTGGGAGCATGATGTACCAGCTTAAGTCTGTTAATTATGCGTGCAGGGACTGGGAGGCCAACAAAAGGGGCATACTAGTCCATGTGGGATGAAACAAAGGCATGAAAAAGGACCTTCACACCAGCAAGAGAGAGAGGTGAGGGCATATTTGGGCTCTATTTCTACAGCAGTTCAAAGCTCATCTCACTGTATGGAGGCATGTAATTCAAATATTAAACCAGTTTAAATGTATTCCATCTGCCACTCTAAGAATTATATTTTTAAAGCATGATATCATCATTCATCTGTAAGTTATAATAAAGCTGTCACAAACTTCCATAAATTTAATTTCTGCTGTTCTTAATTCAAAATAATATCAATCTTAAAAGTGATGACATAAAATTTGACTGTCTTATAACAATGGAATAGTTGATATTATTCAAAAACAGTGAGTTTAAAATATGTAGAGTGTCCTTGAAATAAATTACTCTTAATATTAAAAACTTATACAATGAATTTTATATATTCAAGTTATTTTGGAGTGTTTGGTAGCCTATCTTCATGACCTTCAAAAATAATTCATCACCATTAAAGAGAAATGGAGATTGCCACTTAAAACAGGACAGTAATCACATCCCTAGGATCCCCTGACAATTGGAACCATAGAAATGGCAAAACTCGATTTTTTTTTCTCATTCAAACCTTTCTTTCATCATCACGTTTTCATTTACTGGCTCATTTAATGGGGAAGTTTCTGCCAGCCATATGCATCCCTCTGTCTTCTGCTCATTGGAAAGAACATGCCTTTGGAAGGCTGTGTGTCCAGCATCTATTACAGCTTTTGAAGAAGCTCTCTACACTACAGCATTACCATTGTCTAAAATAAGAATAATGTGTGCTTATTGTTTAGTTGTAGAGGTTCG
This sequence comes from Dicrostonyx torquatus, assembly GCA_028555095.1. Classification (NCBI taxonomy): domain Eukaryota; kingdom Metazoa; phylum Chordata; class Mammalia; order Rodentia; family Cricetidae; genus Dicrostonyx; species Dicrostonyx torquatus. The sequence goes on along the minus strand of JAQHUG010000328.1, from coordinate 1,971,701 downwards.
ATGGCATTGCGGTTTGTCAGACTGAGCATAAAGTGACCACTGTATTAAGAGTGTGAATGGAAGTGTCAAAAAAAATTTCAGCCTACACTTAACATGCTGGCCTCCACTGGATCTTCAGTGCCCTTAACAACGTTTGATAAAGATGTGTTTTGAAGGAATCTTAAAAGATTCAAAATAGTTTAGTCCTTAGTTTTAGAGTAATAAAACAAAACAGGCAGAATTCCTAGTTTTATAACCTGGAGGAGCAGAGAATTAGGGTTTGGAAAGCACTGTTGTGATCCATCACTATGGAAACTATTATTAGTGCCAGATTCTGAAGGGGTGCAAGTTAAGATGATTTTAACCTAATGATTTCAGTTTGCTGGTGGATTTTCTAAAGTTCAACTAATCTCCACATTACTGTGTCCGTTTCAGTATTTTCAGTAATGTTGTATAGATCCTAAATCTCACTCAAAAATTGAGATATTACAAAGGCCCTTTTCACTTTATGTAACTTGATCATACATTCTACCAATCCTCAATCTACACATCTTTAGCCTCTATAGTGCTTAGGCCCTCCAGATTTATTCAGTTTGCAGAATCTGTTATGTCAGATTATGACTCCCTTCAAAAAGCAAGTGGTTCTAAATAATATAAGCCTCTTTTTTGTTTTGCTTTGAACGCAGTAGAAATGGCTCTTCTTTTCTTTTCTTTTTCTTTTTTTTATTGATTTTTTATTGAGCTTTACATTTTTTCTCTGCTCCCCTCCCTGAAATGGCTCTTTTAAGTCAACAGTGATTCTTGTATTGCAAACGGTCCTAAAGAAGTGTCCCATAATTACTCACCTAGGAAGAACCTCTCCTTTTTGTATCTTGTGCTGTGCATCAAGCATATTGGGAGTAAGAAACTTTAGTCATATCGTTTAGTGCACAAAAACGAAGTCCTAGAGAACTTACACGTGCCACTTGCTCCAGACTGCAGTGCCAAGCACCATTTGCCTTGAAAGAACCTCCATTAACTATCGTGCTTTTAGTAATAGCTTTAAGACTGAAGCTTTCTCTTTATTTCCACCTCCATTTCCTTCAGCTCTAGGTGTGTGCCTTGGCTGGGCATTTTCAGACCCACCAATGGTCTTCTCTTTTATCTAGTTTTGCCTGTAGCTGAACTATTTTCATCAACAGTTTAAGTCCCAAATAACTAAAATCAGGCTTCTTTCCCTTCATGGTATAATAGTAGGGACCATAGAGTCTTGAAAAATCCAGAACTCCCAAATTGTAGCTTGACTCCTTGAAGGTTCTCGTCAAAGCACTTGAAACTTGCAGGATTTTTCTATGTCCATTTCAAGTGTCTGAATCCACTAGGGAAATGTCTTAGAAAGTTATTGTTTTTGTTTTTTTTTTATTGATTTTATTGAGCTATACATTCTTCTCTGCTCCCTCCCTGCCTCTCTCTCTCCTCCCCTCCTACCCTCTCCCATGGTCTCCAGGCTCCCAATTTACTCAAGAGATCTTGTCTTTTTTCTACTTCTCATGTAGATTAGATCCATGTATGTCTCTCTTGGGTCTTCATTATTGTCTAGGTTCTCTGGGGTTGTGATTTGTAGGCTGGTTTTCTTTGCTTTATGTTGAAGTATTGTAACCTAGACCCTCAAGTACTCTTTATGTAACTATAAATTAATATATGATTAAATTTGTGGTTCTTAAATATAAGTTTTTGTTTTAATAAGAAGAAGGAATATTGCTAAATGAGATTATTTATGAATTGTGAGCTAATATAATATAGTAATATAGGATTATTCTAGGTATAATTTAATCTGAAAATATAAATATGATAAATACATTATAAAATCTAACACCTTTCATAAATATCCATGTAGTGCAAGAATAATAGAATATAATGATTGCAATACAATGATTGACCCCAGACATGTGAATATAATTTATTATATTTAAAATAAAAAGAAAACTTTGCTGATATTGAAATCAGATTCTGCATAACTTATTCTAGGTAATAAATATCAGTTATATGTCTGGTTTAACGTGATTTAAAATCATATATAATGGTCACATTTTTGTTAATTAAATTTCTTTAATATGCTATGCAATCCTTGACTCAACTGAATTTCAATTTAAAGCAGTTAATTCTATTTTTGCCCCTTCTCTGAGGTACAGACTTTAATAGCAAAGACTTTTATATTGGTTGAGTAAAAAAAAAAAATCAATTTGAAAAAGTCTTCTGGGCAGAATTTATACTTCAAGCACTACCAATAAATTTTCTATTAATTACAAATTATCTGTTTTTATTTTTAATATTAATATTGATATTATTACCAGTAATATAATATAATAATTGGTATTATTACCATCTGTGTCTTTGTATGTGCATGCCTGTGTGCACGTGTGAGCACTTGTGTGCATGTGAGGGTGTTTGTATGCTACAGTGTTTATGTGAAGATAAGAGGACAGTATGCAGGAGTCAGTTATCTTTTTCCATTTGGATGCAAAGGATCAAACTCAGGTCTTAGATTTGCCAGCAAGTGCCTGAGCCAACTCACCTGCCTGTGTTGGTGTTTTTGTAAAAAGTTACGTCCTCTTTTAAAGTTTTGATTTGTTTGTCATAGATTTTCCTACAGGTTGATTGAATTTAGTTATTTATTCTTTTAAACTTTGAAAATTTTGTTAAAAGGTTGTTGCATATTTTTCACAGAGGTAGGACTGGCTAGATGGAGGCTAAACGTGAAGAGTAGCATTCAGATTCCTAACACCCACATCATAAATGCCCTGTAAATCATAACAACAAAAAATATCCCAACATGTACAGTATATAGGAAACTTCATCCTTTTCCTGGAATCTTTCCCATTATGGTAAAAGTGCAGACATTACTAATTTAAAGTGTTTTAAATATCACAATAAGACTGTGATTGAGCCTTGCTTTCTACGAATTAAATGGTTAGATTCTACAATAGCAAAATACATGGTATGTAATATTCATTATACATATGAAAAGAATTTATGCATTTATATTGGGGGTATATTTATAGAGAAAAATGGTGGAGCATGTTGCTTATAATATTTGTGAAATATTCTTTCTATACAAACATTTAATTTCATAAATGATTCTTTAAGATAAAGAATCACTGTATTATTGGTGGAATGCCACAAATCCTTATTTTTAGTGTGGCCATGTTTTCCATTGCTGGAGAGGTTATGTAGAGCTGACCACATGCTAGGCAAATGCTCTGCTATTATAGTTATATAAACTGCTATTATATCTAATCCTTTAATTAAATATTTCTAAATATAACTGTATGTACTGTGTTTTATTAATTTAAAAGTCATAGTTTACATATAGCTTATCAGGTACCTTTAAATAGCTGTAAATGCCTTCATTTGAGAAACACTTGAAACATAATCATTAGACTATAGCTATGGATTTATAAGGTGCTTTTAAAATTCTTTTATTTTTGAGATTATAATGTAACTATATCATTTTTCCCTTTTCTTTCCTTCCTCCAAACCCTTCCATATAACCTTTCTTGCTTTCTTCCAGATTCATGTCCTCTTTTTTCATTAAATGTTATTAAAATGCATATATGTGTGAAATATAGGCTGCTCAATCTGTATAATGTTACTTGTGTGCATACATGGTACGTTAAAATAGTTTATTGATTTAAAACTTCTTGGAATAGTATTTTCTAATTTTTAAGCCTTCAAACTAATTATCTTGTCTATAAATGTCTTCTTAGCCTCATTGATATATGGCAGAGCTCTCTCTCTCTCTCTCTCTCTCTCTCTCTCATTATTCCCACTTTGATTCTTGGTCCCCTTTTCATTAGCATAATTGCATAAAACCAATTACTAGGGCAGATAAACTCCTAGTCCTTAAAAAACAGCGTTCCATAAAAAGCAACTCAAATGAGTTAGAAACAAGAAATAGGCCTTGCAGATTTTACTTTAAAGCTACTGTTTCATTTTCATTGAAGCCCCATGCATAAAAATGATATGTATTTAAAGACTCTTCTACATGCATTTTTCAGAAATCACCCTTTCCTCTTAGCATTTCTTTTTAGTGGTCCTTTTTGTTTTATCTTCATTCATTTAAATCACAGACATTTCATAGTAGAAATTCAACTATGGATCTACAGTCATTTAAAATGCTATTCTTTTAACCCATTTTTTCTTTATTCTGTCATGTCTCAGTTGTATGATGAATAACTTCAGCTGAAGAATTTCTCAGCCCAACTGTACAATATGAAAAACATAACACAATTTAGAATGAAAACAAATGTTAAAGTTATATTATACTATAAGAATATATTTATTTTAAAGTAGCCATATATTGAATATAAAATTCATCTGTTATAAAATATTAAATTTGTTGACATTATAATTAAACATGATTAAAGCATTCACTTGTGATGCTTTCAGGTTGATCTGCATTTTATGAAGAAGATTCCTCCGGGTGCCGAGGCTTCAAACGTCTTGGTGGGAGAGCTGGAGTTTCTGGACAGGACTGTTGTCGCCTTCGTGAGGTTGTCTCCGGCTGTCTTGCTCCAAGGCCTGGCTGAAGTTCCAATCCCAAGCAGGTAAAAGTATCCAAGAAAGTTTTATGCTTATGGGATAATTTATCTTAGGAAAGGGTAATATTTTAATAAAGTTTTCTGAAAAATCCTTGATGAGAAATGAATTTATTATCCATAAACCTGCTGTCTATTGCTTATCAACGTGGGGGGAGGGGTGCTTTAAAAACTACTGTGGCTTTCCTGTCTCCTTCTGAAACTTCATATTTCATGCTTCTCACCTGTAAAATTCAGGTCTATTTTACAGCAATCTACAGTTTTTCAAAAATTATATTGAACTGTATGTTTAAGAAGAGGATCTAAGTGTGTAGTCACACTGGAGAGAATCATGGGAGACTTCGTTTTCTTGGGTTAGGCCTTCAACATCTATGGAAAGCCTTGTTGGAATCAAATGTTTCATGCTTCAGTACTAGGTCTTTTGGTCTTTCACTCTCAGGGCTTGAAGAATCATTGGTGGTCATCCAATGAACGTGGTTGATTCTGGTCAAAAGGCCAAGTTGAAATTTATTACCTTAGCTTGTTTTCTACTACCTAAGGATGCATTGAAACTAATAGATGAAGGTAATGAAAAATGAATTCTCTTATTGTTGATTCCTGCTTTGTAGATACAAGGGCGTTTGTGGGTAAAACTATGAGAAAAGAAAACAAAGAGTAGAATATCGACTTTAGCATGTTAGACTCTGACTGCTTTATCTAGGAAGCTTGTTTCCTTCTCTCCTGAGACCATTTAACCTAATTCCTATGCAGACCTGGCCTTGGCTAACCATAGCAGAGCCTGTTCGCTTAGGGAAGTGGAAGGAGTTGAGAAGTACAGCTGCCCTGACAAGTGGGTTTAGAGAATATGTTTTCTTCTGGGAACCTCTGACTAAAAATCGAAACATAACACAAATTCCTCCACTATTTGGTTGCAGATAAGATATCCAGGCTATAGGGAATAGTAGAAGTAGGGGAAGCTTCATTTGTAAAGACCCTTTGGGTGAGGACTCTGTAAGGTCTTCAGTTGGAGCACATGTCTGTGTGGTCTAAGAAGAAACCTGGTCACAACGTTGTGGAAGTAAATTTCTATTTATCCCATTTGGAGGATACTGATGTACATATCAGCTTTCAGTTAAAAATAGAGAAATAAACTGAGGATATTAAAATAACATACAATGTGAATAAGGCTGTATTTTTCTACATGTAAACTGTATACTATTAAAACTGCATACTATATTCTGGATGCCAGGCAGTGCTCATCCACACCTGTTTTAGAGTTTCATTTTAACTAAGCAAAGATGTGTTATATTTGCTTATGCTGTGAAACTTTATTGTAACTCTGTAAACGTGTGTTGCTTTTGTTTATGCTGCATTTGTTTAATTATGTAAAGATGTGTTACATTTGTTTCACCTTGCCTGCCTAAGGAACCTGACTGGTCTAATAAAAAGCTGAAGGGCCAATAGCTAGGCAGGGGAGAGATAGGCAAGGTTGGCAGGCAGAGAGAATAGGAATCCTGATCTAGGCTTGGAAAAGGAGTGAAGAAGAGGAGAAGAAGAAGGGAGAGAATGAGGGGCAGACCTAGGGCCCGAAGCCAGGTATCTTCCAGCCAACAGACACGAGAAGCAGTGAAAGTAAAATATATACAAGAAATAAAAAGTAAAAAGCACTGAGGTAGATAGAGAAACAGGTTAACTTAAGTTAAAAGATCTAGCCAGAAATGAGCCTAAGCTAGGCAGAACATTCAAAACTAAATCTCTGTGTCATGACTTGGGAGCTAGTTGGTGAAAAAAGAAAGAAAGAAAGGAAGGAAGGAAGGAAGGAAGAAAGAAAGAAAGAAAGAAAGAAAGAAAGAAAGAAAGAAAGAAAGAAAGAAAGAAAGCAAGCTTTGGGAGGCAGAAGTAGGCAGATTACTGTGAGTCTGAAGCCAGCATGGTCTACAAAGGGAGTTCTAGGAGAGCCATTGCTACAGAGAGAAACCTTGTCTCAAAAAACAAAACAAACAAACAAACAATAGAGTTTCTGGAAATCTAGGATTCTGATTTCATGTGTCATGCTTACTAATTGTAGAGCAGTAGAAACTGTAGCAGTTTCAAATTCCCATTCAGTTAGATATTTTAGATATTCTTATTTCACCACTGAGGAAGGTATCTGGAGACCTATGAGTAAATGAGGGCTGCTCATGACAATGACATTTCTTGTGTTTCAAAGAAAAGAAAAATTCTCAGGAGTAGAGTATATCCATAATAAGGTTATATACCCTCACTTTAAGAAGTGTCAGGCTTAGATGATCTCATCCATACTGACACAGCAAAAATGACAATGAAGAAAAATGGGGGCACAATAGATATGTAGGGTGAGATTCAAAAGACTGGGATATTGTTGTAGGAAGGCTGCTTGGTCTTTCCATCTGCTCGGCAGCTCAGACCCAAAATATTCACACAGAAACTGTATTAATTAAAACACTGCTTGGCCCATTAGCTCTAGCTTCTTATTGGCTAACTCTTACATTTTAATTTAACCCATTTATATTAATCTGTGTATTGCCACAAGGCTGTGGCTTACCAGCAAAGTTTCAGAATGTCTGTCTCTGGTGGCTCCATGGCTTCTGTTTGACTCTGCCTTCTCTCTCCCAGCATTCCATTTAGTTTTCCCCACCTAGCTCTTTCTGCCCTGCTCTGCTATGTGCTCAAAGCAGTTTCTTTATTAACCATTGATATTCACAGCTTACAGGGGGATATTTATTTAGGAAAGGTAAAAAACAAAAGAAGATTAGATAAACAGAATAAAGAAAACTATCTGGGAACCCCAACTATAATCAGGGCATGATTATCAAGGCAACAAACAGTAGATATGTCAGAAAATTAATCTTTTGTGACATTATAAATAATACCTGCAGTAGAAACTTTAAAATGAGCAAGATACACACAGGTTAATAATCATCTCAGGAGCTTTATAGCTGATAAAAGCTACTGTCACCACATTCAACTATTTTTGCTTTTTATATATTAACTGTGCGTACACATACAAAGAGAGTTGAATTTGATTTGGGTTCAATTATAACTGATAGAAAGTTAATTTTGCATATAACCCCTAAGATTGTCTAATAGATGCTTCATATAAAACTATATAATCCCGAGAGCTTACAGCTAACAACTATACCTGATAGAGTTGTCTTAAATACTGTAAACCATTTAACACATGAACACTACAGAATACTACTGCACAATACATGGCACTCTTTAATTTTCACACCTTTTCCTTTTCTTCTGCCTAGCTAATTATTAAGTCATAGCAGTTTTTATGTTCAGTAAAAATGTGTGTACAGTGGCTGGATGTTAATAATGTGTTCTCCCTTAATGTATAATACTGTATTACCCTTCTTCCACTCGAGTGGTCTTCATTTTGTGCACTTGTGAACTTTCCTGCTTCCTATTCAGAAAGACTTAATTTTCCTCTCATCCTCCTCTAAGGACATACACTCTTTACAATTCCTTATCACAAATGTGTTGGCTGTGTAGACAGTTATATGCAGAAACCCTGGGGTTGAAAACACCCTAGTATTCTCATTTTTGATGATTTTATATAGAAGTCTCAACTGTAAAACATTTCTAAGTCATAATGAATTGTAAAAGCTTATGCGAATATTTTATATCCAAATCCTGTTTGATTCCATTGAGATCGGTGGTTATGCTCTACTAAGTTTATTGTTACATTTATAGCTTGAGTTTTTTTTTCTTCTTTGTTACAGATTTCTGTTCATTCTTCTGGGACCCCTGGGAAAGGGTCAACAATACCATGAAATCGGCAGATCAATTGCAACCTTAATGACAGATGAGGTATTTATTCGTGTTTCTAAGGAATAGCCTAAGGATATACCTAGGTTTGGAAGTCCCTTTCATGACAGTTTTCTAGAAATCATATTTTTCTGTGTTGGATCCCATCTTCCAAAGTTTTCAATACCATCATATTTCCTTGAAAAAAATTACCCAAAAGGATAAATTAAAGCCAAGAATAATGTTTTTTTAAAGCTGATATGGTCATAAAAACTGTTAAGCATTTATATTTGTGTTTTCAACACAGCACACATGCCTATTCTGTAAACATGACTTATATGTTAATGGCATAGAAAATCTGGGGAAAAATTACTTATCTGTCTAAATGAAAAGTAGTAGTTAAGATGCATAGAATATATAATACCAAAAAAGCTAGGAAAACTCTGCACACTCTCTACAATTGCCTGATATATATATATATATATATATATATGCTTCATATAAAACTATATTTTATATATATATATATATAGAGAGAGAGAGAGAGAGAGACATCTAGGTATCTAAATATCTATAAATGTATAGTCCTAACTTTGTGATCTTAAAACTATTAATGGAACTGTAGATGGATTTTGCTGATCTCCATTATACAAATATATTTCTGTGTAAAAGAAAAAATTGTGGAATTCTATTTTTAATTATAAAAAAACTTTCATGGTTAAATCAACCCTGAAAATCTACATACAGGCAACACAAAATAGACTCAGCAAATTATATTAATATATTAATTCATTTATATATGTAACAATAATAATCTTTAAGGGGGGCTATGAATTTGAGAGGAGCATGTGGAAGGAGTTGGAGGGAGGAGATTGAGAATTGCTAATTTATTCAGATATTTATTGTATATGAACTGCATATCAGCACTTGTGCAGAAGGTGGATAAAAATATGGACAAAAGTTTTTCATTTGTTTACCAAATAGTTGAAAGATGGAATGACATAGAAGTTATTATACAAGATCAGTGAAGGGAGCTAGAGGTGGCATGAGGAGCTTCCTACTTTAAAGAGAGAATGTTTTTGAGCCAACAATAAACAAGGACAAAGGTTTTGAGATGGGAGTATGTCTGGATCACTTGGGACATTTAGAAATGAAGGCTTAGTAGGAATGAGCTCAGAGAGGTAATGGGCTAACTGTACAGGGCATTGGTCGATCACAAAAGAACTTAGGCAGACTTGGGAAACAAGTGGAAGAGTTTGAGTAAGGAACTGAACCCCAAGTCACCCTTAACTCATCCTTGACTCCTCAATTTCATACCCACAGCCAATCCATAAGTAACCCTTTCAGACTCAGACACTACGTCCGGAATCCTACCACGCCTCACTTTCTACATAGTTGTCCTATAGCTTTTGCTGTTCTCACAGGTTCCCACCATTGCACCAGTCTATTGTAGAGACAACCTTTCTGCTTTTGCTTTGTTTCACTTGACTAGAAACACAATGGCTAGAGCAATCCCTCTTCTGCTATCTAGTCTTAGGTTTTGGTCACCCAAGTAGTATCAGGCATGGATTCCTTCCCATGGAATAGGCCTTAAGTCAAATCAGATACTGATTGGTTACTACCTCAAGCTTTTTGCCACCATTGTTCTAACATGTCTTCCGGGTAGGACAAGACCATTGTAGATTAAGGGTTTGTGGCTGAGTGGGTGTACATTTTTTTTGTTTGTTTGTTTTTTAACTTTTTTATTGTTAAAAGAAAAATTTACATTTACTCCCCTTGTTCCCGGCCCTCCCGCTCCCCCACTACCCCACCAC
>JAQHUG010000328.1:1936297-1952069 GCA_028555095.1 Dicrostonyx torquatus | reverse complement strand
GAATACAACCCGCACACCTCTCCCCTCAATTACAACACTATCTATGTCTCCATTTAAATATTTTATAGACATTTAAACTGAAAATTTTGAAAGTTTAAGCCAAATTGTATATAGTCTCATTTCTTTATCTTTCTCTATCTTTTAATTACAGTTTTAGGACAAGCAGCATATGGTCTATTTCCAGGAATATCTAAAGGTCTCTGAGTTTTCCTCAAAAAAAAAATGTAGTTGTATCTTCCACTCTTAGTTAATAGCTAAATACATTCTTATAATTGATCAGGACTAATCAGTCCATTATTTCATCTTATACCTTATATCTGTTCTTCCAGAGAATTCTGTTGACTTTGCCTTCAATATTTATCAATACTTATACTATTTCTCACTGTGACCACCTTGATTCAACCTTTCATCACCTTTCTCATAGATTTCTGAAATAGTTTCCTAACTGATTGCTTTGTTCTATGTCCTAGAATCTCTCCTCAACATCATGGCCAAAGTAATTCCACATTTTGTTCAATCATTTCTCCTTTTAAAACCTTGTAAATAGTTTTCATTTCCTGGAGAATAAAAGCCAGTGAGATATACTTATTATTATATAGATAAAACTGGCTTATTAAATCTCTATATCATCACCTGTCTTTTCTTGTGGAACTTTATCTCTACTCTTTTCTTACTTCCTGGTGATCTTCAAACCTTCCAGGCATTCTGACCCTCAAGTCTATAGCCCTAACTGGTCTTTCATCCTTGGTATCCTCCAATTATTTAGCATGCCTGTTTCTCTCACCTCCCTTGAGTTTTCTCAAGTGGCCCTTTCCACAGGGCCTATTTGAAAGCTCAGTTTATAATCACCACTCTTGCCTTCCCTCACAGTTGCCTCAGAGAACTTGTGTTCTATGCAAATGTTTTTCTTTTCCATAGATCCCCTTCCTTCTACATACTGTAGAATTAAATATTTTTTTAATTTCTTTATTTCCTGTGAGAATATATACTCTACAAGCCTAATTTATCTACTGGTGTACTTTAGGGGTCTTACACACACACACACACACACACACACACACACACACACACAACATGTTTGTGCCAGGACTACTAAAATAGGTTCTATTTATTCCTTTTAAAAAATATATTATTTTACATATCAATCTCAGTTCCCTCTCTCTCCTATCTTCCTGCTCCCCCTACCTTCTACCCACTCCATTCCCTATCCACTCCCCTCAGAGAGGGTGAGGCCTCCCATAGGGAGTCAACAAAGTCTGTCACAGCACTTGAGGCAGGATCAAGGCCCTTCCCCCTGTTTCTAGGCTGAGCAAGGTATCCCTCCATAGGAATGGGTTCCAAATAGACAGTTCATGCACTAGGGATAAATAATGGTTCTACTGTCAGTGGCCCCACAAACTGCCCAAGCCACATTCAGAGGGCCCAGTTCTGTCTTATGAAGGTTCCCAGCTATCAGTCTGGAGTCAATGAGCTCCCATTTGCTAAGGTCAGTTGTTTCTGTCGGTATCCCTATCATGACCTTGACCCCTTTGCTCATAATATTGCTCCTCCCTCTCTATGACTGGACTCAGTCCAATGCTTAGCTGTGGATCTCTGCATGTGTTTCCATTGGCTACTGAATGAAGGTTCTATAATGACAATTAAGGTAGTCATCAATCTGATTACAGGGGAAGGGTAGTTAAGGTACCCATTCCACTATTACATAGATTCTTAACAGGAGTTATTCTTATGGATTCCTGAGATTTTCCCTAGTACCTTGTTTCTCACTAATCCCATAATGGCTCCCTTTCCTTGCTCTCCCTCACTGTCCTTCACCTTACTTGACCTTCTGGATCCCTCATGTTCTTCTCCTTCCTCTCCTTGTTCTCTCCCTACTCCCCTTCCACCCTCCCTTCCATGTTGTCAATTTACTAAGGATATCTTATCTACTTCCCCTTTCCTGGTGGACCCATATATGTCTCTCTTAGTGTTCAACTTGTTCTATTTCTTAAGAATTTTTATTGATAATAATTATTCATTACATTTATCAATGCATTTTACTCCTTGAGAAAACACTTGCTTTAGAATGGTTAATATATTAATTGCTTATCTATTTTATCAACATATGGCTCTTTAAACTTGTAAAGCAAAAGTTAAATTATCCAAAGAAGATTATCCCACAAATGAAGAGATAATATCTCATGTTTTCTGAGACCTATAGAAGCTACAACATGTTTCCCTAGGTAATTGTCAGTAAGTAGTAACGGCCACTCTTAGATCATTTAAAAAATGTTTTATATTTACCTGTGAAGACAAACCTCTCATCAGCTGAAATATATCCTCTCTTTTATCTTTAAATTTTATTCTTGTGCACCTTTACATTTACCTGTAGAAATTGTAGAAATATTAAATAATGAACTTTTGTAATTGTGCTTAACACACAAAATACATTTTGTCATGTGTGAAACATGTATCATTCTGTCTAAATGTTCCATTGTGCATAAAATACACTAATGTATCACTTTTGTGCTTCACATTCATACTCGTTCTGGTTTGGAATGACAGCCAAGAAGAAAATTTAATTATGCAACTTAGAAGTTTTTAATCATTCTTTTAAGTACTTATAATAATAATATGACCAGAGGTAGAATTTTAGGAAATATTTTCTGATTTATTCCAAATATCTCTGTCAGTGACAAAAGTAAGTGGAATTAATCTGTAGGAAAATAACACTTACATAAAACCTTGGTTGATTTGCCTTTGGTTCAAGAAGAAACTTCCTTTTGTAATAGTATTGTGTTTATGAGTCATGAAGACTATAGCATAAATTTCCATTTCTAAAACGGCATGATCTAGAGAAATAAAGATAATAATACTTAAAAATAGAAAATTCTACATACTTTCTTCTTTTATGGTAGAAATTGAATTCAGGGCCTTAAGACATGATAGACAATCACATTTCCCGTGAGCTGTATGTATCTCAGTCCTAGAACACTGACATTTTCTTTGTATCTTTGCAACTGCAATATATATATATATATAAATGTACAACACAAACTAGGGTACCCAAAAACTGGTAGGTGTAAGAAATAAAAATGTCCATCACTCATCTAGTTAAGCCAGGAACTATTGTCATCCCCAGTGATGAGAAGAAGGACAGCTTTAGGGAATTGGATGGATTTTCACAGAACCTGTTCACAGAAACTTAGCCCTTCTACACAAGACTTTACTTGAGGAAAAAAAGTTTTGTCATTTATGTCTGGCATTGCAACAAAATATGAACCAACAAAAACTTCTCTACAGGAGAAGAGGAAGATTCCTGCTGTGCCAAATGGAACAGCAGCTCATGGGGAAGCTGAGCCCCACGGAGGACATAGTGGACCCGAGCTCCAGCGGACTGGAAGGTTAGTGTGAAAACCACTCGTATGGGACTTAAATGGTGTGTCATTCTTACCTGTCAGAAATTGTTGTTTCTAGACCTATTTATTTTATACTTTTAATAGCTACTCTTTGTTAGTGGAATTCCAATTAATTTGATGTCTCTGAACTGAGTAATTGTCACTACTGTTAAAACAGAAAAGTGGCTACACGATTCCATCTTATCGTAGCCTCTCCTTTTATGAAGCATAAAATACATTCACAGAGTCTTAGAATGAATCTAAGAAAACTGTCACTTGAAGCTTCCAAAACATCTTGTTGAAAGCTTCAGTTTCGAGATGGAAATAAAACTATCTACCAAGAATTAAATCCTGTAGACCTTACCTCATTAGATACTAGTAGGGTATATGTATATAACGGTAGTTTTATTGTTTACTGTGCCTGTGATTTGAAAGAGCTATTATGATTTATTTTTCTAGTCACACACCTTTGAAGAGATGAAAGCTTCAATTTATTTCATAAAATGTTTTTTATGGGTTTTTGACAGCTTGTCTTTCTGCAAGCAATGTGTGAGGAGGAAATCAGAAACCCTTGGGTGGATGTCTCTTCGGGGAACTTGTGTGGACAGCCTCCCTAGAATTAAAGACATTGCCAAGGCTCTGTAGGAACGGTGGCCCTCCCCTCAGGCCATTTTCTGTACTGCTTGCAGTATACCCACTGAGCTGACATTCCAGTCCCTGACAACTCTGTATTTTAATTCTGTGTTTTCCCTTTATCGCTGTTTGTCTCTGAGGAAATCTCCTTTTCCTTGGCTTCGTACCTATTTTTAGACTGTTCAAGTTTCCCTTCTCCCTTCGCTGGAAGCTCTGTTACTCATTCTGTTTGCTTTCAAATACAGTCTTTTGATTTTTGGTGGTGGTATATATTTTTTTCTTTTTCTCTCAGGTGTAACATGCCACATAGCTTAGATTTTTTTTCGAGTTCACCTTCCTTACTGCTTCCTAAATCCTCCCAGGTCACCAATATCCGGTATCTTCGCTTCTCCAGAGTTCTTCCACAGATTCTGTTGCTGACATGACTTGAAGTGTCCATTACTCATCTGCTCTCCTGGAGTTGCTGGTGCACATCTGGGCTGCTCTTGCACTTTCTTCTGTAACGAACTCCCACTTCTGGATTTAGACCTTTATCGATAAAAGCACATTTATTACACAGCTATATAACAACTATTCAGATTAATGTATGATCTAATAAGTGAATAATTACAAAGCCATGGTTGAATATAAAATACTATCAAAGCTATAAATATTACTTAATAATTATTAGTTCATAACTATCTCAAATTATTTTTAGAACTACGTAGGGTATAAATCATAAATGAATGCTAGTAGAATAAATCTCTGAACTGTGACTTTGACAAGGTATCATATTATTCAGAAATAGAAACTATTCAACATTGACATGCTCATGTTTTACATATGACTTATGAGAAGATTGCATATGTACACAGTCCATGTGATCTCTGGAAGTGCTTCTGAGTTTCAAATGTCTCAGAATTTTATTTGTCTCAATCTTTTCTGGTTGTAAAAATCATTAGACAAACAGTAATTTTTACACTCATATGTCATTAGATAGTTACTAATATACAATTATGTCTCCATCAGATCAGAGAAATTAAAGGAAATAAAGGGCTCAGTGCTGAGCCTGACCACCCAAGTCATCCCCAGAAACCACATGACAAGGAGAGAACTGACTCCCTCAAATTGTCCTCTGACAAGTCAAAGATATACACAAAAAATGAAAAATGAAAAATCAGTTACTTTTAGTATAATTTCAAGGTCAGGTAAAGTTGGTTCTTAAGAAAACCATAATTTTTGAGATAACACTGCAAAGAATACTTATAAAATAACAAAAGTCTAATTTTATGATCCAAGAACATTCATTATAATATCAGAATTCTGGAACCTCACAGGTTTTGCTTTCTTGCTCATTTGAGACAAGGTCTTGCTGTATGTTCCAGATTGGCCTCAAACTCACAAACCTCTACCTCCTGCCTCTGGAGTGCTGGGCTTATCGTCATGTGCCATCCTCTCCAGCTTTAAAATGTGTTTTTTAATTATTGACTTTCACATAGGAACAACATTGCAGTCTTACTTTAAGATCACATCTTTATTCCATGGAATAAAATGAGCATTTAATATCAAATACTAAATTTTAATGTTATTAAATATTCAAATAATGAGAATGAAAACTTTTTAATATTCTCATTCCTAATACATTAAAGAACATTAGTGCTTAGATTTTAACAACAACTTAGAATTTAAGCTCCTGAACCCAAAATACAACCCTTTGAAGTGTTTGAAGGTGTTTTTCTTTGTCATATTTGGAATAAGGGAATGATTTCCAGAAAAGGCCTTATTATCTTGAAATTGATAAGTGTTAGAATGTGTGTTAGCGATAGTACATCAAAATAATATTTATCTAGTTTTATATATTAGGTTAACTTCTTAGTTTCCTAAAACTAAAAACAACCTCAGAGTCTCTATGTCTCTAATGAATGTTGTCATCCATATGCCCATTTAGTTGTCCTCTTAGGCAAGTTTTTGTTGAGGGACATTTTTCTTGGCAGAGGTACTAGGTGACTGGAGTTGTGATTGAACACAACTTTGTTCTCTTTAAGGTGATTTTTACTACTAGAAATCACAAAGAGCAGGTGTCTCTCTGTCACACTTTCTGCTATGCTAGATTAAGTGCAAAGTATTAGAAAACACATCCATTGTTGACAGTGGAGATCTGAGTTTAGATGGTGTGGGTTAATAAAGAAATGACACAGACATTGGAATAACCCATGAATCTCGTTTGAAATTTGATTGATGAATCCCTGCATCTTGAGAAAGCCTGATGGTTTTTAGTTGTAGGCACACTATTTGGGGTATTGTAGTAGTGCAAAACTATTCCTGTAAGTCATTATACAGCAACGTGGTAGGCTGATATGGGTCTCATCTCTGATGGAAATATTACTGTGACCGGGCAACAGAACAAGTGCACATTTTGACTTATGTGCTTTTTATCTTTGGGTTTCACTGTTGTGTTTTCCCCCATGTCTTAGGATTTTTGGGGGACTTATATTAGATATCAAAAGAAAAGCTCCATTCTTCTGGAGTGACTTCAGAGACGCTTTCAGCCTGCAGTGTTTAGCATCTTTCCTGTTTCTCTACTGTGCGTGCATGTCTCCGGTCATCACATTTGGAGGACTGTTGGGAGAAGCAACTGAAGGTCGTATAGTACGTATTATGCTTTTTTCTGAACTTTGAATCTTAGTCTGTTTTTATTTTTAAAGATTTGTAGTTATGTAGGTGAGAATTGGAATTAAGATATTGGAGATTTGATACTTGGTCCAGCAAACAAATTTCCTATGAATTTACTGGATGTCTAGTGGAACTGGTAATCTGGAAAGAGAATATCTTAGAAACATTTATTTTGAGTCTTATACAAGGCTACGGCCTGATGCCACATCCCTTGTTCTAAAATTTGCCATCAGTTTTAGGTTCAGTCCATTTTTCAAAAATCTTTGCCATGCTTCTGTTCAGACACTGATTATGACAACATTTAAATAATTAGTGAAACAAAAGATGAATCAAGATCATATTTCCTGGTTGCTGTCACTGATTACTGATTTTCTACCCTCATGTGCCATTTTCTCAGCCTATTTCCCATATTCTGCCTGCATTTGCTAGGCCTAACGCCTAATGGTGAAAATGTGAACCAACCTATCTGAAATGTTTGTATATTACAATGCCTGCCTGTTTAGACGAGGGAATTCATGTTGTTTTCACAGAGTGCAATCGAATCACTGTTTGGAGCATCTATGACCGGGATAGCCTATTCTCTTTTTGGTGGACAGCCCCTTACCATATTAGGCAGTACAGGACCTGTTTTGGTGTTTGAAAAGATTTTGTTTAAATTTTGCAAGTAAGTATTATGACTCTTCTCTACTATATGCTTTTTCATTGCTTTTTTTTTTCCCTTCTTCCAACATCACTTTTGGAGGTCTGTGGGGAGAAGTAAAATTGGTTGGTATGATTCAGTCTGTCATTTTTGTCTCTCAGTGGAAATGAAGGAAAAGTTAAAAGATTTGTGCATATATCATACATTCAATATTTATAATAAATAAAATTCAGTTTTAAGCACCAAGAAACCTCCATTAATTTGTTCCTTTAGATTTCTCTATAGACAACATCTTGAACTCAGAGACTTGAGGGATGTGAATTTGCTCACTTTTTCTTCCTAAATTAGGCTTATTTAAACTTATTTCAAAGGTAGCAAGCTGCAAAATGACCTTCCTCCCACACTTTCCCCTTTCTCCTAGAGAATACGGGCTGTCATACTTGTCTTTACGAGCCAGCATTGGGCTTTGGACTGCAACCCTGTGTATCATCCTGGTGGCCACTGATGCGAGTTCCCTTGTCTGCTATATCACTCGGTTTACTGAAGAAGCTTTTGCTTCTCTTATTTGCATCATCTTTATCTATGAAGCCCTGGAGAAATTGTTTGAACTTAGTGAAGCCTATCCAATCAATATGCACAACGATTTGGAACTGCTGACGCAGTACTCGTAAGTCCAATTTCCACTCTTGGCTGCCAGGCTCTTCTCACAAATATTGCTATTGTTTAAGAAATATTATGACCTTAGTCAGCATAGAGTGTGCCTTAAATCAATTCATGACTCTGCATCCTGGACTTTCAGAGCTGAATAGAATTTTAAGTCATCTAATCATCTACACATCTGATTCTTGGGTTCTTGTTACAGCATCTCTGCCAAGAACATTGTTCTAAAGCTCTGTTTGTCAAGTGTTTCATAAAATAAACACGTAATTAACCAAGTCAATATAAATACAGATTGGTTTTGTTTTTCCAGACTGTATCATTTTGCTCTTCTTTTAAGTTCAGATTTAAGTAACTGAGAGAAACTACTCCTCAATTCTAAGTTTTAATAGTTTGATGTTTGAAATTGTGATTTAAAACAAATGAAAACCAACACACTCAAGGTTTATTTGTCTTTGGATGATCATGATAAAACTATTGAAGTATTAATTGCTGAAGGAGATATTACATCAAGACTGAAGATGAATTGCAGTTTTCTAATTCGGTATACTAAAATTCAAGAATTGCTCTAACACTGAATCTATAGAACATCCATGGTCATGAAATAATACTTTTATTTAATTTTAGGATTTTTGTTCCACTGGAAGTTCACAGAACAGATGTTTGAAGTGATGTGCTCTTCATCAGGCACTTTAACCTCTGTTCTAGCCACCACTTAGATATAGCTCAGATATTGTAAATATTTCCTTATTGCTGGAAATCCATTGTCAAAATTACATAATAATAGTTTAATATAATAACTTTTAAAGGGTGAGATAATGATTCATTTTTTTAAATGACATGGTTTTTAGTTTGTAATTTTTTTTTTTTTTTGGTTTTGGTCATTGGAGAAAGCTTCAAACAAGATACCTCTATTTGGAAACAAGAAAATTCAAAATTTATATGTTGAATAATTTTCCAAATAAAAATAATATTGATGGTATTGTGAATAAGGCCATGAATGAAATAGGTGGATGTCCTGGGCACTCGGGAAGAGGCAGATAAAAGTCACATTGCTAGAAGGCACATGTGGCAATAATAGGACAAGTTGGAAGCATCTTTTCTATATTTCTGGACATTAAACTCAAGTTGTCAGACTTGGTGTAATCACCTTGACCTACTAAGACATGTCATTATTGTGTTCATTGAACAGACAGTAGAATTTTTGGATATCTTTGTTAAGATACATAATTATCTCTGGTTGTAGTCTCAAACCAGTGATAATTTAAGTGCTATTCACTATACTAGATACTAGTGTAACCATAGTGAATAATACTCTTACCTCAAACACTTTACTATATATGACAGAACATACAAGGACATAATAAAAAGATGATTGATGAGATATTGGTACAGAATTTTAAGGTGCCACATCAAATGAATATCTCAGTTTGATATGAACTTTGGGGAAGGTATTGAGGAGAAGGGTAGGGATGTTGCTCACAGAGAAATCACCATGCCCAGGATGTGGGAGAGTCATTAAAGCTTTGGAACATATTTTTAAAACCAGATTGATAGTGGTAAAAAGCCAGAAAAGTCACCCGAGTCTTACTAATGTGATACAGTTTAAGTACATTGACAATAAACTGTCTGAGAGAGAATATGTGGAACAAATAAAACAGGTAAAAGCTGTAATAGAAAGGCACCAACTCGGGGGCTGGAGAGATGGCTCAGTGGTTAAGAGCACTGACTGCTCTTCCAGAGGACCCGGGTTCAATTCCCATCACCCATATGGCAGTTCACAGCTGTCTTAAGATCCAGTTGCAGGGGATCTGACACCTTCATACCAATGCACATAAAATAAAAAGTTAAATAAACCTTTAAAAAAAGGCACCAACTCTTCTTGCAACTTTGGTAGGAGTTTCTTAGGTACTTAAGCTGAAAAACACAGCTGAATGTCCTTTTATGCAGAGAGAAAAGTCTTAAAAAGCAAGGACTGAACCCTGGATAATGTAACTAGCTTAAAGTTAGATAAATGGAGATTATTGTGGGTCTGTAGGTTTAAAAGGTAAGACAAAAGTGATGACAGTTGTAGAATGTAGAGACAAGAAGTACCATAGATCTTTAGAGAAGAAGAGATCCATCAAAATTAAGGAAAGAACTTTTAAAAGATTGTGATTAACTTTAAGAAACAATGATATATTGAGAAGCAAGAATGAGAAGCCATTTAATCAAAAATTAAGAAAAGTGAAGGTGGCAAAGGAATGGAGAAATAGTGTGTCCAGGCCATAGCATTTTCTATAAATAGCCTATACCTAGGCTATTTGAGGGTCGAAGAAAGTTGACAACAGGCCTTTTGGAGATGGCAGTGAGATCGTTGGAAGGGCAATTTATGATCTAAAAGAATCACTTTGAATGAGGCCTGAAAGCAGAGAGAAGGAAGCCATAGAGATGTCAGAGACAGAATGAATATCTCAGAGTTAGAGCTCTCTAGGTGCCCAAAAACAGCAAGGGACAGATGTGTGATACCAATAAATAAAACTAATGTCACATGGGGCCTGGAAGTGAGACTTGCTCCCACAAGCCTTGCTGAGCATGGTGACAAGTGGCCTAGGTCCTGATTTCCTTGTGTTTCCACCTCTGCCTCTGAAAAAACAAATCTTCCTTAAATTATGAGCTTTTGATTAGTCCAAAAACTGCTAAGTTTCATATGGAATTTTCAAACAGAATTTGTTTTGTTGATTTTCCTCCCCATTCTTCTCCACCACCCTCCTGTTCTGTCCCCCTTAGCCTCATTTCATGCTTTGGGTTCCATTGCCCTCCTCCACCCCTTATTTTTCCCCCTTCAACTCAGGGTGGAACATTAGAAGCTAGGATCTCCATAGAGGAGAGAGCATTTAAAGGGATCTTCACAATTCCAGTCTTCCTTGGAGGGCACAGGCTGCGGTCACTTGCTGTGTGACCACTAAGCATGAAATGTGTGTTGTTCTTTGTGCCCATTGCCCACACATACCTCTTCACCAAAGTTAAGGAGGCAGAAATGCTGATTCGAAATGATTGACAGTGATGTTTTACTGTCAGTGGCACCTGAAATGAGAATTACAGAAACCAAATGTCAGTCGCCTTGGGCACAGACCTGACCACCATGTGTTGGCACTGTCCAGAGTCCTTACTTATTTTTACATGGTGATTGCTTGCCAAGTGTTCTCCAGTTTAATATACACACCTATTAAACAGCTCTAAATTCTACCATCAGAATTGATTTTAAGAATTGAAGTTTTATTTTTTATAAATACATGAATTTTATCAGGTATTGCCATTACTTGCTTTCTAGAAAAGAAAAATCAAACTTTTTGTTATACATCATATGTTTTTAGTTATCTGTCCTAAAGACAATATAAAAGCGGCTGCTAAGAATAGCCATTTTATTACAAGAATGTTTTGTGTAATCTATCTGCTTCTGTATGCCACTGTAGTGATTTTTTAAAGTCCTGTCATTCGTTTTTAAGTCTCATTATACTGATGCCCACCTAAAATTTTCTACATTCAGTATTGCTGGCTTCATGCTTTCACAGGTTTCATTTTAAAAGTTCCTAGAAAATGCTATGGCCTGGACACACTATATCTGACATTGTGATTTCTTTGCAAACTGAATGTTCCTGCAATTGCATATATGTTACACTATATATACCATATGTTGTATTCAGGAAGAAGATATTGGGTTCTGCATTTAGATGTGCTTTGTATTTGGGTTTTCTATATTCACATTTCATATATTATACCAACCAAATAACAAAATGTTCTTCATTTAAATAAATAATAACAAAAAATTTCCAGCTTTTCTGGCATCTTAACCTCACAATGTGGTAATATGTAGACCTTACACTTGAAAATACATAGTTCCCTTTTATTGTGCCAAGAGCAAGTGTCAAGATAATCTCTTTAGTTTTGAGTATATTTTACACCAGATGATCAAACTGAATATGTCACATTAGCAATAAGTAATGTGTTTGAGGGAATCATTTTTCTGTGGTAGCTTTAATTTTAAAGAATGGCAAAAATAAAATGTTATACTTGTGTAAAATGAAATGCTTCTTCAGTATGTAGTAAGATGCACAAGGTTGACTACTAAAATAATGTATGTATACGATAAGAAGGGAGAAAGAGGTCACCATGTACAAGGACTAGAACTAGCCAGAGGGTGCTGGCAGTGGAGAGGATAATACATGAGAACAATATACGGCACCTATACATGAAACGGAATAATCAAAGCCATACTTTGTAGGCTAACCTAAAAAATCTAATTTTTTAAAAAAAGCATACATTATACTTTGCAAATACGTGAGTTCAAGCAAAATTTAGGGTCTATTACCTGAGATTCTAATATATATGTAAGAATTAGACTTCTTGACATAGACCTAGAAACCCCACAGGGTTGTGGCAATAAATCTGGCTCCCACCAGTATCTCTGCCATGAAGATAACTCTCAAAAAGCTGAAGAATGGGGTGGAGCCAGCCCCCAAAGCCACATCTTTAATCCTAGCCATATTTCTTAGCAGATTAAAGACTTGTGTGGTTAGAAAAAATGATAGTAAGAGATATACAGTAAAGGTAGATTCAGATGATTAAAATCCTCTTAATGGTTTACAGTGTATTTAAAAATATACATAGGCTTAGGAGATATAAGAAAAAGGATAGAGAAAGTGCTTTTAAAAAGAAATAGAGTAGTCGGTGTGCTGGCACAGGCCTTTAATCCCACAATTTGGGAGGCTGAGGCAGGTAGATCTCTGTGAGTTCAAGGTCAGCCTAGTCTACAGAGTAAGTTCTAGAACAATGTAAAATACTCAGAGAAACTTTGTCTTAAAAAACCAAAAATTAAAAAAATAAAAATAAAAAATAGATAAAACCACATAAAGATGGAAAATACACAGAGAATCTGGATATTATTATTTTATTATCTTGGAATTGTTTGACTACTAAGAAAGGAGCAACACCTGCTAAAAGACATTTTATTATAGATGCTGCTAGATTAAACCAACCCATATATTTTAAAAATATCTTGACTTTAAAATATAAGTTACTTTGGGAAAGGGTGTCTGCTTTTGTTTCCACGGGAAATGAGAGACTGTTAATTTATTCTGCGTTAAGAAAGATAAGGTTTGATCAAGGAACAGCCCTAAAACATCTCCAATAGGCCCAGATGATCTGATGCCTCAGAATATTTCTGTTGCCATTTTGCTACATCCAGAACAGTTAAGGCTGCTGACTGAGATGATCCAACCTTGCATAATACTCCAGTCAGGACTTGACCATAATCCTAAATTTTCTATGGATCCCCATACAATTATCAGTGCCCCCAATTAGTAGGAAGTAGTTTAGAAAACCATGCCCACATTCCCCAAAAAATGGATTATGGATGTTTGTCTTTGTTTAGTGTATTGGTTGCAAGTTGTTATGGATAATGGTCAGGAAAAAAGCTAAACAAAGGAGATTAGATTCAGTGTCTTATTTTGAAAAGGAAAAAAAGGGGGAAATGCTGTAGGATAATGCTCTTATACACTGTAAAGGTTTGTCACTCATATTGGTTTTATAAAACACTGATTAACTAGTAGCAACCAAACTAGGAGAATTCTGGGAAGAAGAAGAAAGACAGAGACACAGTCACTACCCAAACACACAGGAAACAAGATGAGAAATTCTTACATGACTAAAGATAGATGACAATTATAGGCTAATTTAAATTGTAAGAGCTAGTTAGTAATAAGCCTGAGCAATAGGCTAACCATTTTATAATTAATATGAGCCTCTGTGTATTTATTTGGAACTGAATGTCTATGGGACGAGGCCAGACAGAAGCTTGATATACACTGCTTAGTTGAGTCTATGGATTTTCTTGTGGTGTCCTTAATTGCTCTGGCTCCTACAATCCTTTTTCGCCCTCTTCCTCCTATACTGAAGGATTTCCTTCTACCTAATATTTGGCTTTGGCTGTGGGTCTCTGCATGTGTTTCCATCATTTTCTAAATGAAGCTGTTCTGATGACAATTGACAATTGGGCTAGGTACTAATCTATGAATATAGCATCTTACATTGACTTTTCTTCCTTCCTTTCTTTTTTCTGTTCACTGGTAATACTTTCTATTCTAGGTCTCTGGGCTATCCAACCTCTTGTTTCTAGCACTCCAGGCAGTTTCAGTGATTGGGGCCCCTCTAGTGACATGGGTCTAAAGCTGGACCAGTCATTGGTTGACCATTCCCACAATATTCTGCACCACCATTACCCCAGCACATCTTGCCAGCAGGATAAATTGTAGTTGGAAGGTTTTATGGCTGGATTGAAGTTGCAGTCCCTCTACTGGAACTCTTGCTTGGTTCCAGAATATGGCTATTTCAGGTTACATATCCCTTATTACCAGGAGTCTTTTTGAGGGTTGCCCTTGTAGATTCCTGGCAGTTTTCTTGTGCTAGGTTTCTAGCTCTTCCCCCAAGATGCCCCTCAGTTCTAGTTGTCTCTCCCTGTACTCTCTCCCTCCATCTTCCCCAATCTCATCCCTTCTATTCTTGTCCTTGTTAACCCCATTTCACCTGGAATATCTGTTCTATTTTCCCTTTTCAGGGAGATTCACACCCTCCTTGAGTTATCTTTGCTACTTTCCAAGTTTCTAAAGAATAGTGTCCTACTACTGAGTAATGAGAGATACTTTTTGCTTTTGCCTCTATTGACTGTTTCATTTTTCTATACTGAGATATTTGCTATATTCTCATTTCTATATGAAAAGATAGTCATTTGTTTTAAATAAATGCTACTGATTGGTATTATACTTAATGTCCTTTATGAGAGAGAGAGAGAGAGAGAGAGAGAGAGAGAGAGAGAGAGAGAGAGAGAGAGAGAGAGAGGTGCTTATGGTACCCAGAAAAGGATATCAGATGTCCTGAAATTGGTAAAGGGCTTTGTGAACCACAATAAGGGTTGGTGGGAAGTAAACCATGTTCTGTGTAAGAGCAGCAAGTGTTTTTTCCAGTTATTTCTCTTTCTAGCCTCCATGTTTCTCTCAAATTTATTTTACTTTTTATAAAATTGTTTCAAAAGATATACTCTGTAAGTCTTTCTACTTTTCTGAATTACTTGGAAAAACTTAACTTTTATGTATTTCTCTGTTCTAAGTGTGCTTTCCCTAACACTTTGCACTTCCTTACTCTCTCTCTAACTCTCCACCCAGCCCTGCCATGTGACTGCTTGTCTATCACATGTCTGACCTCTGTGCCTTCCAAGTTAAATATCATGACTTCCCCCTTTTGCCTCTTCTAGGCAGCTGCAGGGAATTATAGTTTGCCTGCCTTGGGTGTTTTTCTTTTAAACTCTAATAACATAGTCTTCAAGTTGTTAAAATCATTGAATCTACAAATTTTGAATACATTTGACACAATATAAGGATCTTAAAATGAAATGAATATATGTGGTATATATATATGGCTACATACATGAGCAACACAAGTGGTGTACATAAGGCAAAACACTTAAACTCATAAAATAAAATAAATTTTTAAAAAATGAGTCAAATTTTTCTCAATTTTTATTAAACATGTGTCTTTGTTTTCCTCTCTTTATTTTGAGATCAATTGTTTTTTAAACTGACAATGCATGTTTGTCATATAATGTTTGAAGACATGTACATTGTGTGCTAATTCAAATGTGTGTAAAGTTACTTACTCAGAATTATTGTTTCTTTAGAGTAGAAACATTTAAACCAATTTTTTATAGTTTTTTTTCTTTTTTGTTTTTTTTCCTTTTTTTATTGTTAAAAGAAAAATTTACATTTACTCCCCTTGTCCC
>JAQHUG010000328.1:1921228-1933086 GCA_028555095.1 Dicrostonyx torquatus | reverse complement strand
ACTTTTGTTATTTGCAGATGATATGATAGTGTACATAAGTGATCCCCAAAACTCTACTAAATAACTTCTACAGCTGATAAATACCTTCAGTGAAGTGGCAGGATAACAGATCAACTCAAAAAAAATCAGTAGCCCTCCTATAGTTTTTTCATAAAGAACAATGTGTTATCATTATCTACAGTCACTCTACTGTACAGCAGGACAGCATGACTTCTTGCTCCTGTATAATAATATCTTGTTACTATTCATAACAAGCTTTTCCACAATCCCTAATGTTCCCCCAGACTCTGGTAGCCAACATTCTGCTTTCAGCCTCTTTGAGATTCACATTTTTAATTCCATATGACTGCAATCATGTGGTGGTTTTCTTTTTATTCCTGGCTTATTTCACTTAACAGAATGACCATCCATGGTCATACAGATGATAAATTATATGCCAGTTTTAGTGAAGTGGTATCACACACACACACACATACATATGTATTTATATATATATTCATTTATATAAATATATAAAATTTTCTTTACTCATCATTTGATATGCACTTAAATTGATTCTTTTTCATTCCTCTTGTGGCTATTATTTTATAAAATAAATATGAGCGTGCAGATGTGTCTTTGACAAAGTGATTTCATTTTCTTTGGATATATATACCCATTAGGGGTACTAATAAATCATACGGTAGTTCTGTTTTTAATTCCTTGAGAAAATCCACATGGTTATCTACAATGGTTTTACTAACTTTCATTTGCATCATATGAAGAGTTTGCTTTTCTCCACTTGCTAACCATCACTTTTGTCTTTATAGTATTCGTCCATCAGCTGTGTAGTGGGCTCTCATGTGACTGAGAGCTCTTGTGGCCTGTTTTGTTCACACACTGGTTAGATGATGTTTGTTTCTCTTCTTTGAAAAACACCTGCATAGATCTGTTGTCTAATTCTAAATTGGATTATGATTATTTTATGGTTACCTTAGATCATGATTGAGTTCTTTGTATATTTTGGGTATTATTACCTTGTCAGGACCCTAGTTTGTAAACAATTTATCCCATTCTGTTGGTTGTTTCTTCTCTCTGCAGAAACTTTGTAGTGTCTTCATTTTGCTTTTGTTTCCTATACTTTAGAACCACACTCCCCAACTCCTTGCTCATTCCAATATCTTTGTCTGTTTTCTAATAAAAGTTTCATAGTTTTCAAAGGTTTCCTAATATTTAAGTCTTTAATATATTTTGTTCTGTCTTTTGACTATGGTGAAAAACTGTAAACTAAAGTGTGGTTTAGTTTTATCCATGTATTGACTTAAATTATTCAAATGATAAAGCTGTTTCCAGGAGCAATAATATAAAAAATTAGTTCACTATTGATATGTTTCATTCTCATTGTCCCTCTAATAAGCTGTGAAATATTCAGGAACAGAGCTGGTGTGTCTTTATCTTTCCACCTCCCAAGACCCTGGGAACTGTATAGATGCTCCTGCACCTTTGTTGACAGTGTCTGTCAACAATTTATTCTTCGTGTCCACTGTTGACTATTTTACTTCTCTATTGCTATAGTTTGATTTATAGGTCCTAAATAGAATAACCTTCCATACTTCCTTGTCAAGGACAATGAGAAGGCAGAAGATTACATCATTTATTCAATATTTAAAAGAGGATTCTTTCCTTAAAAATGAACCAAATAGCCACATGTTATACACCAGATTTTGGTGAGATAGAAAGACTATTCTTAGAGAGTTCACAGTCTATGAAGTGCTGACCCAATTTCTCTTTGCTTCTGAGCTGACCTAAATTTAAGGATGTATTCTGAAGTGCTTAAAATGAAATTTAATGATGTTTCAATTTACATTAAAATATCCTAGCATTGATATTGAGATAATTTCATTTTCCTGCCTCAAGAAAATGATGTTCTGACCTAGAATCCAGCTAACATTAAACCAGAGAAGCTATACTCTAGGAAAAGCCTCTGCAAACTTTGTTAAGTTCCTCTGAAATTCTGTTTCCCTATAATTTTATGTTTGCTCAAGTTTTATAAAGCAGAATATATTTGCTTTAAAAAACAACTTAAAGGTTTATGACTTATCAATAATCAAGTAAGACAGAGTGGAGTAGACTTTCTATTGTCATGCTTTTGCTAATTAGGTAGTGTGTTCTCTCTGTACCATTCAGGTTTATATTTCTTGTTGGACACATTGCCTTGTGTTCCATATAAAATTAATGTCATATGTGTATTGATGCTTTATATATGATTTATATGTATGCTCAAAGTTTCTGTCACCCCTGTGGTAAAGTTTTGATCAAATTATTGTGGTTCTTGTAACTTCCCATGTACTGTTGGTTTCTTTGTACATCACAGTTTTGCTGGATGTTTTCAGTGTCAAAGCTACTTCTGTCATTGTTAGAAGATTTTATAATAATTTGTATTAGTGGAAGGAAATTCCGTTTAACCATAAAAATTAACATTCTGATTGCTCTATAAGATATTTATTAACTAGCCATATTTGGGTAGTTCAGAATATTTCTCTATTTACAAATGCCTTTCTTGGTAATAAAAGGTGTTCTGCTTAATCATTTTGCATTTATTAGTTGGTATATAGAGAAAATTCAAATGGAAAGTGTGTGTGTTTGTATGTGTGTATGTGTGAAAGAGAGAGGTTTTATATTATATTAAATAAAATATAATATAGTATGGCTTTATCATTTTTATAACTCAAAATACTATTGAAATAAAAACATAAATATGTTTGGCTTCTATAAACATAAGATAAACATATGATTCTTTAATTTTTATCTTGTACATTAATATATAATGTGCTGTGTGGCACTCTTGGGGGCTAATTTAGTCTATAAAATTGCTTGAAAAGACACAAAGCCCTTCCAGTTAAGTGCACAAAGGAGGGGCTATTAATAACTGCCGAGGCAAAGGACAGCATCTGCAGCCTAGGAACTAAAATTAGTGACATCGATGAAGGGAGTTCTACCAAATTATGCTTTCCAGAAGACAGCCATAGGCACTTGTGTAGGGAAGAGAGATCACCTCCATTAGCCTTGAAAAAGAAAATGAAGACTTCTGCATGCGGGCATTTAATTACGCTGTTTAGCTAATCACTTTGTGGTCATTTATATAAGCAAGATTGTTGGGAGAACTTGTTTTTTTCTGGGGAGAGTAAAACATAGCAGAGAGCATATTTTATAAAATGTGCATTTTAAGCCAATTGGTCCATTACTACAAGGCATTTTATACTGTTTATCAGAAGCCACACAGTCGTCTCACAAGATGCAGAAAAAGGCTTGGTGAAAAAAATCCAAAATTCTTTTATGGTAAAAGTCCTAGAAAATTTAGGTATACGAGGACATATTCATTATAATAATGGCAATATACAGGAATCCCACTACCAAAAATATGTTAAATGAAGGAAACGCAAAAGAATTTCTACTAAGTAACTCCAAAATGGCTCCCTCAATCAAAATACCTCTTTCCTTGCTCTCATCTCTGTCCTTCCTCCATCTAGACTATCCCATTCCCTCAAGTTCTCCTTCCTCTCCCCTGCTCCCCTCATCTTCCCTTCCTCTCTCCCTTCTCCGTCCACCCCCATCCTCCTAATTTTGTCAGACGATCTTGTCTATTTCCCTTTCATATGGATCCATGTATGTTTTTCTTAGGGTTCACCTTGTTACTTACCTTCTCTAGTCATGAACTATAGGCTAAATGTCCTTTGCTTTACAGCTAGTATCCACGTATGAGTGAGTACATATCATATTCACCTTTCTGGGTCTGGGTTACCTCACTCAGGATGTTTATTTTTCTAGTTCCATCCATTTGCATGCAAATTTCAAGATGTCATTTCCTTTTCTAACGAGTATTACTCTGTTGTGTAAATGTGCTACATTTTCTTTATCCATTCTTCAGTTGAGAGGCATCTAGGTTGTTTCCAGGATCTGGCTTTTACAAATAATGTTAGTATGAAAATACCTGAACAAATGCCCCTTTAGCTTGGTTGAGCATCTTTTGGGTTTATGCCCAAGAGTGGTGGTATTGCTAAGTCCTGAGGTAGGTTGACTAGAGAAATTCCCAGGAATCCACAAGGATGAACCCAGCTAAGACCCTAAGCAATAGAGAAGAGGGCACCCGAACTGGCCCTGCCCTGTAGTCAGACTGATGAATATCTTAAATATCACCATAGAACCTTCATCCAGCAACTGATCAAAACAGAGGCAGAGAGCCACAGTGGAACACTGGGCTGAGCTCCCAAAGTCCAGTGTAAGAGTGGGAGGAATAAGAATATGAGCAAAGTGGTCAAAACCATGATAGGGACACCGACTAAAACCGTTTACCTGAGCTAATGGGAGCTCACCAACTCCACCTGGACAGGGAAGGAACCAGCATAGGTCCAAACTAGACCCTCTAATGTGGATGGTAGTTTTATGGCTGGGGCCGACTGTGAGGCCACTGGCAGTGGCACCAGGATTTATCCCTACAGCTTGTACTGGCTTTTTGGGAACTTATTCTCTTTGGATGGATACTTTGCTCTGCCTAGATATAAAGAGAGGGCCTTGGACCTTCCCCAAAGCAATGTGCCTTCCCCTTTCCTAGAAGTAGATAGGAGAGATGGGGAAGAGCAGGTGGAGGGATGGGAGGAAGGGAGGGAGTGAGAACTGGGATTGGCATGTCAACTGAAAAAAAGGTAGTTTTCTTTTTAAAAAAATTAAATAAATTTTTAAAAAAGAATTTCAACTAAAATGAGGAACAGGCCAAGGATATTCACTCTCTTTATTCTTGTTCAGTAGATTGCTGGAAGAGTTAGCTAGTGCAATAAAACAAGTGAAAGAGATAAACGGCACAAATAGAGAAAGAAGTCAAATTACCTCTATGTTCAAATGATATAATGTTCTATATAAAAGTACCTGCATACTCCACCAGGAAACTTCTGCAGTTGATAAATTATTCAGTGAAGTAGCAGCATACACAGTTAAGACATAAAAATCAGTAGTTTTTATCAAGTGAAAACATACTGAGAAAGAAATTATTAAGGGAAGCAATCCCATTCACAGTAGCCTCAAAAATATCCTGGAATAAATCTAACTAAGGAAGCGAAAGACGAATTTATAAATTAAAAATGTTAAGATAACAAAGAAAGTAATGGAAGAAGATACAGGGAGATGCAAAGACCTCCCATGCTCCTGTGTTGATGGAATAATATTGTGGAAATGGCCACACTACCAAAAAGCAAGTTGTAGACTCACAGAAATCTCCATCAAAATTGCAACTCAGTTGTCACAGAAATTGAAAAATAATCTTGAATTTTGTTTGGAAGCACACCCAAAAACAGGGAGAGAGAAGAGAGAGAGAGAGAGAGAGAGAGAGAGAGAGAGAGAGAGAGAGAGAGAGAGAGAGCATCCTGAGTAATAAAAGAACTAGTAGAAGCATCACTATCCCCCATTTTAAGTTTATAGCTAGAGCTATAGTAGCAATATAGAGAAAAGCAATAATGTATCAGAGAAGTTGGGCTTTTCTGTTTCTCTACTTTCTACTCCAGGGGTCTGTCTTACTCAGTAATAACAACCGCAATGATGGCACAGAACACCCTATTAGTATTACTTATGATAGATCTTATCTTGGGGATTTACCAATATTAATTTGTTTGGTCTCACCATAACTTGTGAACTTGGAGACTGTCATCGTCATTTTATACATGAAGAAACTATAGCTTAGATTGCTTACGTAGCATGTCCAAGATCACTCAGCTAAATGATTGATTTAAATGAATAAATTTGGCTGGAACATCCATTATTGTGAGAACATACCTAAAGAATAGTTTTGCGAGTATACTTCCACATTACTGTCAGAGTCCTCAGAAGTTGTTTGGGTGAAATTAACAAGAGAACTTGCTCTTCACTCAGGTTTTATCCCCTTACAATGCTACTCCTGTTTTTTGTTTCATTTCTTTGCTTTAGATTTTAGGTTGTTTCCAAATAATTTGGATTGTGTTCATATCAAGAGAAGTTGTGAAAATTTCCCTATTTTATCCTTGATTCATATTTACGAACATGTGAGTCCAGTATTCAGAGGTCCCTTTTGAGCCTCCAAGTGTTATACACAGATCATTTACTTTTTTTCCTGGTTCTGTACCAGGGATTCACCCTAGGCCTCACATTGCTAGAGAGACACTTTTACTCTGAGTTGCAGGCAGAGTCCCCAAAATAACTTAAACTTTCTATGTAAGCATGTACACTGTGAAACCTGCCCTCTGATCATTCTCATATCTAGTTGTGAACTCTACAGTAATTTTCTTGGCTGTTCATGATGTCTTTATGTATAAAATAAATATTTTAGGCTAAAATATTTTTCCAACTTGGAACTGATTTGAGAAAAGTGAGTAGCCACAGCACCCTGTCATTGAGGCATACGTAACTAACGTTCATTCTAAAATACGTTCACCTTTGAGTTCACTACTATTATAATAAATTCTAGCTTAGCGCTTTCAGGAAACAGTTGATAGCATGTAAATGAAAATAGAATACCAGGAATGCAGTGGCACCCTTATGCCCTTGTTGTCACTGACCCAATACAGTCACTCAAAACAGCAGAGGTCGCAACCCCAAGGAAATTCATCCAAGGTGAGCAAAGGGAAAAGCCACATTACCATATGCAGGGCTATGAGAAACAGGGCACTGAACAGCAGAAATGAGAGTGGTGGATGCAATGGAGTTGCCATAATAAAGGGCAAGAGTGCAGAAAGTTTAGAGGGATATCTTAAAGGAGACAGGTCCCGAAAAAGGGAATAGGGGAGGCATAGAGAAATGTAGATCGCTTCATTTGATCTGGGACAGTCTCACTTTCCTAGCTATCCTGATAGAAATGGCACCAATTTATATCTAGAAGCAGCTTGTCACAGCTGCAAGAGCAGGACTCACAGGGTCAGACAAACAAGGATTCCCAGCGAATTCTGTTAGTATGGACTTGACTAAGTTATTCCTCCTGTACAGTTGTGTAGTATGTTCATATAACCTTCACACACCCTAAGGTGTCATATCTATGTCGTGTGTGCAAGATAAATAGTTGCCACCCTGCGTTCTTTAGGAGATGATGATAAGGAATAAATCCACATGAGTTTGGTAAAGAAACAGTTTTTCTCTAGATACTTTTAAATCACATTGACTGAGACTATGAATGCAGAATCTGGATAAGTAGAATTGACTGCATGCAAGTTTACTTTGAAAGCAAATGGAGAGAACTTTAGCATTTTAGGAATGCACTGATGTTTCTTTCATGTTATGTTCGGGTGAAAATGTAACATTTGTGATATATCATCAACGGCTGAGGAAGGAATGATGATCATGAGGAGAGCAGCCACAATTCCAGAAAGCTCCAATGTGCACTAAACACCACACACACACACACACACACACACACACACACACACACACACACGGCGTGGGGGGGACCGGTGGGAAGGAGAGAGAGAGGCAGAGACAGCGACCCAGACAGAATGATGGATGAGAGACAGTGAGAGACAAAGACAAATACACACACACACACAACTCTGTGTGTAAACTTAAATTATTCCTCATATTACCCCAATAGGTGAGTGTTTTTAACTCTATTTCCCATAAAATGAAAGAAATATAGAGTCATTGATTCATTGGCCCATGGTTACATAGATGATTGAGCTCCCTGACACAAAAGACTATATTCTATCTTAATGACCGGAACTTGGGAACAGCCATAATAAAGCACTATCTATTGCTGAAAATCTGTTGTTTTTTTTTTTTTAAATCCCGTTCCCTTAAGACCCTTGTCACTAACTTTCCCCGGAGCCCTCTCCAAGTGAGCTCAGCTAGAGGCACTCTATCTTCCTCTAGTGAGAGCCAACTGTGCCTATCTTTACAGGCCTTCTCAAGTAGGATTTCTTATAGTGATAGACTATATAAGCACTTGAAACACAGAAGATTTGTGGTAATGAGAAAAGAAAGTTCCTGTAGTAGAAACAGAGGAACGTTTCCTAGGCAGAGAGATACTTTCCAATAGAAATAATCTTAGCGCCAGGCAGTGGTTGCACACACCCTTAATCCTAACTCTCAGGAGGAAGAGGCAGGTGGATCTCTGTGAGTTCGAGGCCAGCCTGGCCTATAGAGCGAGTTCCAGGACAGGCTCCAAAGCAACAGAGAAACCCTGTCTTGAAAATAAACAAAAGAAAAAAATAATCTTAGCAATGGAAGTCAGTTCTAGTAGCAGACGTAGAGCAGCAGGCTAATTCATGTTCCAGCTGTGTGGCCCGTGTGGGTTGTCTTGGACCCCAAGCACCCTCTGAAGTCTTTGTCTATAGGAAAACGCTTCCCAACAGGCAAGGTGAAAGGATCATGAATGAATCCAATAACCATCACCAAACCTCCCACACAATGTGCACTAAAGATTTGTATTGATTGTTTGATCTTTAGTAGAAGTGTGCCTCATCACAAAGGCCAGTATAGCACTGAGCTTTCTACAGTTTTCACTTCAGTCTTTAACTTAGAATTGCATGACAAAGTTAGATGTGACCTTCAGAGCACAAATTAAGTGTCATTCCATTTTTAGCTAATATGATTGTACAAATAGCTAAAGTAGAATGTTTGTAATTTTTCCAGGTGGCTTATAACTCACAGGCATGTGGATGTTGGAATGATCCCTTTTTCTAGGAAATACTGCTAAGTGGTCTAGTATCCCAATGTTCTAGTCTTAATTGTCCGTATAGTCTTTCCAAGAGTATTTAGGTGACCTAGCTACTTGCCTGTCAGATGGATGAATGCTTTATTTAGGGAAAATGATTTGAAAGTATGTTCTTTGGATACGGTAAAAAAAAATCTGCTTATTTCAGAAAAGAAATTGTTTTTCTCTTTCAGATGTAACTGTATGGAGCCACATAGTCCTAGCAACGATACACTGAAGGAATGGAGAGAGTCCAATATTTCTGCCTCTGACATAATTTGGGGGAACCTCAGCGTGTCCGTAAGTAAAACATGACACAACAAATCACATCTTGAGTCATTTAATGTAAAGACTTTAATGGATATTTTTAATCACTTATTACAACTAAGGTAAGAATTTTGAAAATACAAACTTACACAAGTGACAGCTTTGTTTTAAAGTCCCTCCATTTCAGATATCCATCCACAGTTGGGTTTTCATTTCCTACAAAAAAAAAACCTTCTCATGGACCTGAGTTGCCCTTCTGTTACATAAACAGAAGAACAGAACTAAAGTCAACTGAAGACCATTAAATAGGAGTCCTGGTGATCATCACGATGGGGCCCATTCTGCTTTGCCCAACAAGAACCTAGGATATTTCCACTTACTGTGCATGCTTCTCCCAGTGTTCAGAACAGGATGAGGGGAGCGGATGGGCTGATATTTTACTGTAAATACTAGTCTTTGATGAATGTGACAGTTAAAAAAAACTCTCATATGTTTCTCAACAGATTTCCAACTTCCATTTTTATTCGTTAGTCTACTCAAAAGAAAAGGGAGGGGGCTACACACACTTTTTTTGCCTATAATGCTTAAATCCTGTACCTTTGTTTCATTTTCTTCTCTAATTTTTTTCTCACAGAAACATTTCTCTGTTTTGACTTTGTACTTCATGTGTATGTTCGTCTTTCATAATCTCTATTCATAAGCTTCAGTTATTTCTCTTCAGTGAAAGTGTGAAATTTGTATTTAAAAAACAAGTGTTCTGCTTTATAATAAATATAAAATTCCCTGGGTAGCTCCACTTTCTTTTCTATTCCTTCCAGTTATGTACATTACTACCAAAGGTTTTGCCACATTGTCTACCTTTATGTTCACAAATATCTTTATAGTTATCAGGCCAAAACCAAACAAATTATACCTCATTTGATCAAACACATATTATTTTAGTGAGTCAGTTAACAGAACATAGAAATACTTTGTTATAAAAATATTATAAGCCTCTAAATATTTTTATTTAAGAAGAATATGACCTTATATCTGTTTCCATTATATATGTACTTTCAGAATTATGAATCAAATGACCTACCCTCTATTATCTCCTGTTATCTCTTCCTCTCCCCCTCCTTCTTTACCCCCCATGTGTAAGACATCCCCTTAGCTTAAAATAGAAATTAAATGTTGAATTTTGTAGGTCACTTTTTCAAATCAAGACATCTTGAAGAGTGGTCTCTTGTCATTTTCTTTAGAACAAGCCTTCACTTACTCGTATCTCCTTTTGGAGTTAACATTTATTCCTTTCCACCTGCATTTCCCTAGAAATGTAATGCAACCAGGTTTCTGGTACCCAGAAAACCTTTTAAATTGGTCAGTAAAGAAAATGATGATGTGAATAAGAAAGAACAGTCCAGTTTATCAACAGCTTAGTTCGGAGTCATGGTGAACATGTTTTGGTGTGAGTGGTCTTTGTAGAGACCCTGTTTAGAAACTGTATTATTTTATCCAAAGAGCCTCTGTTTGCTCCCTCTTTTCTTATTTCCTTTTCAGCACAAGTTGAAAATAATTCAATCTGAGTTATTAAAAAAATTCATATTTTGTATACTTTCTGAGTCACTTAATGCTAAATAGTAAAATTTATTCTATATATTAGCAATCCTGAATAATAGCCTTCTAAAAGACAGACTTATTACACAATCGATGCAATTAGTCATAAGTGAATTATTTTCAAATTTTTACTTAAGATTTTTTAAATCAATATATTTTGATATTATTTTCCCTTCCCACTTCCTCCCAAATGCTTCCCCCTCTCTACCCATCCAAATTTTGAAAGTAAAAGTTTTGAGTTCAACTAGAGGTTTGTAAAAAATGTTTTAGAGACAAAGAAAATTTAACATTTTTGACTTGTTTTAATTTTTGAAGTTCTCTACTACAGGTCACTGTTCTGAAAGAAATTTCATATTATTTTTTATTAGTTAGTAGCAGAGTTTTCAATAGATAATTTCTATTCTTGACCAGAAACATTTTGAATCACAAGAATGAATGTTACACAAAGGGAAAGCCCTATGATTTTTAAGTGAACAAAATTAATTAATTTATCTTATGCTGTTTTTCTCAGGATAACCATAATTATTATCTAATGTATATATTAACAAAGCACTGTATTGATGAATATTATATTAGTAAAAATAGTGATGCAACATTTAATTTACATACAGTTAGCATATCATATGTTATTTTATTTTATCACAATATGTCTCATGATTACTAATTTATACATTGCTAACTCATAAAGGGCAAAGAATCAGAATGGAAGGGTTAAATATTTGATAAATACTGAATGATTATGTTGAACTATTACTGTGGGATATTACTTTATGTAAAATTGTGTTACTTTTGTTTATGCTGCATTTGTTTAATTATGTAAAGATATGTGGCTGTTTTACCTTGCTGCCTAAGTAATCTAACTGATCTTATAAAAAAAAAAGAAAATGAACCACCAATAGTTGGGCAGTAGAGGGATAGGCACTGCTGTCATGTAGAGAGAATAAGAAGGAGGAGTAATCTAAAGCTCCAAAGAAGAGAACTAGAAAGAGAAGAGAACTAGGGAGAAAGACAGGAGATACCCAGAGCCAGCCAGCCAGCCAGTCAGGCATACAGTAGGGCATATATAATAAAAGAAAGGTTTAAAACCTCAAGACAAAACATAGATGAAGATAAACAGGTTAATTTAAGCTATAAGAGCTAGTGGGACAAGCATAAGATAAGGCTGAGCATTCATAACTAATACTGAGAGTCTCTGTGTCTTGATTTTGGAGCTGGTTGGTGGTTCAAAATAAAGCCTACTACAAAGTACTTCCATCTCTTATGTTTACTATATAGTTCAAATTTATGGCAAGCTAGTATACTTAGATTTTTT
>JAQHUG010000328.1:1909201-1919950 GCA_028555095.1 Dicrostonyx torquatus | reverse complement strand
TCTCTCTCTCTCTTTCTTTCTGTTTCTATCCTTTCCCCCCTCTTTCTCCTTGTGTGAGTGTCACACACAAATAGCAGAAACTGAAAATAAATGTTGAATTTTTTAGGTCACAAAATTTAATTTTTAAAATTATAGACCTGTCCCCTGGAAAACAAGAGGAACTAATATTGTCCAATCTGCTTGAGTTAGAATAACTAGTCTTAATATTGGTGGTCTGTTATAGATAAGGCAGTTGAACAATCTTTCACTGGCATCTGTCTCCTTAGAAGTAGAGGATATGACCCAGCTGCATCCAGGGAATGTTTAGAAGCCTTTCACACCTGTATGCAAGATTACAGGTGCTCACAAATCAGTGTGCAATGCGTGGGACTCTTGCCTCCTCTGCTTACACATCCCGGTACACATCATACTGCTTAACAATTGTTCCAAACATTTCTGAACAGGGACACACACAAAGAAAAGAAAAATGAAAACTTCAGGATTTAGTTATTGTTTTTTTATTTATTCTAATTTTGAAAAAAAAAATAAAGCTATAAATACTATCTAGAGGATTATTTTGTAGTTTTTCAATAGCCATTTTTCTGTGCCTTAAGTCTGCTTAACATGAATACTTGAAATTGAGCTAGCAAGAAAGAGCCTGGCAGACCCCTTAGGTGGTTATAAATTATACTGATATATTTCTCCAGAGTCTTTGGGTAGGGCACCTATGTCAAGTGCAGTTTACTGGTTGGTTACTTGTTTCAAATGACATTGTAGCTACTTACTTATCTTAAAATCTTTCAGAGGAGTCAATTCTATGCTGTAGAAGACTTGGGAATTTGAGGTTTGAAAACAGTAAAAACACTGTGTCCCTTAAATTTTCTTCCTGCTATTGCACAGTTCAAACTTTGTTCAGAATACCTAGATGACTAAAGAAGTCAATGGATTTTTAAGCTGTTATTTTTATTTATTTTGGAACAGAGTAATATAATTTTTAGAATA
The DNA here is from genome assembly GCA_028555095.1 of Dicrostonyx torquatus. NCBI lineage: Eukaryota > Metazoa > Chordata > Mammalia > Rodentia > Cricetidae > Dicrostonyx > Dicrostonyx torquatus. Next base: position 1,918,969 of record JAQHUG010000328.1, on the reverse strand, counting down.
CAAAAGTTTCCCAAGATGACAGAATTTTTTCCTTTCATAATATTTAATACTTATATAAAATGTTATTTTTGTCTTGATGTTCTTTTTGACTTTGCTGCCACCTAATGGTTAAGGCAGTAATTATTTTTTTCTTTTTTTTTTAGAAAAAAGGGAAATATATATCAGAATAATAGACATGAATTTTGCCTTGCTCATCTAGTAATTTTTCTTCATTTTTTTTCTTTGAATTCGATAGTTACCACATCTGACTGAAAGTCCATTTCCTTAATTGTATATCATCATTTTCTTGTTGCCTCTCTTATCTTTCTTGGTAGTTTTAAACAACTTTTTCTAAATGATAGTTGTTTTTATATGCTATAACCCCACTGCAGGAGTGGTGCATGTGGCCAGCTCTACCACAGCATGATGAGGCTGAAGTACATTGTTCAATCTCTCCAGGCCCTGCCTTTCTCAGATATCAAATATAAATGCAAACATCTATCTCTGCTGTTGGTGTGGAAATGGTGAAAATGATTTGTTTAAATGCTTTGTCATGTATTTGATGTTAGTACAGACTATACATTATCAAACTTGACACACTTGAAGTAAGTACATCTGTTATTTTTAACTTAATCGACGTTAGGTTTAATACCTATCCAAGTACAATTTTGAAGGCAAGTATCTTATTTAAATCCTGTGTGAGCCATCGGTGGACAGCTGCAGCTGGTCAGGTGTTAGTTTCTGGAAGAAAAGTGCTCGACTTTCTTTACCAGCTCTGTTTTCCTTCCTGGGCAGGAGTGCAGATCACTGCACGGCGAGTATGTTGGGCGAGCCTGTGGCCATGGCCACCCCTACGTGCCAGATGTTCTCTTTTGGTCGGTGATCCTGTTCTTCTCCACAGTTACCATGTCAGCCACCCTGAAGCAGTTCAAGACGAGCCGGTATTTCCCAACCAAGGTACCTGGGCTCTAACATTCCTGACCCAAACGTAAAATAAAGGGCAGTTGTTGTGAGATGCCACATTCTTAGGAATAAAGGAGAGTTAGTGGCAGAATGAAGTGAACCACAGAGAGGTTTTGTCCATGGGGAATTGACGAGTTAGTGGTAGGCGGTGGGAAGGGGCTGGAGAGGAGGCACTTTGGTGACACAGGTATCTTAGGTGGCACAAGCCCTTCAGGTTTTACCTCTAACAGAAAGGGCCAATACCTCCTTTCCCTATTACAGTTTTGGAAAGTCTAAGCACACATCATATCACTGAGTATCACGCTCTTTCCCAGTAGGCAGAGAGGCCTATTCCAGCCTGACAGGTACCTCAGAGGAGCAACCGGTACACTGTCTAATCCCTGGTTCTCAGCCTTCCTAATGCCGTGACCCTTTAATATCGGTCCTCATGTTGTGGGGACCCCAACCATAAATTTGTTTTCATTGCTACTTCATTGCTGTAATTCTCTACTGTTATGAATCATAATATAGCTCTCTGTATTTTCCAATGGCCTTAGACAACCTCTGAGAAAGGGTCATTTGATGCTCAAAGGTATCACTAAGAGAAGCCCTGCGATGCTCTCTAGACATCTGTCTTCCTGTTTTAAAAGCATCAGTCCTTTCCCCTAACCCACCATGCTTGTGTCTGCGTATTTGGGAAGTAAACAGAGAATCAGTTGAGTTCAACACTTAGCCCTGCAAAGTAACTTCTTTGATGTTTGATTCCACTCCAAAAGGGGACAGCGGGTGAGACAGAAAATAAAACTGAGGAAACAAATGTTTTTGGGTTGAGGTACCCATTTCAAAAGCATTCCTCTTTGGCAAATGTGTGGAGAAATTTTCCCTTGCACAGAGAGCCGGTTTCCTGTCACCTTCTCCTTGCTAATATGACAGATTCATTTCCTTCCACTCCACTTAACCTGATCAATACTACATTATTCTCTGTATGTTGGAAACTTAATCCTAAGTATTTTGTCTACATGGTGCAAAAGCATACTAATAGAAAATCAATATAACGGATAATTACTCAAGCACGTCTTGTAGGACTCGGGAGGTGGTTCAGTCAGTGCAATGCTTGCCTTGGAAGTACGAGAATCCAGAGCCTCAGAAGCTATGTTTTAAAAAGCTGGTGTATTGGTGTACACCTGTAATCCCAGAGGCAGTGAGATTGGAGGGGAGGAGGTGAATCCTGCATGTGCCTGTGCCTTGAACCTGGCCTACCTGGTGAAGTTCCATGCCAATGAGAAAGTGTGTGAGGGCCAGTGTCTAAGAGCTTCCTTTCTGGCTTACACATGTGTACTGTGTACTGTGCACTCCCACACAGTGGCTTCCTACAGTGAGAAATTGTTCAAAAACTGGTTTATACAGAATTCACCTTAAATAAAAGAAATTTTAAAGCTTGCCCACACTGTTTTTGTATGTTGCTAATTGTCATGCCTTGAGTAAAGCAATTTTAAAAAATTAAAGTAAATAAAACAGGCAATTTTATTTAATGGTCCTTTAGATTCATAATATTAAAATGTAACTTGTATGCAAGAGTCCTAAAATTCATCAGATTCAGGCCAGATGACCTAAATCTGTGTTCTAAATTTTCACATACCTGGGATCTAAATAAATACTTTACATAAATATTGAAAGGAAAATGACCACCATTATTTCAGCTCAATAAATCTTTATTCTGAGAAGTGTAAATGAGGAACATGAATATGTATTCAAATTCTAAAATAGCTAACAATAATTCTTTATAATGTGCATCGAATGTAACATTGCAATAACAGCACCTGTAAAGCATGAATTGAGACTGTTTCTGAGTACCTTGTTGTTTGTAGTCTCCCAAGTAACAACGTTCTCTTTATTTCTAGGTTCGCTCCATAGTGAGTGATTTTGCAGTTTTTCTTACAATTCTGTGTATGGTTTTAATTGACTATGCCATTGGGATTCCATCGCCAAAACTAAAAGTACCAAGTGTTTTCAAGGTGAACATAACTAGCACTTAACATCTATCTACTTTTCTATCTCTCTGTGTCTATAAATCTTTATGTAAATGCTATTTGTGACCCCAGTACGTGAGATTTTCCTGAGAGTGTGAACAATAATAGAACATTAATAGAATAAGAAATAAATGATACACAGTATGAATAAAATTGTGATTTAATATTTAAAAAGAATTATAGAAACGAAACCAGAAGGCTGCTTAAACATTTTCCTCTGGGCTATTACGGTTGGAATGTATACATACATTGCAACATGCCTAATGCTGAGGAATCATTCTGAAACTAAGGAACATGCATTATTGTGAGGTGGAACCGTAGAGTGGATGGGGTTTGAAAACCAGATGAAATAGGTTTTGGATGAGAATGCCAATTATTATATTATATTATAATATTATTATATATTATATTATAAATATTATATATTTTATTATATTATAAAGGCAGTACATGCCCTTGAAGCCAGGAACTTACTGTCTCGGCCTGTTTTCTCATCTGTCAAACAGAGCTAGGGACTTAATCGAATGATTTTTGCTGTCATAATGAATTCCTGTGGCACTCAGTTCCAGCATTAGCCATATTTTGAACCTTTTGCTGAACTTCTGATGTGACTGAGTTTCTGTTTTTTTGTTTTTCATTTTTGTACAGCAGCCTGTATACATACCTAAAATAAGTTACTATATTATGTCAAAACACTCTGTTTATATGTTTGCTTGTGATTATAAACTAAAAGAGTGTTCTATCTTATTTATCTATGATCTTGTTTCTAACATAGTCTTCAATATGAAATTTTAAATTTGCCAACAGTAAATGGTAAGTGTTGGTGTTATTTACTTAATGCAGGTACTAATTGTGAATATGTTTTTTAATTAACCTACTGGAGTTCAAACAGCCTCAATTAATTACTAGCCAGGGACCTTAGACAATTTACTGTAGCATTCTATACCTCAATTTCATCTTTACAGTATTGAGTAGAAAAAAGATGAGTTGAAAGATAACACACTTAGAATGGTGTCCTTAGTGATGTAAATTCTCCATGAGTTCATTATTATTGAATGCTCAGCTGATCATTTTATAATTAAGAATTCCCTTTTTATATCTATATGACTTAGTTCAATTAGGAATTTATCAATATAGTTACTAATATGTATGATTAATTTTTTTCTCAGCCTACAAGAGATGACCGTGGATGGTTTGTTACACCATTAGGTCCAAACCCATGGTGGACAATTATAGCTGCCATTATCCCAGCTTTGCTTTGTACAATTCTGATTTTCATGGACCAACAGATTACAGCTGTCATCATCAACAGGAAAGAGCACAAGCTAAAGGTGTGTTTTAAGACCCATTATACTAGTAATCATTCTCATTTAGTTTAGGAATTGATGGTCATAGATTCTGCCTGTATTGAGTATTTATTTGCTCAGCATGAAATGCTGTTTTCAGGGTCATAGTTTTTATTGATTTTCAGGAAACTGTATAACAGAGGTATGAAAATTTACTTGCACTATTTGACTAACCTCCAGAGTATGAAACCTTACCTTCATAGGGAAAATCAGTTCTAACTTTAGCATGCTTAGCCTTGATTTAAGGAAATATTCAATTCTTTTTTCTATACCAATTTTATTTTATACCAATTTTATACCAATCTGCCTATGATTGGGATTCCTCTTTCTTTTATTTGACACCAAGTATGTTTATTATTATAAGGACCATGTCTTCAGGTATGTTTCACTGAGTTACATCATTTAGAAATTATTATTTGTATGCAATGCCAAAAAAAGGAAAACTTTGGCCATAAATATTATAGTTTGTAAGTAATGTCTTTGAGAATTATTGCAGACTTCTAACAATCTTTTAAAGCAAATAGATTTTATTTACTGTATATTCTGTCCTGCTGCTTTGTAACTGTAATTAAGTATTTTCACTATCATTCAATTTGTATGCAATGTAAGTATCATTTATACAAATGTTAAGTTGATATGGAAGCTATACCTATGAAACCTCAAGGATAACACCAATAGACATGTTGGCAAGAAAGGGAGAAGGTCACCAGGTCCACTACTAGACCAAGAACTACAGGCAGCTAATGATTGCTAGGGAAGGGAGAATTCGTATTTCCGAGGGATGAGCCCCCTCATTGGTTAACCAGTACCAAATGATCAGCGCTGAAGTCATAGACACACAAGCAGCACTAAATGGAATCAGCAGGTTATATTTGAATTGAATACTTATACATTTCCGTGTGTGTGTGTGTGTGTGTGTGTGTGTGTGTGTGTTTGTGTGTGCATAACAATAATAAAGAGAAAGAAGCCACGAATCTGAGAGGGAGGTGGGGAACATGGCAGATGTTAAAAGGGGGAGTGTATGGAAGGGTTTGAGAGCAGGAAAGAGTTGGGGAAATGAAGTAATTATATTTAATTAAAACTTTTATAAAATCAAAATCAATCCTTGTAAAATAGGACATGTACTCTTATTCTGTTCTGACATCTGAAGAAATTGCCAGCTACCTTTGCTTGTCTTTAAAACTAAAAATTATTGCTGAAGTAACAGGTATAGTTTATAAAAATATTAGAATAATTAAAATATCTATGAAAACTATTTCACTGATATAACAATACTCAGTTATAAGAATGTACAATTGCTCATAATAAATTATATTAAGGAGTTTGGGGTACATATCAGAGAGAGTGGGCATTCCTCATTCTCTTGAAGAAACTAATGATGAAATTTCTTTTAAATATAATTAATTAAGTTTGTGTAGGTTTTTTGTCAAATAAAATGTTTAATTACTGATGATATCTATTTCACATTATTTGTGAACTCTTAGTGATGGCAGTTATTGTGGCTGACACAAGAAACCGCAGCACTTGGAAGAATGAGTCAGGAGGATGCTTCAGTTCAAGGCCACCCTGGCTACATAGAGAATACAAATACAAGTAAAAAAAAATACAATGAAGTAAATAAGTGCTAGACCGTTGATGTGTTGGCCTAACCAGTTCTCTGTGAAGAAAGGAGAGACCCTGACTTACAATGTTGCTGTTTTTTATGGTTCAAATGTCCCTACTATATTGATATCAACTAGGAAATTTTTATTTGTTTTTATTCACACATTTATCCAATTCAAAATTTGACCAGTGCAGAGAAAGATTTAATAAAATTCTTTTCCTCCATGATTTAAAAAAAACAACAACTTGGAAACCTGAGGTTTAGAGTAATCAAGCATTAAGACTAACAAAAGACAAAAGCAGTATATGACAAGTTCACAGCCAGTATCATCCCAAACGAGGAAGACCGAACGCACTCTCTCTGAGACCAGGACCAAGACATGGCAGCCTGCTCTGGTCTCTCTTACAGGCACAGCAATATGACAAGAGAAAGGGATAAAAAAACACAAATAGAAAATGAGGGAGAAAATTGTCCACCGTGGGCTGGAGAGGTGGCTCAGCGGTTAAGAGCACTGGCTGCTCTTCCAGAGGTCCTGAGTTCAATTCCTGGCAACCACATGGTGGCTCACAACCATGCCCTCTTCTGGCATGTAGGCATATATGCAGAGCACTCATATATAAAACATAAATAAATAAAGCAAATTTAATCAAAGAAGGAAATAAGATTTTTTAAAAAAAATATCCACTGTGCATGAAAAAAATCATTGAGTAATTGGTTTTCAGGAAGTGAAAGAATTGGCTCCAAAGTTTCACTAAAGTAGGCCATTTTGTATTATAAGTTTTGAGTGACTTACAAAATTTATTTTATTTTTAAAAATATGGAATTCAGATTATAAGTTTAATAGCCTTATTAAATTGAATATATTTAATTTAATTTTGTAATATTTAATAGTTTCAGAATTAATTAAAAAGCAAATATCACCACAACTCTATTATTAATACAGCACAGCTAGTCACAGCTAAGCACAACTCTGTACAGTCAGTTAAGCATGATGCTGCAAAGTGTATTCTATTAGTATAGAATCACTATACTATACACCTTGGCTTTTTTAAATAAAAATATCTTTACTTCTTTTATATGAGTTTCATTTACAAACCAGAGAATATGAAAAGTTAAAGGGAAAAAGTGAAAGCTCTGTTTCATTAATCTGAAAGTGGCATTGCTTATGCTTTTCATACAGACCTATGTAGCTTTTCCTTGATTAGCTACACAGAACTCCGGGTCCATGCAACATGTCCAGCTCAAAGCAAATATTTTACATAGTACATATACTGCCTGCTGTTTTCCATATAAGAACATTAAAGACTATGTCAACTACATAATTCTGAATTATCATTTAAATAACTATCTGTTTCATTATACTGAAGTTTTAAATTGAACTAAGGACTATTTAGGGGCAAAGAGATATAAAGCCATCATTTGGCTTTTAACAGAGTAGTTTAGCCTTTGTAATAACAGGCAGAAATGCCACCTGAAGCCTGGCCGTCTTTCCAGACTGCTCTGGGTTTAACTGTTCCACATCATTAGTGGAATCATATTTAGAAGACTGGACATTGGTGGAGATTTAGTATCATCTTCTCAGCTGTCACATACCCTTGCTCCTTCCAGGCTTCAGCCTTGGGGATCACAGGCCTTTGTCCTTCTTCCTTGTTCTTCGTACAAATAAATAAGTTTTTGACATTTGTGACTATTGCAAAGTTCTAAATATACCCATCATTTTTCTCCTTTAAATCAAGGAGAGTATTGCTAGCATAGTAAAACTTTCTTTATGAGTCCTCCAAAGTTCTCAATGGCATTGAATGGAATGAAGAACTAAGTTGTTTAATATTTGTCTTGAAAATAAATACAAGGGTATGTTACATTATCTCTTTTTGTTACACAAATAACACAAATAAATCAGCATAAATGTAAATGTTAAAATTTAAATCTGAAATCAGACAGGACCCATCACATTGTGCCATCCTCTGCCCATCTGCGTACTCTGCTCTCAAGTTGGATGTAGATATTTTGAAAGCAGGTTCCCTCCAGTCTAGTCATAATTTAGCAACAAGAGAACTTATTTCGTGCACAGTGTCTTTTCCCCCTATAAGTTCCACTATAATATAATCTATTGTTGGTTTTCCTCCTGACAACAATGAAAGTATACTTTCTTAGAAGACTGCTTACTAAAAATAACAGTTTATTCCATGGCTATTCAACGTGCCTGTTGCTACACTCATTTTTTTTTAAAAGTTTTCTGGCTTTGGCTTGAGATTCATATGTATACAAAAGATGTTTCCTGAATACATCCTCAAATCACAAGCTAAACTACACTTTCAGATTTTACTAATTTTTTTTAATTGAAGGCTCATTGTTGGTTGGTTGCAACATTGTCTGGAATTGTTCTGTGATTCATGTTCCTTTATTTCTGTGTCAAACACTTTGTGGTCTTCACTGAATTATCAGAGTGCACATCATCTTTTCTGGTCACCCCAGTACTCATGTCATTTTCTGTCTCTTCCACATGTATTGTGGATCTTTCTGATTTGTCCTCTCTTTACTGTCAGAACTACTAATTTTCTTTTACATAGTATCTTTCATGACACCAAGAAAAAGTTTTTACAATATTTTTTGCTAGTAAATACACAATTGGGTGTTGCGCTAAGGAGACTCAATGGTTAAGTAACTTACTATACCTGAAAATGGGGAGCACAAAATTAGCAAAACTTAAAATCACGCAAGCATGAAAGCAGTCATAAATATCAAAATATGACCATGAAAAAAATGCTATATATTGTATAGATGTACACTTAAATCCATGCTCTAGAATTTTTCTCCCTTTTAGAGTTGGAGGGCATAGGGGTTAGCTGAATCCTTTTCAAAGGCATTAAAAACAAAAGCTTGGTTTTGTTTAGGGCATGCTATGTAAAAGTGGAAATAAAGAGAGACATTATTTTGTAGAAAAGAAAGTTTCTGTTAAGATACAGCTCTGGGATTTTCTGCATGTTTCTGTAGACAGTTCAGGCTTCTTTTGACATCATTTTTAATAAACAGCAATACAATCCCAGATCACCAGAGTAAATGAATGCATTTGCAGCATTCATTTGGCACCGCATTCCCTTGATGATTATGGCATTTGATATGTTCTTTTTTGCCCTCTTTGTCAGCCTGGTTCTTCATGTCAATCTATAGTCTTTTATGTGGTTAACTTGACAGATGCAGGAAATTGCTGCCAAGCTTCGCAATGATTTTTTTCAGCAGTGGCATCTGGGTATCAGATGGTCCTCTTGGCTGGCCTCTTGTCTTGCTGCATGTTGGTTTTAGTGGGGTCTGGTGCAGCATCACCTGTTGCTATGCTCCCTCTTCCTCCCATATGTCCATTTCCCATGATTCAAGGATGAATGTGAGAATAAAAGCTACAGTTCTGTCTTTATTTTAAAAAAAAAAGCTACAGAAATATGTTGCAAGGTGCAGAGTTCTCCTTCTGACAAAGGGATACTTCCTTTTGGCTGGCATGCCTAATCAGCTAATAATTTGTTTGTAGCGAACTAGTTTTTAAAAAACATTTTCAAAGAAAGGCAAGTAGGATGCTGATTAATGAGTGGAAATGTCAAACTGCTTTATTTCCATTCAGTCAGATTATTCCTATTATACAGAATAATTAAGGGAAATCATGTATTCATTTTAAAGACGAAATTATTCTCTCTGAAATAATTATATTGCCCACTTCCAGAAATCCAAAATTCTATTGTTTATGTTTATATCATATTTTAAAAAACTAGTGAGAGCTACAGGAAGTCATTGTTCTGAGAAAGACTTTTTTTATATTAGTACATTTAGTGAATGTGGATGCTTAGAAAGTTCAGTATCTACTAATAGATAAAAAAAA
>JAQHUG010000328.1:1818646-1909053 GCA_028555095.1 Dicrostonyx torquatus | reverse complement strand
CCTGATCATCCTAGCAAACAAGTTTTTAAAGGCAAAAACCACAAGTTTAACATGAATTATTATATAACATCCAGGATTGGTCTAGATTATAGAACTAGGGTTACAACAAGGGCAAAATTAACATAGTCTTAACCTACACATGTTTTTCTTAACTGAGTGCTCCAGCTGCAACCTGTTTCGGCAACTAGTTGGTTTCCTAGTGGGTGGGAGGTAGGGGAACTGACTAGGGTTCAAGTAACAAGCTTGTTTATCTCAGTGCCTTCCTATATGGGTGTTCTTAATTTTTAGGGTTGGAGTCTTTCATCCCCCCCTGTTTTTATGTCATGGTTTTAATCTTGAAACCATCCGATCAGATTATATTTCTGACTCTTGTTGTTTTAGAATTTGGTATTGCTGGGTCAATACTAAAGCTTGCACGGTAGACAACCTATCTTTTATAAATTGCAGTAAACGATTTAAAATGCAAGGACCAAAGGTAGGTAAAATAATAAAAGCAAAGGACCCATGATGGTTGATATAAGGGTGATCATCCAGGGAGATCTATCAAACCATCCCTCGAACCATCCCTGTTGAGAGTCCCATTCCTTTTTGCTGTTCAGTGTGTGGTCCCAGCACTCCTGAGAGATCTCACTCACTTTGGGTAGTATCACAACTTGAAAATAGTTCCACAACACAATTGCATTGAATCCCCTCAGATGCAGGAATTTTGGTAGACTAATTCATATTCTATTCACAGTCCCTAGAAAAAAAAACACACTTATAACTGCTTCAGGCATTGCTTTTTCAAGGGCTTGAGTTTTATACTATGAAACTATAGCTTACAAAATGTTTTGCCAAACTTTTTTTCTGTGAACTTTTGGCTATATTGACACCAGAAATCATTTTCCTTTTTCTGGATCTCCCCTGGTATTTTATCATGTCTATAAGGCCAAATGTAACTACTCTAATTATTCTACAATTAAAATTATTGCATTGGATTTTAAGATACATTTCAAGAATGCATGTTTCCTTATATAAGTCATTCCACTCAGGAGGCAGAGGTAAGCCGGGACTGCCCATGTGTTCAAGGCCAGGCTGGTCTACATAATAAATTGCAGGACACTTAAGCTATATAATAAAACACTTTAACAAAAAAATCAATCTGCAAATTTTATTGATTGTTTCCTGTGTGTTAATAATTATGCTAAGAAACAATGGAAAATACCAAGTAATGATTTGATATTCTCTGTCCTTAATAAACTTGTTTTTTTTAATAGGAGAGCCTAACATGTAGTTGGTGTTTATGATATAGCACATGTTACTCTCAATGACTTCTAGAATGAAATAATTTAATTATCACAACTTAATGAGATGCCTTTTATTATCATTATCAACTTCTCTCAGAGGGGAAAAGGCCTGAGATTTGTTTTTTGTTGTTTTTAATTTTATTTTTTAATTGAAATTAGTTTCTTCTCTCATGTAATTTATCTGAGCACAGTTCTTCCTCCCTCCACTTCTCACAGCCCCATCCCATCTCTTCTTTCCCATAGAGTCACACCTGCTCCTGGTCCTCTTCAGAAAAGAGTAGGCCTCCAAGAGACAACAGCCAAATAGGACAAAACAAAATGCAGTAAGGCAAGGTGAAAGTCCTCATATCAAAGTTCAACAAACCAACCCACAAAGAGGAAAAGAGTCCCAAGAACAGGCAAAGAGTCAGAGACACAACTCCTCCCACCATTAAGAATCCCACAAAAACTCAATACTAATAGCCACAACATATACGCAGAGAACCTGGTAAAAACCCTTGGAGGCCCTGTGCTTGCCATCATTTTATCCCAGCAATGCATTTCCAGAACTATAATGCATGGTCTTTCATGAAGTAGTATTGAAAAAAATAAAAATAAGAACCAGAACACAATATAGATCAAAAGTTTTGCTGCTTCTGGGGTTTTTACACTTCTTACACCCACAGGGCACAGCTGGAGGGGCCAAGAGTGCCTTGTGGTGTCTTTTGAGCTCTTTCCTCTGAATCTAACCCAATCAGCCTATCATATCTCTGAACACCCTGCACCTACTTTTCCTCAATTTTCTTCCTGCACTTAAGTGTGGGACAGTAAGAGTACAGTGGGATTAGAGAGGAGGCAGAAAACACAGATGCTCTTATTTCAAGGGACGACTGGATTCGGTGACTCTTGAGAAGTCACATTGGACTGAGACAAAAGTGAGACTAAGTAAGGGAGATTAGGCTCTATGATATTCTTTCCCATAAAACATCACCTGCTGAAACAGGAGCAGGCTGCTGGAAACAGTATTTAGGGGCTTAATTCAAGGGCATATGCCGTGAAGGGACTCTCAGTATTGTCAGAAAGTGGTTTATATTCACAACTAAGACATCCGTAGCTTGTTGCTGACACCCCTCCCTTCTCTTTCTGTTGTGTCTTTAACAGAAAGGTTGTGGCTATCACCTGGATCTGCTAATGGTGGCTGTCATGCTGGGCGTGTGCTCCATTATGGGCCTGCCATGGTTCGTGGCTGCCACTGTCCTCTCCATCACGCATGTCAACAGCCTGAAGCTGGAATCAGAGTGCTCTGCTCCAGGAGAACAACCCAAATTTCTCGGCATCAGAGAACAGAGGGTGACTGGGCTCATGATTTTTATTCTTATGGGTTCATCAGTTTTTATGACCAGTATTCTGAAGGTAATAAAATTAGCCCTTATCAAAGAATGTACATAATTAAGGTAGCAGTTTAATATAAACATAAATTGGTAAATAATGCATGGCATGAGATAAAAGTGATACATTATTTAACATCTTATATAATTTTCCTTCACCAACTATGAATGAAATTTTGTCCTATGTTTTAGAGTTCTTAAGTATGTGAACATGTAATTTTGTCATACTTCCTGACAGTAACAATTATGATTTGTAATTTTCAAGCTATGGGAAAAGCTCACACTTCCTGAGCAGCTAGTGACTGAATTCACTGTAGTCCGGTCCAGGTCTATTATTTTGTCAGTATGTAGATTGAATGTAATTTACTATAAGTGAGTGGCGCAGACTGGACAATGCCGTGGTCGAAAAGACAGCTTTTTATTTTGAAGGCCTCACACAGACGCTACATGTCAGCATTGCATATAAGAAATATTCACATTTGAAATTATCAAATTAATTTTGAGTAGCAGTAAAGAGGGATTGTTTTGTGATATAAATCTGGCAGATATCCTTGTAGAATGTTAGTTGCTTTATAAATTATCATTCATTTTGATTGCTTAAATATCAAATATTAATTGAATTATTGAATTTACACAGCTTCTTGTATCTAATCACTGAAAAATTTTATTTCTGCTATATAAGTAAAAGGATACTGGATAAAATGAGCTAACCCAATAAAAGAAATTTGAACAATCAACATGTTAACAAATATTTGCCATAACCTAGGACCAAATTGTAAAAGTAAACTTTATTCTTTACCATTAATCCAAATATTTTACTATTTTAAAATAGAATGTAAACTGTCTTTAATGTGGCTAATAGTCAGTATTTGTTATAGTACAGTAATAGTTTACATTACTATTTCTTAGGAATCATCTTGTTATTTAGGATAAGTCTAACACTTAACTGCACTATTGTCTCTTTTAGATACTGAGAAACTAAGGTGCAGGCAGTTTATGTAACTGCTTCAGTTACCCAGATAGAAATGCTGGGGTAGAGTCTGAACTATGTCCTCCAATCCTGCATCATACTGGCTTGTAGAATGTTTTTAATTTTCTTTTTTCCTCCCTCTGTGGTAGGTGCAAAATTGAATAACCACATGTTGGAAAATAATGCCTCCTAAATGTTCTAATTGTTTTTGTTTACAGTTTATCCCCATGCCAGTGTTATATGGAGTGTTTCTCTATATGGGTGCTTCATCTCTAAAGGGAATTCAGGTAAATTACTTTACTCTTACAGGTGTACCTGTTGTAAGTTACACATGTGAGTCATGTGACAGCAGCCGTCATCTGAGGAGAGGCTTTCTGACCACATGTAAATTTTTTTTAAAGTGGCCAGAATTGTAGATGCTAAAGAAGAGTCTCTGCTAAGTAGGCACTCTCTCACTTATGTGCTGTTTATCCAGCCCCAAAGAGGGGTAGCCTTAAATTGCTTTGTGCATGTGTGCATGTTTGGGTGTAACTGAAGGTAAATGCAGAGATGTGTGGAAGCCAGAAGACAGCCCTGATATTCATGCCTAGGTCAGAGTGATTGGCCAGTGAACCCAGGGATGTTTCTAATCCCATTTCTCCAGTACTGGGATTCCAGTCAAGCACTAGCTGAGTGTCTTTCCTAAGTGGGCTCTGAGGATCTTCACCCTTGTACGGCCAGCACTTTGCCTGTTGAGATGCCATTTACCAGAAATATATTAATACTGAAAAGAGTTTAGTTTCCGTCACCCTTTTGGAAAATGAATTAACTTCGTTTCAAGATATGTACAAATGCAAACTTCGATAGTTATCAAGCCATGTTTATGAACTCTGTCCACAACAATAGAAAAAAAATTCCCTATACAAAAGATTTATTTTGGTTGGTCTCAGGAGATTTTAGGCCACTGTAGCAGGAAAGGCCTGGTAGAGCAGCTCTGTCTACAGCAGTGGGAATATGTGATAATGGCTGGTCACAGGGCAGCAAATCAGAAAGCAGAGTGTGGGGCTGGCTATAACTTTCAAAGAACTGGCCCCCAGGGACAGACTTTTGCTATCCCACACCACTTGTTAAAGGTTCCATAGCCTCCCAAAGCAATGCCACCACTGGAGATCAGATGTTCAGAAAACACTTAAGACTCAAACTGTATCTGAGCAGGACAGAAAGACAGAAGGAGGAGAGCCATGGCAGGATGGAGGTGGAGACTGGAGTTGTGCTGCCCTAGCGTAAGAATACAGCAAACGGTGAGAGCTGCAGGAAGTGGAAAGGCTCCTTCTCCTCGACATCACAGAGGTCATAGTCCTGCCAAGGTCTTCATTTTAGCCTTTTGATCTCCACAATTGGACAATGCATTTTTTATTACATTAAACCAAAATGGTATAGGAGTTTCTTCTGCCACCTTCAGAAATGAATACAGATTTCTACTTAAATGGACCTTGAATTGCCTTTGTCTGTACAGCTGCTCTTTGGCCAGAACACTTCCTTTTCTTCGTAAGAGGCTGCTCTGGGGCTTACTTACTATGTAGATCTCTTTTTAAACTAAACATAATATGAAGAGCAGTTTTTGCTATGGTGTGCGACACTAACTGCTTATCAAAACCTGCTGAGGAGTTAGATCCTGGCTGGGGCACATGGAACACAAGGTCTCTGTCCCTGAGCAAACCGACCTTGGAACTTGCAACTCTGAGAGAAGCAGCAGTCAGACCCTGGAACAGTGTAGGCTGTTAGAACTGAGACAAAACTTCAACAGGAGGCCATTGTAAGATGCTGAAACACACAAAGAATTGGGACTAGACCCCAAGGAAGGGAGAACATAATAGGGAGCTGTTAGGTTTTAAAATTTGCTTGTTTAAAGTATCATGTATGAAATGCATTTTAATAGAATCAGTTTAGTGTTTTCATTTGTTTTTGATTTTTGATTTTTTTTGCCTTTGGCAAAAGTTTCAATGACTAGTGAATTTCTCTGTAAGTGGAAAGCATTTATTATTAGGCCTCAGGCTCACATAAATAGAGCAGCAGAAATTTTAAAAACAAAGTGAAACAATTGTGGGTAGATCCCGACAGATTTTCGTCTAATTCCATTCAAATGATTTTTTTTTTACTCACGTGGTTTAGAATTAAACAAAAATTGTCAAGTTTTAGAATTACTTGGGGTGTGATCCTTTCAAATGAAATTGAGGAAAAACATCAAAGTCCTCAAGTCAAATTTAATGAGTTATAAATCACATTAATGAAATAGAGCGCCTAGACACACGTTGACAGGTCTCACGCTGAGAAAAGAATTGGTGGAAATTTAAGTGAACAGTTAACATTCCTATTGGGAATTGACGCTAACTGGGTGGGGAAATAGTACATGCTGCTATTGGGCCACGCTGAAAGCCAAATGCAAAACTTAGAATAAATTTATCACGATTGTTATTCTTGGAGTAGTGTTAGGCAAGCGCACTAGCTGTATGTTAGATATCCTAAGGAGCACGCTACTTTGTAACCTAGCAAATTGGAGGGTTCTTTATGTCACCTGGCTTTTTGGCACTATTAAGGAACTTACTATGTAGGCTTCTCACTGTGAAATATGGCAGAAAAAACAGATCACAATGTTCTCATGAATGCTGTTTCTGTATTCAAATATATAACCACATCTATATTCATTCCAACATTGCAGGGATCCAAAGTGAAGCAAATGTGCCACTTAAACAATAACAATTGAAGCACCCACTCCCTGAAGCACACTTATGCAACAGCACAGTTCCCTAAATGGATGATGATGGGTGGGGAAAATCCTATAGGAATAGACGTTCAGTTGTAAGCTAAAGGATTTTATTCTCTCTTCTTCCGCCATGCACAAAATTGTATCTGTTTAATGATTTCTGATTTTAAAAGACAGTTATGAAGTAGAAAAGACACACACACACACGAGAGGTGAGCCAAGAATGAGGTTAGCAGTCAGTTTTGTCATGGGTTTCAGCAAAAACTTTGGAAGGTTATGAATGAATATTGGTGGATGCTGTAATGTGCATTTGATCGCAGTTTACATAACTGGGGAACAGTTGTGCCACACATAAGGCAGAGAAGACCAAAGGGAAGATAGGTTTATGTTGCTTGGTATCCTATTACACCTACCCCATATAAAATTGGATTTTGGCAAATCAGGATGCTCTAGTCCTAACTCTACAGACACTTGTTTATCTGCCCTGTATGTAAAGTTGAAAGATTTGATGATAAGTAGCTGATAGTTTTCTTATCGTAGCTGAGCAATATTTTGTTTATCAATGTTCTGTTGAAGCTCTGTAGAGTATTAATCATAAAATTATGAAATATAATAGTGGCTGAGGGTGGTCAAAACCACTGTTTCCTAAACAGTCACCTCTCACTGAAAGAATTATATAAATAAAATTTGGCCTAAAGATTAAACAGTGGCTCACAAAATAAAACTAATATGTAATAAAATCAGTTATTCAACAAAATATGTTGAAGTAAATGTCTATAAAAATGTAATTTATAAAAAATTTAAGTTATTTTATTTATCATTATGACAAAATTGAAATAGACATAATCCACTGGTTACACTGGATCCATCTATTAAATTGACCCAAATAAGATAGTTTGCATTTCTTTATGTATCTGAATTGATATGCGTTATATGTATGCATACATGCAGGTTACGGGTGCAGTTGCATGTAACTGTGTATGCACAGGTTCACATGAATACGTGTGTATTCATATGGAGGCCCTGAGTCAACCCTGGGTATCTTCCTCGGTCACTTGTCTTCTGAGACAAGGTCTCTCAGTGAAGCTGGAGCTCGCAGATTTGCTAGACTGGCTGGCCAGTGAGCTCCAGGGATGCACTAGAGTCTCTCCGCTCACTAAACTATCTCCCCAGCCTCCAAGTATAAAATATAATAAAACACTTTGGTAACAAAAATATAAGTAGATCAAATCTTTGTGTAAGATGTGTAGGTTTATAAAGACAGCATCAAAACCCTTGTTGGGGACCAAAGTGCCAAAGTCAAAATGGCAGGGTTCAGTAAGGGGGAATCCTTTACTGGCACTCTACACAACAGCAGGGGTTTGTGTGGCCCTTGAAGGAAGCTGACGCCAGTCTGGGATACTTACCATGTGAAAGCCAAAGCCATGAGGGTAGATGGTGCATTCTGGGAGAGAAAAAAAGCACACCAAGCATAGGAAGCCTAGAAGACCAATATTTGGGGACAAAAGGGAAAGATTATGATGTGATAAACAGAAAGAGAACAAATTTATCTTGTCTGACATAGTGCGGGTTCTCAAGGTAGCAAAATGTAGCACTGACTTTACTCTATGCAAACCGTTTTGAGTGGCACCCTGCTATAACATTATAGGAAATACAGTATACTGTTCGATAAACAGAAGCCCACACTGTATATCATTTTCAGTGTCCTGCTGTTTTTATAACTGTGTCATTTGAACCTAGTATTTTGGAACATACTAAATATCTAATTGTCCTACTGTTATTGTTGTCTTGTTCTTAAAATGCAATATAGTCTGTTTAATCTTTTAGTTATTTGATAGAATAAAGCTCTTCTGGATGCCAGCCAAACATCAACCAGATTTTATATATCTAAGGCATGTACCACTCCGGAAAGTCCATCTCTTCACAATTATTCAGATGAGCTGTCTTGGTCTTTTGTGGATAATCAAAGTCTCAAGAGCTGCTATTGTCTTTCCTATGATGGTATGAAACTTCCCCCAATGCTTTCTCTTTAACTTAATTTTGGAAACACATGAACTAAAACAGCAATAACCGAGTAGCCTTGAATCACTTTGAACAGTTACTAGAAAATCTAGTATAAACTTGGGCACTAAAATAGGACTTGAAAAATATTTTGCATTTTGCTGGTTTAATATCAGTTTCTTTTCTTGGTCACTAATAATGTAGTAGTTAATGGAAAGTGAGTTAGAAAATGTAAATTTAAAAAAATAGCACTGAAATATACTAACACATATGAAAAATTAGGCAAATTTTTAAAAATGAAATTCAATTGAATGTTTCAGACCAATTTTAAATGCATCTATAAGTATAGTAAATTTGAATGACTATATGTAATTCAAAAATTATTAGCATATGGAAGAATCTTTTAATGTTCACTTATCCTAGTTTGAGCTTTTAATTACTCATTTAGGGTGCATAATAAAATATATTTCATAGTTTAAATTTTTTTTTAATTTATTTTTTGGTTTTTCGAGACAGGGTTTCTCTGTGGCTTTGGAGCCTGCGCTGGAACTAGCTCTTGTAGACCAGGCTGGTCTCAAACTCACAAAGATCCACCTGCCTCTGCCTCCCGAGTGCTGGGATTAAAGGTGTGTGCCACCACCGCCCAGCTAAAATTTTTCTATAAGATGCCTTTGACATTGAATGAAATCTTAGATTCTGTCCTGGTGATTTGATAAGTAAAGGAAATGAAGAGAAAGAAAGATTAGGTCATATTTTATACACATGTT
This sequence comes from Dicrostonyx torquatus, assembly GCA_028555095.1. Classification (NCBI taxonomy): domain Eukaryota; kingdom Metazoa; phylum Chordata; class Mammalia; order Rodentia; family Cricetidae; genus Dicrostonyx; species Dicrostonyx torquatus. The sequence goes on along the minus strand of JAQHUG010000328.1, from coordinate 1,899,919 downwards.
TTTAATTTTTAGTTTAATGTCAGTCCTAATACAGACTCATCTATATCTCCTCTCCATTTGTTTGTTTATATTTTAAACTATTTTGTTATTGCTTTTAGGTTTTAGCCCTGGTATTTGTGAGGAAGTTGATGGACTTCTTGTTTACCAAACGGGAACTCAGCTGGCTTGATGATTTAATGCCCGAGAGTAAAAAAAAGAAACTTGAAGATGCTGAAAAAGAAGTAAGTTGGAATAAACCTTGGTATTTTATTTAAGAGAAGAACAACAGTGGTGCACACCTATAATCCCAACACTCGGGAGGGAGAGGCAGGTGGATCTCTGTGAGTTCGAGGCCAGCCTGGTCTACAAGAGCTAGTTCCAAGACATCCAGGGCTGTTACACAGAAAATCCCTGCTCGAAAACCAAACAAATAAACTTTGGGTTTTAATTATCTTCATAGACTACTGATTTATTCTGTTCCTGATTTATAAGAAGAAACAAGTTACAAGTTACATATAAGTTTTATGAGATATATAAAGTTCCCATGTCAGCCGGAATCCTTTTTTGAAGGCTATTTAATTGCACCATTTTAAAACTCATAAAAACTATAAGAAATGTAAGTGAAAATAAAAAATAAAAACATTTTTAGCAGAGTAACTGAGCCCAAAGATTACAAACACAAAAAACAAAGAAAAATTTTTGAGTATAAACAAAATAGAAAGGAAACATTTTAGGAGACTTGTTCATTTTTTTCCAGTATTGTTTTCCCAGGTGTTTACTAAAAGCATTCAGTTTCTTTCCACTGAATATTTTTTGAACCACAGATACTTTTTTTCTTTCCTATAGGGAAATTTATTTGCAAACACAAAAGCAGTTTTAGTTTTGCTCAGTCATTTGGGCCAGTTGGGCCACAAATTCTGACGAATTTTTGGCAGAGACTATCCTACCAACAAAGCTATATAATGTGATTTGTGGACACTTCCTCCATGGTATCCACATATAAAGATATCACGATGGTGTATCTTATTTCTGTATGAATGTTTCAATTTTCCAAAATGTTGTAGAAGGCATGTATAGAGTTATATTTCTAGCAATGTTAATGCCACGTTAAAATACTGTGAAACTGGCACTGGCTCTTGACTTTTCTGTTTATTGTATTTGTCTAAGTAGTGGAGCTCTTCTTAGAATAATAACTTAACGCTTCCTATATGATGAACTGAAACTTACCCACCTGAAGAACTTCCCAGGGTTTAAAGTTGGAAGACAATACTAATTGCCTATGAATTTCCCCCATCTTTCCAAAGATTATATTACTAAGCTCATTTGCCTAGTAACACATACATTATGCTTTCTTTATTGCACTGCTTTTATTTCCTGTCAAACATCTTTACTGTTGATGGTGGGATAAGGAAGAAGCACTCTTTTCCATAGAGTACCATCTCTTTCACACAGTCTTCTCCTGAGGTCATTCTCAGAGTGAAACGGTCTTAGAATTTCATTTTGCTTAGTATTTGGAAAGGAGAATGCTGTGTAAGCCACTATGTTGTCATTGTCATTCTTCTCTACTATTCTAGAAAGACAATGTCAGATGCTCCTGTTTGTCCATGACATGCAGAGAACAAGTTGACAGTACTCATAAATTCTTTAGAACTAGCCACTGTAACTTTGCACAGTGATATCCAGCTAAAAGGCTTATCTCAGATATGATTATTGCTAAGAGAATTAGTCACTCCTCTTGCCCATAACTACTTATAATGTTATATATACATATACTGATGCATACATTATCTATATATAGTACTTATATATGTGTGTATTACATTTGCATTTGGGAGTTTATTAACACCACTGAGACCTTGTATAGAACTTTTAACCTTTTTATTTCATATCACATTATGCCTTACTGTGCTCTGATAGTATTTACTGTTTTGTGAATTTGAAAGTAAAAATTTTAAGAGTAACTAGATATCACTAAATTTCTTAGAACTTATACTTTCAGCAAGTACATAAAAATAGAATAAGACTTACTGGGAGAATTTTATAGTTGAATCCTTCAGTTCCAAATATGGGGGGAAAATAACTTGCAATATATTTACCAGAAGGGTTTAAAAACCCTTAAAATCTCACATAGATTATGACGATGATATTTCATATGATTCCCAACTGCATGGAAATAAACAAGAAACCCAGTGTTTCATTCAAGGAATAACCTATCCTCAAACATTGCAAAGCAGTTCTAAGTAGTGCAAAGAAGACATCACACCAGGAGTGTGGAGAGATAAGGAAGGACGTGTGAAGATGCTCATGTTCTATTTAGAACTAGCATCAGGAAAGCAGAAGCGGTGAGGAGTGGAAGAGGCCCTGTGGAGGATGGCACTGAAGCTTAAATCCGAGGGCCCAGACTTGGGTATCTGAGCCTATGAGTTTCCCTGAAAGACATGACTGTACTGTAGTGTCTTGTACCAATGCCCAGGACTCCAAGAGACTGTACAGTAGAGTGGGTAATAGATAAGTTCTTCAGAAATGTTCAAATTAATTGAGGAACTCTGGTTGTGATCTGGCAAGATGATAAACGGCAGAAATGTCTCAGCTCCCTGAGACTTGAATTTAAAGTGAGCTCACCTCTGGTCTTTCTGATGATAGTTACAAGCTTGGACCTTTATCTTCCAGGGTTTTCCTATCAGTAGCCCATTTCTGGTCTTATGGCACTGAGAAAACATTCATTTGACCTTAAAATTCAATAATGAGTTAAGCAGAATAAATAGCTACACAGGCCAGTCCAAGGTCGCAGAGCTTCTGTTCCAAATTTTCATGTACTTCATGCATATGCATATACATATGCTTCAGCTTTTAGAAAGAAAGGATTATAATCAGGGTAGAAATGAATATTGGAACCCTGACATTTTGCACATTGCTCTGTGTAAAGGGAAGACTGCAGAATCAATTCTGGATGTCCAAATGTGCTCAGAGTACCAACATGCCTTCCTCCCTACTTAAATATTCCTTAGGACATTGTACTCATGACAAAAGGACTACTGTTAAATGCAGAAAATTCCAGGAGAATGTTTACTCTCAGGTAGAAAGCATGGGTACCGGTGTTAGGGAGGGGTGGAGATGTAATTCTGTGGAAGTAATCACTTCTATACCTTCTTCATTACTGAGGTATTGCTGTAACACATACCTTATAGAAGAAAACAAAAAATAAGGCAAGCGAGGCCTTGTGATCATGAAAGATTCCGAGAAAGTACAATCTAAAAATAAGCACAATTAAAGAAATTAAAGCAAGTGCTTTACCTTTCAGAAAGGTAAGAATTGGCTGAGGATTTAGGAAGCACATCCTAATTACTAACATAGAGAAATAACTTTTATGATTCAACTGTAGAGTGGGACAAGTATGTTCTATCTCCTAAAGCAGCTCTTTCCCAAAATCTGGTTCCAGGGTCTCTGCTGCACCAGCCAGCACCTTGCAATATTTTTAAAATGCAAATTCCCAGGCCTGTTTCATCAAAGGATGCATATTAGAGCCAGAAATCTATTTTCCTTAGACCTCCAGGTGATGTTGACATCTGAGATATGCCTTTTATTAGACTCACATAATCTCAATCTCTATAAAACAGCAAAGTTCTTAATACAAGATGACCATGTCAAAATTTTTTGTACTTAGAATAATTTAGGCAGTTACTTAAAGGTGCTGGATCAGGACCAGTGAGATGGCTCAGCAGTACAGGCACTGGCCATCAAGCCTGCCAACCAGATTGCTTCCTGGAACCCACATACCCAAGGAGAAAATAAACTCCTGCAAGTTGTCCTCTGACTGCCACATGTGCTCGTCTCGCACACGCATGCACACACACACATGCACAAAATTCAAAGAGTTGCTGATAGGTTTTGATAACTCCATGGACTTCCTGAATTCTATATGCCCCACCCCAATTTTGCCTTCTAAGCTTTTATTATTTTATGGTATCAACTCTTTAATCTGTTAGAAAACAGAAATAATAGTTCTTAAAAGTATAATCCTTATTGTTTTCAAACTTATACATATGCAATATCTGAAGATGGTATTAGTTGAGAGAAGGAAATGGTAGGAATTTTTTCACTTCCGCATGCCTTATTTGCCTCTACAATAAAATGAAGTGTTGAACATGACTCCTGAATCTCCTTCCATTTCTTAGGACACATGAATTGCAAAATCACTAAGTATTTGTCCCCCATAGTAACTTAAGTATCTTTGTGAATGCTTACTCTCTGCTATTGTTTAAACCTTGAGATTTTAAAGAGATTCCACATAGATACAAACTTTGCCCCCAAATGGATATATAATTGAAGTCAACTGTTGTATTAAAGGTAAAGGAGGACCATACATATGTCAGGTATTATAATATAACAATTATAATTTTCTACTATTACAAAATAAAGTTCAGACTAAGGATATAATATCATTATCAAAAACATTAGAATCTTGCAGATTATATTTCCCTTTTCAGTTCACCCGGGCTTTGTCTTTTATGAAGCTGCTTGCTCACTGTCATGGAAACACCTTATTTATTTCAATCTTTTCTGCATATCTCACATCATTTCTTCCTACCTGAAGTCTCTTCTTCCTGTCACTGTCTGTTCTTGTGTTCTTTGTGCTAATTTTTTATTTCCTTTGAGAATCGAGTTTATATCTTTCTTTTTAATTGTATCTCAGTACTTTACAGTTACCTGTCACTAGATTATGTAAATATACATTCATTAAGTGAAACTGGTAGTGTCCCTATTATTTTTCTTTGATATGTACCTAAAACATAAGGCATCTTCAATCAATGCGTGAAATGAGTAGGTTCCTTTTCTATGTGTCATTTTCTGCTCTTTATTAGATATGGAATTATTTGTTCTCCCCTTGTTTTTTATACCTGAAAACCTCTTTGATAAGCATCTTAATTATAAGATTGTCTTTCAGTCATAGCATAAGGAATTCTAAAGTCTTTTTGGCCAAATCCTTCCTTTAGGTATTCCTCTAAGATGTTGCATGGGCTCCATGATGTAGCTCAGCGTATGATTGACAGTTCCTGTGTTGATGAGGTGCTGTATGAGAGCCATGTTAAGTGCTTCTGCAGTAGTTATCTACTCAGTTTTATTCAGCTATTTGTCTCCTTGAATGACGAGATAACCTGGGCTGTGAAGATCAAGGTAACTGTGCCTGATTTCACAGCCCCTCTATGGGAAGTCTCCATCTTTGCCTCCCAGCAGTGCTGTTCGGATGCAGCTGTCCCTCCATCACCACTCCCAGGCCCACCCAGATTCCTTCTGGCACTGAAGACAGCAGCAGCGGCTGCTCTGCCACCCTTCACTTCAGATAAGCATGGCTTGGAAATGCAATCTTTAGAGGTGATGAGTTTTTGTTTGGATAGGATGATGACTAGAATAAAGCCCACACACACACACTAACGAGCCTCAGAGTGCAAAATAATTATTGAAAGCAATTTGAGAGAAAAGTGGGAAATCATCAGGAAGAAAAAACTGTTCACAAAGCCTTAGCCCCAATCTTTGCTGCTAATGGGTCTGCCTTTTGTGCTGCCAGGTGACAGGCACTGATTGTACTTTTATTCTCTTCAGCTTGATTTGCGTTTTAGTCTTCAGTAAATCTTGCTGACTTGGCCAGAAGAGATGCTATGTATCAACTTCTAGTGAACAACCAAGGACAGATGTAAACTTTGTTTACATCCTGGTCTGTCTTATGTAGTCTTTGGGATCACTGAAGGTCTCTTTATGTCCCTTCACATACAGCAACATAAAACTATAAAAAGTAGTATTTTTCTACCAGATGGACAGATAGGTTCTGTCTTTGACTCTATGGCGTGCATATGTTAATATGTTATATATATGCTATGTTATATCCCGTATATCTTGACAAACTAAGTTGCAAGGAGCACCTCATTCTAGGCTACAGATTGGCTCTCCTTATACTTAATTGAGTCCTTTTAATTAATAGTCTTCTTGTTGTAAATTGAGCATAAATTATTTCTAATAAGCTCATATATTTGACTGTTTGGTGACCAGATGACGACACCTTTTTAGAAGACTGTGTAACTTTTAGGAAGTGATGCCCCTAAAGAAAATTGATGCTAAAGGTTTGAGAGCCAAGCCCCACTTGTTGCTGCTCTCCACTTCCTGACTACTGTTGCAGGGTGACCAGCTACCTCTTGCCCCTGATACAATGCCTTCCCTGGCATAATGGACTATATCCTTTTTTGAAGGTCAAAATAACCCATTCCATTAAGCTGATTCTTATCAGGTATTTGTTCACAGTCTGAGAAAAGTAACCGATATAGATGTTTATTGTGGAGGAATAAGGCTGTCGCCATGACAAACTTGACCATACGACTCTTGGGTTTTGGCACAGGCTTGAGGGAGAAATGTGGAAGAGTTTAGAATGCGGCCAGCAAAAGATCTAGGACTATACACAAAGCTTTGCTCGCTATCCTGGTGGGAGTTCAGAAGACTAGAATGTTGAAAGAAATGTGGACAGTGGAGGAGCAACTCCTGAGGGTTCAGAGGGGAACAAGGATTCTACTGGGATCTGGGTTACAGAAAATTTATTTCATAATCTGGCCAAGAACTTGGTTGTATCTAGTCTAACTATGTCCTAAAAACTTCAGAGTACCTAAATTTGAAAATAATAGACTAAATTGTTTGAGATAAAATGTCAAAATTGTTCAGGTGTTCATACTGTGTATGGTTATTACTTATTGCTCTTATCCAGATCTTCAGCCAAGGAGCAACAAGTGGAACAAAAAGGTACAAAAATGTCCAGTTTGTGGGGAAAAACTGTAAGCTTAAAATTATATGTAAGATTGTTGCTGATAAGGCTAGTGTAGTCATTAGAGATTAGTACCATTAAAGAGAGATCTCGTGCTCTGTACAAGAGAACAGGTGACCCAATGAGGAGACTCCACCCACTGTAAACTCCATCTTGTGAAATTGAAATTCATGTTTAAGACTAAAGTCTAAGCTGAGAATGCTGCTGAAGGCATTGCCTCCTCAGAAACAATTGTCTGTGTACGTGTTTTTCTAGGGTCAGGATACAAAAGCTGATACAGCTGTCTTCAAAGAGGGCAAGGCTTCGTCTTAAGCTGGTTGAAGGACTTGGCAGTACTGTGTGGTAGTGGTTGTATAGGCATGGAAGATACAAGAATAATAAAATGAAATGAAACTTGTGCCAAGGTTTCTGAAGGCCACTGAGGCTAAGAAATCTATCACGGGGTCAGAATCCCTGCAAGAAGGCCCCCAAGAAGGGAACGTATGAGGCTGTGAAGTGAAGTTACAAACAAACCTCATGCGGAAGATGCAAGAATCACAGGATTTCTACACAGCAGAGCCTGCAGCGGGGAGCAGAGCTGGCAGATAAGGAGGCTGTGCATACTACTGTAATAAAGCAGGAGAGATGGGGCTACCTACACCCTTGGGACCACAGATGATTCTGTCATGAGTTCCAAATGCTGGCCATGAAGCTATAGCTATATATATATATATATATATATATTTGGTGTTTGCCCTCCTGGGTTTTGTTCTTGCTTTGTATGATCTTTCCATTCTATAGTCCCACTCTTCCATTTAGGAATGGGGATGGTTATTCTGTCCCATCATATGTTGAAGGCATTCAAATTGCTGTTTGATTATACAGGGGTTCACAGTTAAGGTATTTCCTTAAATCTCAGAGATGACCATGAACCTATGGAAGAATGGAGCATAATGGTCTAGTTTAGTTGTAAAATGTCCTTTTTAGATTGTGTGGTTTAACCCTTAGTTTCCAGTAGTGACACTGTTTTAGAGGGTTGTGGAACCTGAATGGGGTGGAGCCTCACTGGAGGAAATTGGTCACGGAGGCCGTTTTTACGTTTATAGTTGGGCCTTACTTCTTGTTTGCTGTCTGTTTCCTGGCTGCTTACACCAGGTGCCTCATGTACCTGATACCTTGCCCTTCCTACGTGTTAAACTAGAAGCCTAAATAACACCTCTTAAGCTGATTCTTATCAGGTCCTCAGGTACTAATTGCCTCTTAGTCCTACTGGCACTGCCAATGACAGCGCACAAACGGACTTTGAAAGAAATAAATCCCTTACAAAACAGCACAAGAAAATGAGCAGGGTTATTGCCTTGGATACAAGAAGATAAATAATTAGTTCCACAGAGTATAATGCACTCTGAGGTGTCTGAGGGGAGCATATAAGCAAGGTTAGCAGCAGAGCTCATGTGGCACCGTCACCACTGTTCCATAGCATATAGCCTGAGCCTGGAGCATCAGGTCTGAAGTCTCCTCAGAGGGACCTGCCTTGATTAGCAGGTTAAGAGAATGCTGAAAGAGTGAACGAGACCTAAATCCATGCTTTTATGCATATAAGAAGGTGCCTGCTGTCTTTTTTTCCAATTCTCTAGAGCAATTCTCAAAATGTGGTCTCAGACAAGTGTGACCATCATGTGGAGTTTATTAGGAATGTAAATGTGTGTGCTCTCTATGCTAGACCTACAGCATCAGAACCTCTAGGTGGAGGACCCATTTGCCCATAGGTAAAGTTCTGGCATTGCGTACAGGTGACTCTAAAGTAGAGTTTGAGAATCGGTGCTCTAAATATGTAGCCCTCACTCCCTCCTAGTAGAGAATTCTGGAATGTAAATTCAATTTATAAAAACAAACTCTCATACTTTTGTTCATGTAAAATTTAGGTTATTTCTTAATGTGCTTGGAAAATTAACCATGTTTCACATTGAATGACATGAGAGAGATTGTTGTTAGCATTTAAATTACTTTGTGTTATGAGATTTTCATTAATTACTTGTGTTCTTAGTAGCTGAGGCTTTATGAAAGGACCTGTGCTAGCATTAATAAATGCAAACAAAGTGGAAGGTTCTGAGGTTAATGAGATAATAAAACATTAATCTGTGTTTCCTCTTTAATATAAAATGGAGACCCATAAGGTTCACTTTATATATGGTACATTTGTCTTTCCAGGAAGAACAAAGTATGCTAGCCATGGAAGACGAGGGCACAGTACAACTTCCTCTGGAGGGACACTACAGGTAAAGACATATTTAAAACACATAAATGAGGGTCATAGAATATGCTGGTTATGCTCTTCATACCATAGGAAAGTTATTGAAGTTGTATTAAAATACAAAAAACCTCAAGACCAAGAAATAATTTACAGGTTGCAGTAAGTTCTGCCAACATTTGTGTATCAAAATGACAAAAAGAAGCAGACACAGGGAGCTGTCTTTTCTTTTCATAGCTTATAAGGTATATGAAAGATCACTTTCATATTCTCAGAAAGTACCACTTGAAGACACTCACCATTCACTTCTAGTATAAATGAGGTCAGTATCTGTAAGGCGATCTTGGAAAAACATTTTCATTCTGAGAATTTGCTCCTAACAAAAGTCACTTCCAAAAAGAAAACTATTTTTTTTGGTTAGTCAGTCCTGTCTGCCATTTAAGGAAATATTCATGTAGTTCTGCAAAATACACTGTTTTTTTTTTTCACACAAAGACAGCAAAGTGAAGTTTTATTAGTTACAATGGAAATTTTTGCAAACATTTGTCCTCCTTCCTCCCTGACTATTTCTCCTTCGTTCCCTTCCTTTCTCTGCTCCCTTCCTCTCTCTTTCCCATTGTTTACGTCCCTTCCTATTTCAAAAGTTTAGTTTGAATAATTTCTTCATAAAGTCTGTTTTAAGTACTATTTGGTATCCAAGTGTATAGTCTCACAGTTCTTAGGCTGTGCCAGTAAATAAATAAACATGAAAAATTTTAGGGGGAGAGATTTGCCATGATACTTAAAAGACAAATTGGGAAAGAAACTATTGTGTCTCAGTCTTACTCCCAAACCATATTTTCCCCACAAGTTTAGGTGTAATTACCTGTAACTTAAAGGTGAACACAACTGGAAAAATATTTTAGTTCTTTTTTTCTCATTCAAAATACCCTTGTTTGAGTTGAATATATTCTTGAGTGGATTCTAGCTTCATGACCTACCATTCCTAAAGGGTTTTGTAGTTAAATAAGATTTAAAAATAAAAAAAACAGTCCAAAATGCATGCTAGCTTGTAAATTCACAAAGGAACTTTGCATATAAAATAATAAAAACAGTACTGTCACTTAAAGCTTACATTTTTTTTCAAAATTTTGTAAACCTCTTTGTTCCTAAGACTGTCTCATAAGACCATGATATACTTGCTTTTCATTTAATGCTTTTTTTTTTTTTTTGGAAATTAGTTGATCTCATATGCTGAGTTTCTAGCCTTTTCAAGAAGGTTGGAAGAATTAAGGACACATTTTTAGATTGAGCAAGACTGAGTTCTAGTGTTTCATTTACACTAAACGTTGGATTCCTTGTCCTCTTGGAAACAACTACCAAGAGAGTTGACATGATGCCAGCTTAGGAGTTTGGTTAATGTCATTTTTTTTCACAGTAAAGAATGTTACTTATATGTACAAAAAATAGTGCTTTTTTCATTACAAAAGTCTTCACTTGTTCTGTGATCACTTTATGCTGCCGTTTAATGATATTTCTAAGTCTTGAGAGGTTTTGACACAGCATGAATGTTTTCTATAATTGTTGTACATTTAAAATATAAAAACAGAACAAAGCTAAACAAACCGGCCAACTACCGACATAGAACCTAATACTGTAGGTTCCCTGGTTATGCCCCATCAAGGCACAGGCTGAATTCATTTTCAAACAAGTAATTATTGAGTAAATGCCAAGTGTACAGCTTTGACTTTTGGGGGAAGCAACTGTTGACCAGTGATCTAGAACACTGTCATCACTGTATTCAAGTAGAACAGAAGATCAGGATAGAACATAAAAATATGACCAACAAATGCAGTGATATAGCTGGCAAGAAGAAGGATAGAAAGACAAAGGAAACAAAAAAGATGGAAGCCTTTTTTATTGATTTTTATTGAGCTCTACACTTTTCTCTGCTCCTCTCCCTGCCTCCCCCACCTTCAACCCTCTCCCAAAGTCCCCATGCTCCCAATTTACTCAGGAGATCTCATCTTTTTTCTATTACCCATGTAGATTAGACCTATGTATGTCTCTCAGGATCCTCATTGTTGTCTAGGTTCTCTGGGATTGTTTCTTTGCTTTATGTGAGTGAGTACATGTGATAATTGTCTTTCTGGGTCACCTCACTCAAAATGATGTTTTTTAGCTCCATCCATTTCTGTAAAAAATTCAAGATATTTTTTTTGTGTGTGTACTACTCCATTGTATAAATGTGCCACATTTTCCTTATCCATTCTTCGGTTGAAGGGCATTTAGGTTGGTTTTAGGTTCTGGCTATGACAAACAATGCTGCTATGAACATAGCTGAGCACATGTCCTTGTGACACAATTGAGCATCCTTTGGGTTTATACCCAAAAATGGTATTATTGGGTCTTGAGGAAGATTGTTTCCTAATTTTCTGAGAAATCACCACATTGACATCCAAAGGGGCTGTACCAGCTTGCATTCCCACCAGTAATACAGGAATCGAAGACCCAGATATTAAACCACACACTTTTGAATACCTGATCTTTGACAAAATAAAAGCAAAAAATATCAAATGGATAAAAGAAAGTGTATTTAACAAATGATGCTGGCATAACTGGATATCAACATGTAGAAGAATGAAAATACACCTATATCTATCACTATGCACAAAACTCAAGTCCAAATGGATCAAAGATATCAATGTAAAGCCTTATAGAAGAGAAAGTGAAACGTACACTTGAATGCATTGGCACAGGAGTCCACTTCCTAAATATAACCCCAGTAACACAGAGATGGAAGTCTTAAGAGGGAACAATAGCAATTTAAAATGGTGGCAATATGGGCCTCTTGAGTATTTGAAATTAGAACAGAATTGGAAGTAAATGTCTAAGATCAGGGATGAATCAAGAAAACTGTAGCCCAAATCAACATCTACACAGCTAAAATATTTTCTTTGGATTTTTCAGATGCCCTCTAATAACTGAGGGAGTTACTTTATGCTTCTCAATTTTAATTATTTAAAATATGCTATTATAATAAACAATATGAAATATTATTCAGTCTTTAAAGGAGAGAAATTTAGGCATATGATAGGACATATTGAACTCTGAGGGCATTTTCAAATGAAATAAGGCAGTGACACAAAAAACAAACATCGTGCAATGCATCTTACATGGCATACATAAAATAGACAGAGCAATAGAGGCAGAACATGCCGTGGTGCTTGCAAGGGCTGTGAAGTGGAGGAAGCAGAGAGTTATTGTTTAATAGATATAAAATTTCAGTTTGGGGTCTGGTGAGATGGCTCAGTGGTTAAGAGCATTGCCTGCTCTTCTAAAGGTCCTGAATTCAATTCCCAGCAACCACATAGTGGCTTACAACCATCTGTAATGAGGCCTGGTGCCTTCTTCTGGCCTGCAGACATACACACAGACAGAATATTGTATACAATAAATAAATATTAAAAAATAAGGATGCAGTGATGTATTCCATTCACTATTTGTTTATAAAAATTTTCAGTTTGATAAGATGAAAAGAATTCTGGAGACAGATGTCGTAGTGAAATATACGTTGTAAATGCCTTTAATAACTTTTAATTGTGCATCTTAAAATGTTTAAGATGAGAACTTTATATTGCATGTACTTTGCTGTGAAGAATTTAGGTAAAATGTTTCACATAGTTACAAAGTTGTCATATATTCATCTTCTCTACCTGAGTGACTCATTGCTTGTTTATTGTAAATTATTTCTTTTTGGGTAAACTCCTGTCTAGAGATGACCCATCCGTGATCAATATTTCTGATGAAATGTCAAAGACTGCCATGTGGGGGAACCTTCTGGTTACTGCTGACAACTCAAAAGACAAGGAGTCACGCTTTCCTTCCAAAAGGTTTGATTTTTGAAATAATAAGGTTATGTTAATGCTAATGATTTTATGGTATAAATGCACCAGAAAAAGATACCATTGGTTTTAATCAAATTTAGATTTAAGATATATCAGAAATTTTTTCTAAAGGGAGAATGACAATTTTTGCAAACATTATGTTTGTCAGTACCTTCCTGTCAAATAAAAACCCACTCTAAAACTACCACAGTGGGGGGGAAATGGGGCTCTTACTGACCCCAGTGCATGACAATTTTGGACATTCATTTGATCCACTCTTTTTTTATGTGGTTTCATTATATTCCCTCATCACACACTCGGCAAAACCACTGTAGGTGCCAGAGCACATTCCCCACTCCCTGTTTGCTTTTGTGAGAGCGATTTGGTATGTGTAATGGTCATTCTAGTTTAGTTGATTTCTAGTTCCCTGTTTTCAAGTCCCTGACAAACTTCCCTAACCTTACCCTAACATCCACCCATTTTCATCTGTCTGTGGACGCCTGAGCAGTCCCGTAGCTGTGCTGGTGACTTTAAGTGCATGCTGAGGGAAGAATGTATCTTTAAACAGCAAGGGAGTCCTGGTATTTTCTGCTGAATTTTCCAGGACTTACAAATGAGTGTGGATCTTAGCATGCAGCCATCTTAGATGTTACTCGGAAGAAGAAAACCCCATGTTATGCTAGTTTTACTTCTCTAGAAAGTGGTTGATATTTGGGGATGGTATAATGATTTAATTTATTTATTTTATAACCTTACATTAACTTTTTCTACTTAATTTTTATATTACATTTTTTTTGTCATAAGCTCCCCTTCCTAATCACTCTAGAAGCTGATTCCCCAAAGGTAAGACCTTTTCCCTCAAACCTATTCCCTGGTTGCATTTTCTTATGTTAAATGGTGTCTTCTGAAGACCTGGTCAGCCTATGTCATCTGTGTGAGTTTTGGGGAGGCAAAAGGCCTGGAGAGTCTTGGACTCCAGTCCAATGTAAGACTGATTTTTATGGTGTTTTATATCTACTCGATTCCTTAAGGGGTCTGAAATATGAGGGAACATTTTCCCCCTTAAAGTGTATGAATGCATCACGTATCAAACTGCAGAGCTTACAGAGTCACACTTAGCAAATAATAGCATCAAATTTCTAGATTGAGAAAAGAAAATTTGTTCCTTTAATTTTGAAAATTGCAAATGTTGCTGTGATATATGCAAGCTTGCAAACTTTGTGAGACATGATTGGAGCCATGGGCTAGAGAGAGACTACATTAGTCTTGGGGGAACCTCCTACTGCTAGTTTTGTCACCCCAAAATGGCATGCTGCTTCAATGTCATCTCTGTAGCAAGCAGAGTAAACAAGGCAGCGACTGTCATCACCCCAGAAGCTGGGGTAATTGTTCCTCCCTCTCCCCCACTTTTCCTCTTTCATTGCTTAACTAAATCCCTCTGATTGCCTGATTCTAAATTTTTCTAAAACTTAGACCAAAAGAGTTCAATAAAGGTTTCTTAGTAGGCTATTTCTAAGAGTTTTGGATGGTGTCTTTGAACAGGGATTCAAAACCAGCTTGTATTCCCTTGCTTTGCTTAAACGGCAGTAATACTCTTTCTAAACCTGAATTTAGCTTTCTCTCTTCAAAATTCTTGCTATAGCACCTTTGAATCAGTCACCCTTGCAGTAATTTTGTTTTGTCAGAACTTCTGAAAAAAAATCAGAGTAGTGGGAGGAAAATTGGAGTCCAATTTATTTTAAAATCTGAAATCCAGGTTGATAGGCTCAAAGTCAAATGTCAGTCATGGGCACTGGGCAGGGAATGTGAGACAATCAGACTTCAGATGCTTCTCATTCGGAATTACATGGGTCCAGAGTGCAAAGTCTTCCTGTTCTTTCTTTGTGTTGAGAAAAGGTTTTACAATGTGATGATTTCTGTGATTCTAAAGTAAACAGTAAAATCAAATGGTGCCCTTTACCAGAAAACCTAGTTTTTTTTCTGTTTTATAATTATGCTTATAACTCATTTCAGATGGATTCTGATTAACAGTGTAATATGCTTGAAATGTGTCTAGTTCTAAGTAGGCCCATCACTTATACACTGGTATAATCATGTGTTTCTTGTTGTTTTTAATCATATATCCACACAGTTATAACTATATTCAAGGCACAGGTTGGCCTTGAACCAGTTATGCTCCTAATGTTACTATGTCTAGCACTTTTCTTTACTATTTGATGTGATGTAAATTATGTCTGTTAGTTGGTAGGTAGTGTCTTTGATCTTTACAACAGTGGAAACTCTTGAAGAAAGAAAGTAGCTCCTAGAAATCCTAAAATTACCAATATTAGTAGCAGTGATACCCTTCCAAAGCTACTACTTTCCCCCTAGCATCTGTTGAAACAGTGAAGTATAACAGACTAACACTACACACTTGCTGGGTGGCAGACAACCTACTTGTCAAAATCAAAAGAGGTCTAAAGATGAAGTTACTGGGACCCAAATCTCTTGTGACCCATACTGGTTCCACAGACTTTGATCCACCTCTCAGTCACCAGTTATTTTCCATCCTGTTTCTTTCTATGGTATGACTTGGGAAGCTTAATTACTGTGCAAATGAGGTTTGCAACAGCAGTATTTCATCAGTGTTTTGTGTTTTGGGAAATATGGTATCTAGTTTGACTGGACATAGAAGCTAGAGCTGACTACAATTCTAGATCATCTGGAGGGTATCTGCTTTGGTCCTGGTTGAAAGTGCTATGCACACATGACAAGCTCCTCTACAACATCCCTTTATCTTTTTAATGCATGTGAACTTATCTTCATCTTTTGATTGTCTTGCTTGGTAACTAACAAGAAATACATAAACTATAAAATTCTAATAAATAACTTTCTAACTCAAACACTTAGAGTCCAAAAAAATGTGAGGTTAAGAACTGGATGTAGGCACTCAGAATCACAAGCAACTATATCTTATACTTGTGAATACTCTTTCAAGCAAGTTAGGAGGGATAGGATGCTCCTGGGGAGCTCTTTGTTGTCACTCCAAAGACTAGCCCAACTCATCTTGATCTGGCCAAGACTTATAGGGCCTAAATTACCAAAAGGATTAGGAAAAATATTTTTCTATTTTCTTAATATGCTGTGTAAGAATTACTTTAAAAAAAAGAACAACAGTGAATCCAGTAAGATAACCTTTAAATCACAGTAAATACTCTGTGAGTCATTTGTATCCTGCAGAAGAGGTGACTGCTTAAGCTGGCACTGTAGGACGTTGTAGCAAGGAGCCATTAAAATTTGTACCTTGCTCTGAACAGGCTAATTAGTGGGTAGCCTGGCTCTTCTACAAGTGTTCTGCCTTAATTTTGTTACTTGTGTGTGATTCCTCTGTGTCAACTGCCGTTAATAATCTCAAGGATTCCATATACTCATATATATATTTTCAATGTGCAAAGGTGATCTCATAATGTACTTGTTCTTCCATAATTTTTCATTAGCAATGTGTGATTAGTATTTTACAAGCCATTTTTAACTTTGTAAAATTATATATTACTTAACTGTAATATAATTTATTTCCTACTATTACACACTTAGACTGTGTCCAATTTTTTGTTTTGATTTTTAAAAGATTTATCATCATTATCACCACCACCATCATCACCACCATAACCGTCATCATCATTATCATCGCCAATATTATTGAGACAGGTTCTTACTACATAGTCTAACTGGCCTGGAATTGATATGTAGACCAGGCTCTCCTAGAACTCATAGAGTTCTGTCTGTCTTTGACTCCTGAGTTCTGGGATCAAAGGTGTATGCAATCATCTCTGACTCAATTTATATTACTTTTAATTATGTGTGTGTTTATGTGTAGATACATGCTTATGAGTGTGGCTTACCAAGGAAGCCAGAAGGGTGTATTGGTTTCCCTCAAACTTGAGTTACAGGTGGCTGTGAGCACTTTATATAGGTGCTGGAAACCCCACTTGGGTTCTTTGCAAGAACAATACCTACATGAATGCTCTTAGCCACAGAACTAACTCTCTTACACCTTGTTTTGCTTTTTTAAAAAAAAAAAAAACATTTCTTTGTTTTTTTTGTTTGTTTTGATTTTTGAGATAGGGTTTTACTAGGTAGTCCTCCATTGTTTCTTTTCTTTAATAATAAAATAATTATAGTTTATCTAGTTATATGGATAATTATATTATATCATTATAATACATAATTATAGCAGAATGTCATTAGGAATCATTTTATTACTGTTTTTTGTTTTGGACCGTAGTGTTTTGCTTTAGCCTAGGTCCCTGGGATGTCTAGGCTCAGGTTCTTGGTCACCCAAGCAGTGTTGGGTATGGGTTCCATCTTGTGGATTGAACCTTCAGCCAAATCATATATTGGTTGGTTACTTCCATAGGCTTTGTGCCATCATTCCCTAACATATCTTGCAGAAAGGACACCATTGTATATCAGAGCATTTGTGACTGGATTGGTGTTTGTGTTTCTCTTTTGGTAGCTTGCAGAGTATGTTCCTGTGCCAAAGATTCTAGAACATAGACGGGAAGGCTCTCTGTAGGCACCAACTGATTTCTTCTTGTTCAGTGAGTTGCCTCCACAGCTTCCCATACAGTTTGATAAAAATAGGTCTCTCCAAAACCACATTTACTGCACAATGGACTAAGAACATTTCATGCAGTGATACCTATAGATGCTGGGAAAAGGACCATTTTCAGTGATCTTAAAAATATTTTAATGAATTTTTTGAGAATTTCATACAATTTATTTTGAGCATATTTGCCCCCATCTTTCCCCAAACTCCTTCCTGATCCACTTCCATCTCTCTACCCTCCTACTTTGTCTTCTCTTTTATTTATTAAGTCATGGGACTCTTGCTTGTGCTGGGAGTGGGGCCATCCACTGATGCGTGGATGAACTACCAGAACAGCTACTACTCTTTCTACCTTTCCTCTGTACTCCCCACAACCTCCTCCTATTATGGAGATTCCTCCTTTGCTGTGATCTCTTAAGCCTTTCCCTACCTACTAGGCAAGTGCTGTCCCGAGCAATATCTGAGTTCATGGAAGAAACTTCCTCATAGATTTCTCAGTAGCATTTCAATAGTGGTTTACTTTTTGCTCATTCTTGAAATACCACTTTCTTATTTTTATATTTTAATTATCTTATTTTTTGAAACTATAATATGATTGTATTATTTTCCCTTTCCCCATCCTTCTTTACAAACTCTTGTGTACTTCTCTCTCTCTCTATGCTTGCTTTTAAATTCATGGCCTCTTTTTTTCATTAATAATTACTACATGCATATATGTATATGTATATACATGTATATTTCTAAATAAACAAATGCAACCTGAACATGATCAGTTTGTATGTTACTTGTGCATATGTTTTCAGGGCTGACCTATAAGAATAATGTTATCTATCATATATTCCTAGATCTTCCTAGAATACCTAGCAACATTTATTTATTATAGTAAGAAATAGTGCACATGTGATATATGTTTGTTTAAAAGAAAGTTTAGTTGATTAGCATTTGGAAAAATAGATGTAGTAAGAAACCCGGGGCAGCGGGGAGAGAGAGAGACAGGGAGCTCATCATACAGTTAGAAAATCCAAAGAAACATTTTCATAGCAGTCTTGAGCAGATTGGAATACTTCTGCCTCCCCAAATCATTTTATTAAAATAGTCATTTAGGAAGTGATTGTTTTATGACATAAAACACAAATATAATTAAAGCAGATAAGGAGAAGGCTTATCTGTGAATCTAGTCGATATTCTCTCTCTGACTCTCTCTCTCTCTTTCTACCTTCACTACATAGTGACGAATTGTGTCACTGACCATAGAGAAGTAAGGTATTTATCAAGAAGTTACGTGATACCTAAATCCCAAAATATTGTGTACGGAGGAATTATGCTAGAGCAGAGACTACTGTATCTTTCCCCTACCAAGACTCATATAGATAGGATACAACATCTGATTTTCCAAAAGACAGAATATATTAGAAACAGGAATACCAGAATCAGTATTTCAGAAGTGAGCTACAAGAAGACTCAGAGGCCATCTGGTCCAAAGCTCCATTTAGTGTTGAAGGAAGCCAGTCTCAGAGAGATTCAATCACTGGCTGTGGGTCACACACCTCCCTTAGCTCTGGGAGGTAAGAATGGGCACTCCACCCACACCTCCATCCCCGTTCTATTGGGCTTTATTGGCTTTGTTTGACAGAAGAGGTGGGAACAAGTGACGTCCAAGGACAAGTTAATTTGAAAAACAGAATAGCAGACATTTGTCAAGCAAAAGGAACTTAAAGTAGAAAAAGTGAGTCATACAGATAGAGAAGTTAAAAATACAGAATTAAGGCGCCCAACACATCATGTGCACACTGTCATCTCTTCTCACGGAAGGAGAAAAGAAAAGGGAAAAAAGTTGCTTTGCTCTGACCTGTAAGGAGTATGTGCTGAGAAGTGTGGCAGGCATAAACCCGGGTGCCACAGACACTCACTCACACCAGCTCTCAGTGCTGGCAGCGTGCCACAGATGGCAGAAGCTCCGGCACTTCTTACCTGATGGCGCCGGGTGGTGGTGACAACTGAGAAGAGCTGTTTCTAGCTTGAATTGGAGAAAAAAACAATTTTAAAAGCACACTCTTAGAATATGTTTAAGTTATTGACCACTAAGAAAGATGCTCAGAAAACCCCATGGAAAACATAACTTGGTTCTTTTATCACCCAGAGAACAGTTGTAAAGCCAAGAGTGCTTCCATCTTCCACTATTTCATTGATGTATATTAAGGGCCAAAGTTAACAGTGAAAACAGTGATTCTTCTAGTTCAGGGTCTCAGAGGCTGGGTGTATGTTGTTCTTTATGCCATAAGTGGAGGTGGAGGTGGGGTTGCAGAGAGACCTTGAGTGCCTGGGACTTTGCCAGGCACCAGGAGTCCTAGAGGAAGGAGAGTGTTGTCCTTCTGGAAGTGTACACTTTCCTTCTAAGCTTCATCCATTTGAGCACTATGTTCAAATTCTCCCTCCATGCAGACTTCCAAATGAGAGTAGAAGTACAAAATGGTGAAAATATTGCCGATAACTCAACAAAAATGGTAGTCACATTATCATCACAATTGTCATTGAAGTTAAGTGGAAGATGAAATTAAACGGGCTTCTGCGGTGTGAGTTTATTCTATAAGGAAATGAAGCATCCCTCCCCTGCTGTGTAGTCGGAGGCTTTCCCTGTGACCACAGCACAGGTGTGTGGGGAGCAGGGAGTCCAGGCTAGGAAGTATGTGTCTGCACTCCCTACCAATACATCTTCCTTACCATAGATCAAGGTCCAGTCCAGGAACAAAGGAAAAGCCCTTTCCAGCAGAGCCTGGGAATCCTGGGGCTGCACCTTGCTCTGTCATTGCTAGTCTTACACTACCTTAGTGTGGAGAGCATGGCTGGCATTTTCACCAATTGTCAATTATTCATTTGTCCAGATGAGGACCGTGTATTAATCTTGCATGCTTTTAGAACCGTTTGGAAATGTCTGTTTTTTGTTTCTCGGTGTCTGTTTTTGAATTTCCCCCTCTCTGCAGTTCTTGATTTCTAGCTCACAGAGCGCAGAGGATTTAATTGTTGCTGTATCTCTGTGTTGCAGCATGAGAGCAATGCCTAAGAACTCCTGTATTTCTTTGGGGTTGATGGGTTTTGTGTCTGAAGAAAACAAATCTCACAGTAACCAAGCTGGATTATACTGGTAAATTTCTCCCTTTTTTTCCTCCCCTTTAGCACTGAAAGCCGAAAAGAGAAGAAAGCTGACTCAGGGAAAGGTGTTGACAGGGAGACTTGTCTATGACTTGATCTTCAATTTATTTTTTACATATATATATATATATATGAGAAGAGTGTCACAATTATTAATAAAACTGCTTTGATCATGTATTGTAAATCCTGTCTCCTATCCCAAATCCACCTCCACACTGTAAGTAGTGCAACACTTCCTATATTTCTGTGTTTAACCCCCTTGTGAGCAGATACAATAGCTAATGCAAGAGTCCCCCATGTCACTACTGTGAGACATTCACCAACACTGCGTTCTTAGTGTCAGCATCATGAGAGCAAAGTGTTCTTTAAACAAAAAGGCATATTTACCTAGTTTGTATTTTCCTACCTTAGCAACCTGAAGATACCTGATAATTTTATTCAGAAGACTTTTGGAAAGGTAGTCTTACTTTTAACATTTTTATGCCTTAGCACTAGTGACTTGTTCTGAAAGGCCCAAATCAAAAGGTTACTTTGAAAGCATTTGTAACACTTGTATTTATGTATTTCCTGACTTAATAGGATGCAATTAATACTTAATATCTAACTGATACTTCAAGTTACTTGAGAAAGAAACCTGTTCCTACCTTCTTAGAAGTCACACTGCGGGAGAGTCCTGTAGTGTTTGCTTAGAATCGTGTTTTACCCACATGGTCAAGTGTGCTAGGCGTCTATGAATGCTTAGGGAGGTTTGGAGAGTTTTGTGAGATTTTTTTTCTTCTTAAGTCTTTATCAGAAAAGTGTTACTGAATTTCTCTCCCATTGACAATAGTTGCTTCCCAAATACACCTATAACGTAGATACTTATGGAATGCCACACAGTGAATCATCGCATACGAAATACATCCCTGTACAGCTGTTCTGCTGTTAACAGTAATGTTCTGCTTAGAATTGTTCCCTGTCATGTTGTCATGTTAGACCAACAGGTATCCAGCTGTAATTGGTTTTGCAAGTTCTTTTCCACTTTTTAATTAAATGCATGTTGTGGGGAAATAATCTTTGAACTAAAATTCAGATTCTGTTAGAGAAGGTCATATGTAAATATTTCAGTCCATATGAAACAATCCAACTTTACTAAGCTTATTGAAATAGGAAGGAAGTTATGGATTTTTGAGTATGACTAAATATGATTCATTTAATTTTAGATAAATGTGAGCTGCTAAAAATGAAATCTCTGAGAATTCTTAGTTCCTAAAGACTATCAATAATTGACAACCTTACAATCTTTCAATGTCCAAATTTAGAAAAACTCAAAGGCCTGTGGCTTTTTTATACTTTATGTACTCCATGGAAGTGCACATAATTGGGCAAACTTCTCTATTAGGAAGATTATGAAGGTGAGAAAAAAAGTAGGCCTACATTAATCGTAACATTTTGATATCTTTTGAAAAAGAAATTTCTCACAATCTTTTCAGGAGCAATTTTTTAATGAAATATGAGCTAAATTAAGAGAAGACTTTGCAGTTAGTAAAGTTTGTATTTATAAATGGTGAAGAAAAATGCGAAACTATCTGTTGCACACGTTGCCGCCTCATGTGTGCTGTGACCCGACTTTCCATTTAACATCCTCACTGTTTTTGATATCGCAAGTCAATGCAAAAGCAGTTCCTTAGGGTCTCCACATAGCAGCCCCTGCTCTGTTAAAAATGATCAGTGAGTTAAAACCTTCACATGATCACTGGTTTGAACAAGCAATCATCCTATGAAATTCTGTATTTCTGAGTATTTTTATAGTAATTTTGTTCTTCTGTGAATTTTAATGCTATCTCTATCTTAATCTTAATATTTTGAAATTACTTAAAAAAATAAGAAAATGTAGTATTATATATATATATATATTTACTCCTAATTTTAAAATCCTGGTCAAATTACTGAATATCTTGAATGTAATTTATTGCAATGTTTAAGTAATGTGTAAATGTGACTAGGATATTGTGTTTTTCAAAACTAAGAAATGTTATGTGGAAATAAATATTTATCCTAACTAATTTTCATGCTTATTTTAAAGTGTGTGCAATGTGTCCTGTCTTTACTTTTCCTTCATATCAACCAATAAATCAGATAAAGTATTACAATGGTCTAAGCATATTTAAATTAAGACATCCCTACTGTTAAAAATCATTTGTGATATAAACACAATCCAAACGACTTGAACTTTATGAACAGAAAAGAATGAGGAGTTTGTAAGGCTGCACACGCTCCTTTCCCCACAGAACAAGGAACGGGTAACATCCTATGACAAACGAAAAGCTCATTAGTAGGATCACACTGGTAGAAATCATGAATGCCTGCTTTTACCCTGTGTGGAGAAGGCATTCCCTACATGTACCCTTTAAGTTTGCTGTAGAGGTCAAATGGAACCTCAGTTCTTTTGTGGCCATCAGTAGGTTGTTGGGAAGACTGTACTGTATTCAGAACTCTGCCTGCTGGAGAATACCTCTTAACTTGTAGGCTCACTTGTAATTGCCCCCACTTAACAGCATCCATGTTTCTTCCTAAATATCCTTTGGGGTGATGATTCAGACTCCTACCTGCAGACATCCAGTTTGACCACCATTTGTTGAAGAAGTCATTTTCCAGTGTGTATGTCCATAGGTGTGTGGATTTATGTCTGGTTTTCATTTTGATCCTATTGATCAAAATGTCTGTTTTTATGCTAAAAACCCCTGCTGTTTTTAGTATTATAGCTATGTAGTGCCACTTGAAATTGGGGGTGAGATCTTCGGCAGTTATTTTTATTGTTCAGGGATGTTCTACCTATGGGGTTAGCTCAAACTCAGAGTCTGATAGAGACACTTCAGTGATGACTTCCTGATCTTTTAGGGTTCTCTTAGGTCTTAGGAGTGAAAACTTACTCTGCTTCCCTTCTGCAATGCCCTCCCTGTTTCTGTCCAGCTAGAGCCCATTTTATCCTGAGATGCTTTCCTATCATTGACAGACTAATTTCTAACTTTTCAATATGTCTATCTTGTATATCTAGTTAAGGAGATACAATAAAATACCATCTGGGTAGCAAACATCTATAATATCAGCACTTGGGAGGCAGAGTGAAGACAACCGCCAGGATTTTGAAGCCAGCCTGGGCTATCATGGGTTTATAATCAGCATTGCCTAAATAGAGGAAGGTACAGTCATTTTAAAAAATGAAATAGCAACCTTCTGAAAGTTTTATGAAAGTCATATAGTCTCTAAGTATTTTGAGAGGATAGTTGTGGTTAATAATAAGAAATGACTTCTGATTTTTTTTCTGGGCATATTTAGATGTTCTGCTTCTCTTTAGTCTTAATGACCTCATTTCTTCTTATTGTGGAATGAGTTTATATTTATGTCCAATTCCTTTTTTATGTAGAGTCATAAATTTCTACCTGAAGATGTCATTCCTCCATTTGTTAATTAGCCCCTTGATGGTAACGGTGGTGTCTTAGCCTTCCCTGCTAACTCTATAGGGTCTAATTCTTTAATCTGATATTTACCAAACAGCAGAAGTTGTTCCAGAAGCATAAGTAAAATGTTTCAGAAAATGCTGTTGTTCAGTTGAGAATTATAAAGGACACATTATAATAGAGAACACCAGCAGTGCATATTGGATACTACATAGATCTAGCACATGAGAATATGAAAGTTTAGACCAGAGTCTATGCAATGTATGCAGCCACAAAGGTAGCAAAACAGCAAAATACTGTGGCTAGGAGGAAAAAAACTGAAAGGAAGAAGCTAAGCACTACATATATGTAAATCTCAGCCAAACAGCAGTTCTGAGGTTGGAAGTTTTTACTCTTTTAGGGCTCAAGAGGAGTTGAATTCAGAGAGGCTGAATAATGTCCCTAAAATGCTATGTTTGTCACAACTGCTGATCATCTCGCTCGCTGTGTCTGATTTCAGCTGAAAGGCACTATATCTGAAGTATGAGGTGAGCAAAGCATGAGTCAAATGATTTTTGCTCATCCCTATAGGGTGCTTGCTTAGAACCAGAATCATACTGAGTACGATTTCTTCTCAATAATACTACAGTTTCTACATCACTCATTTCTCTGTGAATACAATGGAACCAAAACTCATCAGTGAAATCACTTTGTTGCTCACAAATCACAAAATATTGATTTTGTATGGAAGTAACTTACAGAGGCCCATCCCTCCACATGTTTTGCATCTGAGTATTCTAACCATCCCTAATCAAAATATTTCTACAAGTATGTCTGCATCAACATGTATTTTCATTTCCTCTTACCGTTTCTTTCACTATGATACACAGCATTTTCTTACATTGTCCTGGATATTATAAGAATCTGGAGGTAATTTGAAGTATTGAGGAAGACAAGCTTCCATTTCTATATAGTATATGCCACTTTGCAAGATCATTGGTTTTGGGGTACCTGTATCCACAGGAGCACCTAGAACCCATCCCCTGGAGACACTGAGAAATGGGGATAAGGATTTTGGTTGTTGAACAGTCACAGTGTTGAATATTGAATAATCCCACTGTCATGATGGATGCCTTTTAAGAAATTTGACAACCTTGGAGAGCTGATTCAGAAAGACTGTGTAGAATAAGGACCTCTGCTTAAGTTATTGACATTTGTAGTCTTTAATAGTGGTTCTCCACCTAGAGTCGTGACCCCTTTGGGGGCTGAATGACCCTTTCACAAGGGTAACCTAAGACCATCAGAAAACACAGGTATTTGCATTATGGTTCATAACAGTAGCAAATTAAGGTTATGAAGTAGGAACAAATATAATTTTATTGTTTGGACTTACCAAAACATGAAGAACTATGTAAAAGGGCCCCAGCATTAGGGAGGCTGAGAACCACTGCTCTATATACATTGAAAGGTATCCTTTCAATAGCAGTAAAAAATATTCTCTTTCTAGTAATTCAAATTCTTGGACTTAAATGTTAATATTGTCAGAGAAATACGACATGCAGAGAGACGATCAAATACTACTGATCTTCACAGTGGTCTTGGTAATACCAGGCTCCGAGATTTCTTATGGGGTAGCCCATAATGTTATGCCTTATAAGCCCCATTTGTTTCATTCTCAGCCATCTGTATCCCCCAAAACATCCTGAATCTATGCTTCAGGTCACTCAGGACGTATGTGAAAATACTGCTGAAATAATGTCATAAAGTTGGCACAGCAGAATTATCTTATTTTAGGAAAAAATGCTTGTGTTTTGGTATGTTTTTTTTCACTTAGAATTTATTGCATCTTAAATATTGAACAAATCTAGTAGTCTTATAAGTCAGTATTCTCACTCCAACTTAGAGCAAAAGCAGTAAGTGCCAAGAAGTGGGGCTGCTAATACTCTGATCAAGAAACACAGTGCCCAGAGTGACACAGACTGAAGTGATCTTGGATCATGAACTGATGCTCAATTCCTTTAGCACGTGTGCCCCTGGGTGCTGGAGCACTCTGAGGACAGTTTGTGAAGGCTTCCAGAGGCTGCATGTGTCCATAAGAGTCTTGGTCTACATACTGTAGTGACATTGCTAGCGCGTGTGTGTCTCAAACCTACCCTTAAATTAAGTTTATCTATAATTTATGTATTAGCTTCTTTATCTAATTTGCAACTCTTATTGAACAGTAAAACTTTTCCTATGAGAGTCAAATAAAAACTGAATTTATTCACATTATCACCATTTGAAACCCTCATTGCCTAAAAAATGTGTGCTGTGATATTTTTATAACCTCAGGCTCCCGAAACAACATATTTAGAAATGAAAGGAACAAAAAATTCATGGTTTGGGCATTATATAAACATTATACAATCATGAGAAATATTAATACAAACCTGCATGATTATATAATTTGCTTTAGATTAATGAACTCACAAAGGATAGTTTTATTTAATTTGCTTTTTATGTTTTCATGCTGTCAGGAACATGTGTTACCTCTATTCCTTGATCTAGGACCTTGCAGGTTGGTCCTACTACACATGTGACTGAGCTATAGTCAAACAAAGGTAATGGCCAAGAACCTACAGGGCTAAGTATCAGTGATGCTTTCAGTAGAAGAGTGGGGCTTGAGAGTTAAACAAGGTGAAACAACCCGATGGTGTGCCCTGGAAATAGTATCAAAGTTGGTTTCACTGCCTCTGGACATTGTTCTCATGAGCCTGTAAGCTCATTTTTAATTGATAGATGGTTTCCATTTCTGCCAGGTTTGGAGTTTATGCTGCAGGCTCACCTGTCTGTGATAATTTTGCCTAGAAAATGGTCTTCATTTAAATGTAAGTCCATTTTTAAAATGTAGCTTGTTACAAATAATTGAAACAAAACATCATATTTTCTAGGTTATTCAAACATTGTTAAGTCAAATTCAGTTTCTGAAATCTATGCTTTCTTTCTATTATGTCACCCTCAAAAAAAGAGACCCAAGACAAAACAAACACAAAACCATGAAAAGGATCTACTGAGCTACCAAATGACTTTGTTGATGTATTTATTCTCATGCTGTGAACCCCACATGCTTTCCTGGATTAAATTAAATTATGTCTTCCATAATATATGAATGACCACATCATTATTAACTGATTTCTTAAAAGCTAAGTATTAGGTGTGAGAATTGAAATTTCATGGGTATTAAATAAACTCTTATGAATTATTTAACTTTAAACATTCTTATGTATCTAAGTTTTTTTTCTTAAAAAAAAAAAAGCTGAATTCCTTCCATGTTTACAAGACAGCCTTGGATTTCTAACAAGTTAAACAAGAACCTTTGAACAAATGTGTCCATATGTCAATGCCGTTTAAGTTTGATTCACGATGTAACCCATTACCTCTGAAAAACGGAAGCATATTTACTCAATGACCAGGCAGAATTCTAGTGTGGAGAATAGAAATAATAGCACACACCATTCTCGTTGATTTTCCATTAAAAAGCCAATGAAGTTAAAATATTTTAATTAACATGCTCAAAGAAATGAAGTAAGAAAAACTGGTGCAAGCATTCCTTCATGTTAGAATTTGCGACACAAATATTTTCAACTTTTAACAGGGCAAGTTGATATGTTCCAAGCTGCCTCTTTTCACTAGGAAACGTCAGTGATTTTTCAAAGCACATTTACAATGCTTTCCCATCACCCTTGCTGTGTTTTTGTAGCACCTATAGCCGTAACTGGCACCTGGGGGCCTTGCATTGCTGGCAGTTTCCCTTGCATTTCTTTGGAGTCTATTCAACTGCTGTGGTTTTACTGAGAAGTCAGCGCTTTGCATATATGATTTCCTGAGACGGTTTGAATAGTCTTTCTCAGAAACCTGTGCCAGTCTGGCAGGGAACAGCACTTCTTGAGGCGAGCTGACAGTAGCCTGGTTGGGTGGGTGTGCATGGACCTGCATTTTTCTAGCCATACTCTGCAATCTCCTTTCCCTGCCCTAATGGCATCATTGCCCACATCTCATCAGCCCCTTAAATAAGGGAACAAGATTTGGACCAGTCTAGTAAGGAAAAAAAATGAAGTTCTTCTCAGGAAATCTATGCAGAGCTCTTGTAAAAAATAATTTATATTTGTTGCTTCAGCAGCTGATGTGGAAATAATTTGAAATGATAAACAAAACAGAGTGAAAAATCCAAATGGCTGTAAGGTATAATCTGTTGTCAAGACAGACATCCTTGCTTAGGACTGCAGGTATGAAACTGGGAAGTAGCCTGAAATTTCTCAGTGTGAGCATTATTGAAATCGTCATCTTGACAGTGCAGCTTTGAGATACTGAGAACAACCATGTTTTAAAATAAGCTGTAGGAGATTTGCTGGGCTACTGTAAGGAGAAGCACTGTTGGAGGAAATGGCTCATGTGGGTATAGATGTGCTGGTGAGCTGCGCTGTTGGCGATCCCATGGTCTTCGTCCGTGTACCACTGCAGAGAGAAAGAGGTCAGAGGTAGGATGGTGGCTGTATTTTAAAAGGAAAAACTCAAGGGAGCTTGAATTAAATGGGAACAGTTTATAAACTGGTGTGTGGTCGGAGAGGGTGTCTAGTTCTTCCCTAGAGCTTTTCAAGACCTGAGAAGTCTCTGGTCCTCTTTTTCAGGTACTGAGAAAATCCACTATGCATTTGGATTTACTGCATAGGAGTTTAAACACAGGTATATTCTAATTAAAATACCAAAATCAACTTTCAAATGTGACTCAAAGGTCACTTAAAACCACAACATAAATGGGAAGGTTTATACCAGCAGGCATACTATTTTAATGGGTGCTGGTAAGAATTAAATTTCTCTACACTTGAGTATGTATTAACATAGTTTTTAAAGTAATTTTTCCAATATAAGCATCTAAATGGCTAGAAAAATCTATTTAAATATTAAAGTTTTATACATATAGCATAAGTGAAGTCAAAAGTCAAATGTATTATTTACCAACAGTTAAATTTTATACTGGAAATTAAAAGCTCTGTCTGTGTGACATTTATGTAGAAAGAATCTCCAACCTGAGGCAAACACATAAAAACGCATACCTTACTAAATGCCTGGGAAGGCACTGCCAGCCTAATACATATTACATAAGTTAATTTAAAAATCATGCCTCAAATATTATCTGATTTTGCTTTAACTAGTAGGAAAAAAATAAACCTCAGCCACTGAGAAGCTGACCCAAAAGGTATAGCAGGTTTTCTCAGGACAAGATAAAAAAAAAAAAAAACCAGACAGTGGGCACTACTGAAACCGAGAACACAGCAAATTATGTGTTAGGAGTGGTGAGCATGGTTTTCTAGTCAGAACAGATAAGAAAGCTGTGTTTTAAACTATAGTTTTATTAGTGCAAGACATGTTCTGTGTGTATGTGTGTGTGTATATATATATATGTATATATATGTAGTATATTTGATCTGAAAAATTACAATATAGAAGACTAAATACCCCAAACATCCTCTGTATAGGCAAAACGAGCCCCAGTCATTTCAGACTTTATAAACAAGCCTAATTGCTTGTTGCCTGCAGTTGTTCAACAAAAGATTGTGTAGCAGTCACAAGAACTGAAGCATGGTGATTATTAATTTCCCACTGTTGTTAGGATGGCTAGTAATCATAATAACAGAATGGATTTTACATTTCAGCTATTATCATGCTGGTTTCACTTTAGAATTACTCTGCCACACATTTGCGGAACAAGTGATTACTTTCAAATCACAACAGGGAGAGGCTGAACCATCACATGAATGGAAGAATGGTGTTTTGACACCAGGATATGTAATACTGTGTTTCTCAACCTCAAACTGTCTAATATTTACTCTGCGTATGACTCAAGGATATCACATCTCCAACTTCATGCTGGAATGATCAAGCCCTCTTCAGTCCCATCTTCTGAGATGTCCTTGGAGAAAAAGTAACCCCCAAGAGGAAACTAGACCCAGCAGATACTTTGTTCTCCCTGAACAAAGTCTTATTATACCATTGCTTGGAAATCCACGCCAGCATCCACCAGGGCTTTGGAGATTTGAGCTGACTGCTGAAAGTGAACATTATCTGTGGGAAAGAAAGGGGGGAACAGCCATAAACAAGTAGCTAATAGCCTCTAGAGCATTCAGATACTGAGGGGGAAAGCACAAGAAGGAAGCGCCTGAAGTCCTAAGACTCAGCATCCCATTTAGCCCAAGACAAGTGAGTTGTGGAAAAGCAACACTGTTTTATTGAAGTAAATGTAACAGTCTTGCCCCTCATGCTTTTGTTTTGTCAGTAGTGAAATTGCAAACCTGTCTGTGATACTAAAAAGTCTAATTAACTGAAACTCACCATCTGCTGTTCCATGAATAAGGAGGTACTGAACTTGTTTAAAATTTTCAGCTCTGCTCATGACTGTTGAATTCTGAAATTGGGAAAAAAGAATGTCATTATTCAAAAAAGGATCTGCCATAACTGATTTTTCACTTCAGTTTACAAAATAAAATGTTTTCAGCTGGGGCCCCCTTTGATACAAAATATAGCAAACCGATATTCAAGCAAATGCTGTCTCCATGCATGGCAGAATGCACAGCATGCCCTGTGCCTGGGAGACGGGACTGGAAAGGAAGAATGTCACAAAATCCCTGCACATGTAGGAAGAGGGCACCTGTCCTCTAGGCTGCATGCAAAACCCCTTGAGTACCAGATCACAGATTGGCTGTGTCCTATGCATTAGCAGAGGGCAGAGTCTCATATTAGCAATGTATGTTCCATGGGTTTCTGCTGTAGTTCAGCCAAAAAGTGTATTACCATAGCAACCATGTGTCACATGGTGCCATACATGCTACATTTCAAAGAGCCTGTACATAGCATTTGCAACTAAACATACTCTGCAATATGTCATGTGAACTTTGGTCCACATTGCTAGGTTCTAGATGAAAAGCAAACATTACCTCTCTGGAAACAGATGTTTAAAACCTAAGCAAGTGTAACATATGGGAGGGGAAGAGGTGAAAAAGATCAAGGCTAGTCTCAGAAAATCAGTGGGTGTTTGATACTTCCTCACTTTTAATATTAAAGGGAAAAAAATGGTGCTGTTAAATGTTATTCCCAAGCCATCCACGGTGACAGGATGAAGGGTTAAAAGATCTACTTTGTGGTCTGAGTCACCTAGGGGCTTCCACATTAAAGGTCAGAGGTCTTGGATGAGGAAAAAAAATTTACAAGCATAGGTCAGATGACTTAAATTTAGGTCTGATTGCAATGTTGAGATGAAGGGAAAATGCCAGACAGAGATTGGGAAGAATGAGTCTGCTTTGCCTGTCTGGAGTGGGGTACACAGAGAAGAGGCAGTGGCATCTCCACAGACTCGAAAGTAGCCAAGTAGTTCTTCCCGAGTCAAGATCTACATTTCAGTGACATCTCTAGCTACAGAACTAGTGCACACTTGAAAGTGTCACCGGGAGTGCTAGTGGCCTGGCCAGAAAAGTCCGGGGCTGCATGCTAAAGTCTAGTCTTTGTTTTCAACACTGCTGAGCTTTGCAACTGGAGACATGCATGCGTGCTGCACTCTGAGTCCTGACGTCTGCAAAATGTGAAGAAGAATCATTCCCCTAGAAGCCATGAAACAAGGTAGAAGTATTGTTGATGCTGACTGAAAATTCTGTGACACAGTATTTCTGGAAAGTGACATACTGTCTAAAAATTCAGTGCAGTCACCCAAATTGTTTCCATCGACTACAATTCCTAGGATCATCCTGGACTGGGTAAGCTCAGAGTAAATGCCCCATCCTGTTTATGCATTTTCGCATGCAACCTGAACACACGAAATCTCTGAATCAAATCAACATTACAATTCATCAAAAGTTGTTCTTTAGTTTTAGATAAACTTCCATCTGATGGAATGTTCCACATATATCTATCCATTTTGAATCCATCCATCCAACATGCTTGCAAGCATGCCTCTGGCCATCACAACACTACCCCTTATATTTGTGCATCTATTCATTTTTATCTAGTCAAACATCATTCATTTGTATCCAACTAAATAATAAGGTCCATAAGAAAAATGACTAGCTTATATTGTTTTTTTATTCTTTGCATCTAATATATAGCTAAATGCTTATCAACTAAATGAGCAAATAAAATATTCAGCACTGGCATTATCTGCTATAATTGAGCTTACTTTTTCAGAGCTGAGTGCAAATATAGTAGACAGAACACAAAATATTCTCATTCTGTAATTTGTTAAATCAGCATGCCCTCTTCCATGCTACACCATGGCAGTAGTCATCCTAGCTACGTTTCCTTGAGCATGCCCTTTGTGCTGGTCATTGTGCTAACCAACTTGAAGGAGCCATGAGAATGACCAAAGTCTCACTGTGAAATAGGTCTGTGCCAACCCTGTGCTATATACGAAGAGACGGATTCACAAAGTAAGTAACTTGGTACCACAATCCATCTCTAAGAAGTGCCCAAACTGTTGCAAGCCTGGGGAAAACTCCTTTACTTTCTGTTTCTCTATCATGTCTTCTAAAATTGCAAAGGACTTCTGATTGTCTTCCAGCAAAGGAACAGTTTGAAATAAAATGTTAAAAATCCTGGAACTTGAAATACCTAACAGTGGGTACTCTGGCTTCTGAGCCACAGTGGTCTGAACAACCCTGGAAGTGGTGAAGGGTGTCTTTCCCACTGGCAGGTGATTTATCACCTAAGATAGCACAGAACTTTGAGCAATCCTCTGGCTCCAAGAGGAGAGGATCAGATCAAACCATCCTAAAATGCATTGTTACACATCTACATAGCTGGAGATGGGAAGGTGAGCTGAGAAGACTCAGGACCCCTTCTGAGTTGCAGGGCCACAGCCCCTTAAGGAGCCTTCTCAGTGATCTCGTCTGCCAGTCATGGGCTCAGCCTGTGCTGATTTCCTGCCACCTGGTTTCTGCACAAGCTCAATTCCCCCTATTTTGCTCACAGATGATAATTAACTTTAACCCCCCAGACCCGACCCAGATATACAACTGTGTCGCCTCATCTCACCTCCAGCAGCCCCATGGGCCTGCCTCTCTTGGCAGCAGGAACAGCAAAAGCTGCTCCAACCACCTCCCTGTGCCATGAGATGGAGAAATGTCATTGAAACATAGAGTAATAGTTAGGAGGCATATAAATACACAGGACAGTTAGCAAGGAATGTGATAACTACTGGAGTTTGGACCAAAACAGTTTCTGGCTGCCTTTTTTTTTTTTCTTAAATGGAGTGAATACAGGCTGAAAGAAGACAATTTTTATAAACAAGTAAAACCCTGAGCCTAAGATAAATGTTGTGATGTACACACTGTAGCTGTGATGAACTAGACATGGTGAGAAATGCAACATACTGAGAAAAAGACGAAAACTGTGATAAAAGTGTCATGATGCAAATTGTTTTACATTAACAATATTACACTACAAAGAAAGAAAGACAAATACTTTAATGCAGCAAGAGAAAAATAAAACAAAAGCTTCCCCTGCAGCTGCGAGAGAAGGGTGCCATTTCAGCGCAGGTCTCCCTGCTCCTTGGGAGAAGCCTCCAAAAGGACCTTTCGATGAGAGAGACAGACAGCTGCTAGAAGCACACCCTCTTTGGGCTTTCAGTGCAGAAAACCATCTCGCACCCTCAAATGCAATGATGTCACTTTGCCTCTGGAACCACTAGTGAGCGGTTCCCTGCTGGACTGTGCAACCTGGCTTCTCTATTAAGACACTTTTGCCCACTGTATGGCACACTCCAAGCAAAAGCAAAGCCGGTGAAGAAAATGCATGCATTCCTCCAATATATGGTTAATGGTCGGGAAGATATTAATTATACCATTTTAACCCACCCAAATTGGATGATTCCCCCATTGCCTATCCATGGAAACAGAAATAAAAAAGGAAATGGATGACTAAGTTACAAACCGAATAGTCTATCACCAATGACTAAAAAGGAAGCTGGGAGTGATAAATGGGCAAGGATGCAATGGTGGTGCAGTTGGCATTCTCCGGAGGCTAGAAACTTCCGGAGAGCCCTGCTGCCAGCAACAGTCTGGCAGAGAGAAGTGGAGAGGATTGGTCCAGTGGCAGTGCCGATTCCACAGCATCTCTGTGAGGAGCTTTCCCTTCAATCCCAAGAAGAACCATCTGTAGCTGCTTGTTGGATCATGCTGGTTGCTCAGCCACCTTCCAACAAATAAATCTTTGTATTTTTGAAATAAAGGAAGGAGCTGATAAGAGTAGGGAAATGCTGTGAGAAACAGGAGGTGAAACAATTTCCAAGCTACCCCTCATGCCATTTACCAACCCGAAGGACAACTTACTCCCTGGAGATAAGGATGGTGGCAGCTGCCATGGTGTCAAAGCGCACTTCATGGCAGGTGTGGGGGTCTCCTCTAACCACTTCTGTGACTCTAGGGGGTCATATCTGGTTATTTAATGAGGGAAATGAATCTCAGAGAGGGAATGTGACCTCTTCAAACTCAAACTCCTACAAGTAAAAGAAGGAGAGTTTCGATACAGGCCATTTAAGCTCCACAGCCCCAGTCCCTCTCTGGTATGTTCTACAGTCACTTGACATCCCAGTCAAGCTGTTCATTACGGTCCCCAGGTTCTGTAGAAGGTCAAGCAGTCACCTGGTCTGAAGGATAACAATTTAGCAACTCAGTAAGGTATTGCCTTGGGCTTCCTCTTAAGGAGTCTCCTCCTGTAATCAGCGCTGTATGAATAATAAAGGGCTCCATTTGGGAGGATCATCATTAATACCAAGCAGAGGGCACAGCAAACATTTAAGAAAAACTGAATCCAATCCACTAAATAAGATGTTTTACATGTGTACATCCATCAAACAACTGCACCTGTGAGTTGCCAAGCAAAGAGCTCCCATCAACCCCAGACAGGGGGCTCTACCTCAGGCCTCCACAAGCAACACTGGCTGCTTTAAAGATCACACAGCAGTCAACATTTTATCAGCACTCCACAAACAAGTTAAGGTTTGGCTTAAATCTGAAGGTCTCTCTCCCTTTGGCATATTCTGGGATAATAGAACAAATGTCAAATCAGTACAAGATGGCATATTTACAAAATTGCACCCTGTTTTGCATAACCTAACGATGCAGCAGTTCTTAAGGATTGAACGTTTCAAATCTGCTAGCAGAAGACTGCCAAATCTATGACTGTTTCATACACTTGCCAAAAGCCTATCAAATTCTGAGCAAAATGCAAAATAAATCTCCTCTACAAGTTAAATCAGCCCTTCTGTGTGTTCCAGGCTGCCCTCTCCTCTTGGCAGCAAGGATCAGGACTGGGGCCCCACTCCTCCTGCCCTTGGTCTTCTTCTCTGTTTATTCACAAGACAATCCCTTCCCCAGTCTCCATCCTGTCATATTTATTGGTCACCATTTGGTCGGCTCTTCCCAAAGCTATCGTGCAATTCAATAGATCCGTCTCAGAGGTCCCAGGAAGCCTTTCTCCCTGTCACTGTCTATGTGCCTTGTCGCCCCCTCGCTCCCATAATAATCTGTTGAGAATCTCTCTGGTCTTCCTGTGTCTTCTCTTCCCTTCTTTCCTGGCTCAGATAGTGTCCTCTTTCTTTTAGAACCCTCAGCATATATATGTTGGTTACTACTATAGTGCCTCAGTTTCCCTGTCAGTAAAATGGTGGTAATCAGAATAATTATCCTGTTTCGAGTATTTTAAGGAGACTTGAAGCTGATAATACATGTAAAGATCTCAGAATAGAGTCTAGCTATACTAGCACAGTAAATGAATAAAAGGTGTAGCTGGTTGGGGGTATAAAATTCTAGACTTCTGACTTCTCCTCTGCCCCTTCCTTCAGCTTCTGACAGGTAGATTTCCAGGCTCCACCTTCACAATTTGAAATCTCTCATCTTTTTCATACATATTGGATACTGTATGGTGTTCAAGTTCATGTTTTGCTACCCTTCCTCTTCCCTATGTTTTTACTTTTTTCTTATCCATAAGGAATAAACCTTTGAACATTATCAGATGCCAGACCCTTTGAGCGAATGAATGGAAGTCTCTTGCATGTTAATGCCTTGCAGTTCTGGCTGCAGATGGGCTTTGAGAAGTTGTTCACTCTTTGGTCAGGCTCCCACTCCTTGAGGTGTGTGGCAACACCGCTGCTGGCTTGTTGCTACTAGATAGAGTAGCCTCTCTGGTTGTCTGATTTCTTGGCTTTGTTGCCATTTCTGTCTGTTATAAACGGAGTCTGTGTAGAGAGAATCTGCGCTCCGCAGAATGACACTGCTCCTTAGCTCTGACTTCTCACCTCTCTGGGTCAGCTCCTTAGGGTTCCTCGTTGAGGTCATTGGAGTCTTTAAAAGAGTTCCTGCCCTGTCACTTGGCCAAAGGTAGGTAGGTGGTAATCTTCAAACATTCTTAGGGGGTCACTGCAGGTATCACTGCATTGAGTCTAATCTTCACGGGATCCCTCCATCTTTATGGTAACTTCTAGAGAACAGGAAATAATGTCCCCACTGGGAGGGGTCAGCCACGCAGGAGTATGCCTTCCCAAAGAGTAGACACATGAGCTTTGGGCAGGGCACACCCTGACAATTCACCTGGCATCTTTTTCCTCAGTAGAAAAAGGGCCCAAATTCACAAGGTGTGTTCCTCTTGGGATCCTCTAACATCTAGGTCATGTATCCCCTAAGACTGAACCATCTCATCTGGGTTGTATTAAAAAATTATATTCTCTTCCAAACTCTATAGGTCTATGTATCAAGGGCTTCTTAGCTAAGGCTAGTGCACAACTGCGCACTTTGTGCCTTCCTAATTCTTGATGTGCTAAGAGACTCCTGACTAAATGGGAATCTCTTTCAAAATATTTTCTTGACTCACAGAAATGCACAGAGTAACAAAAAACCTTTCAGGAATTACTGAATTAGCTCTCATGTCTTTTCAAGAGTTAGTGCAGGAGAGAGAGAGAGAGAGAGAGAGAGAGAGAGAGAGAGAGAGAGAGAGAGAGAGAGAGAGAGAGAGAGAGAGAGAGAGANAGCAAACCTGGGAAAGAGAAGTAGTAAGATGATGGGGTCCAGAGGGGCAGCTGGGGCCTTGGAGGAAAATAGCATCTTTGAATAGATTCTTGCCAGAGACAAAAGCACAGGCTCATTTAAAAAACAAAGGAGGGCAGCTTTATTCTAAAGCCTGCTGTGCACCAGAAATAGGCACTTAGCTTCAGTGCTCCACTCCGCTTCAGATCCCCACATAGATTCAGTCCTCCATGCTTAGAGGAAGCAACTGAGCAGGGGAGAGATGATGCCCTGGAAGCCTTTGCCTCACTTTCTCCTGCCCACCTTAGCTGTCACCCTCCCGGATAATTCCTCTGAGTAACACATTGGGAACCTTTAGCTCCCTGGTACTGGCAGTTTTAATGTGTCCATTGCCAGCAATGAATTTCATGCCAAGAAAACCCGACTCCTGGCGTGGAAGGCTTAAACAGTCCTCGGGTGCCATCTGTACAGCGAAGTGAGAGAGTGACTTCGTGCACCCAGTGTGCGTGTGTTGCCATTGGCAGGAGGAAGTGACTTCTATTTACATGACTACCTCATGCAGGGAACACCTAAGGGGAGAAATGAAAATGGCCACCACCGTGGGAGGTAGAGTCAGGGGAAGGGAGGATTGGTGTGGGGAAGAGGAACCTATTGAAAGACTGGAGAAAGAAACATAAAGTGGCAGATAAAACTGCCACCCTGTAGTCCTCCAAAGAGAGAGCTGATGAAAGGAAGGTATGTGACATGATGGGGGTGGATTCTAAGGAAGCAAGGCTGCTGCCAGGGTTTGGACTTAACCCTGTTCCTCCAGCCCCATTGGCTCTTCAAACGGGGCGTTTCTAAAATGAATGCTTTGGCTTCTTATCCACTATTCTCCAGAGCCAGGAGTTAGAATCCTAGGCAGTAAACCTCTGGGTATCAGGGGCTTTCAGTGCTTTAATGGAGCCAAGGAAACCCTCTTCCAGGCTGGATAGTCAATAAGAAAAATTCAAGCATCCAAATGAGAAAAGTGATGGAGAAATACAATTGGTATCACAGTAGTTCCCTTTAAAACTTTATTGAGTCAAGGTATGTTGTAGGCTTATGCTGTGAGTGTCCTTTCTAGAAGGACAACCAAGGAGTGAAATGCGGAATGAAGATGTGTAAAGTTGAATAACAATATAGGGGAGGGGAGGGGGAGCCCAGTGCAGAGTAACTAACTCAAGGTAGACTAAAATGAGAGTTCACAGTCCCACAAAGAAAGCAACGTGATGCTTACACAGAGAGATGCTGCTCACACATGGGGATGGGGGACAAATGACAATCGAGGTATAAGGGACCCATAGCAATGTCACAAGTGGCAGCGACAGACATACAGATTCTGACACTTAAACCAGGCCCTTGTGAGAAGGAGGGTGGCGACTTTATAGAAGACCGAAGACTGGATTTCACTGGGTACACAGGAGAGCGCCATTAAAGCAGTGTGTGTGTGTGTGTGTGTGTGTGCATGTGTGTGCATGTGCGTGTGTGTATGTATGTATGTGCATGTGCGTTTGTATATGTATATGCATGTGCGTGTGTATATGTATGTGCATGTGCGTGTGTGTATGTATGTGTGCGCATGTGCATGTGTGTACGTATGTGCATGTGTGTGTATGTATGTATGCGCATGTGCATGTGTATATGTATGTGCATGTGCGTGTGTGTATGTATGTGCATGTGCGTGTATGTATGTGCATGTGTGTATGTATGTATGTGCATGTGCATGCGTATATGTATGTATGTGCATGTGTGTGTATGTATGTATGTGCATGTGTGTGTATGTATGTGCATGTGCGTGTATGTATGCATGTGCATGTGCGTGTGTGTATGTATGTGCATGTGCATGTCCGTGTGTATGTGCATGTGCATGTGCATGCGTGTATGTATGTATGTGCGTGTGTGTATATGTGCATGTGTGTGTATGTGTGTGCATTGCGTGTATGTATGTATGTATGTATGTGCATGTGCGTGTGTGTATGTATGTATGTGCATGTGTGTGTATGTATATATGTACATGTGTGAGTGTGTAAATGTGCTAGTAGGGTGTGGCATGAGCTGGATTGTGGGAAGGCACAGCAAGAGTATACAAACTGGGNATGTGCATGTGCGTGTATGTATGCATGTGCATGTGCGTGTGTGTATGTATGTGCATGTGCATGTCCGTGTGTATGTGCATGTGCATGCGTGTATGTATGTATGTGCGTGTGTGTATATGTGCATGTGTGTGTATGTGTGTGCATTGTGTGTATGTATGTATGTATGTGCATGTGCGTGTGTGTATGTATGTATGTGCATGTGTGTGTATGTATATATGTACATGTGCGAGTGTGTAAATGTGCTAGTAGGGTGTGGCATGAGCTGGATTGTGGGAAGGCACAGCAAGAGTATACAAACTGGGCTGCCATTATAAAGGGAGCTAGGCCATTTGCCGGCAGCATTATAGTTATGAATAAAGTAAACAATGTCTGAGGCAGATTATAGGATGTGGAGGAGACAGAGTGAGAACAATGGCGTGTGCAGTAGCAGATGAGACCTCTGACAGAAAGAGGGATACCCTGATTACGAGGCTTTTTTTGTGGGTAAAGATGTCTAGTATGCCATCTTAATTTCAGGTTACTTTTCTGGCATGTCTCAGAAACATATAAAAACATGCAGGCACTAACACAAACATGTCTTCCTGCATGCTCAAGTTTAATAATTAAGTTGAAAGTAGCAGGTAAAGCTACTTATTATACATACATACACAAGCATACAAATGCACATACATACACACACATACAAAATACACACATACATATTTACACATTCATGTACATACACACACATATATACACACC
The DNA here is from genome assembly GCA_028555095.1 of Dicrostonyx torquatus. Lineage (NCBI taxonomy): Eukaryota > Metazoa > Chordata > Mammalia > Rodentia > Cricetidae > Dicrostonyx > Dicrostonyx torquatus. Next base: position 1,859,981 of record JAQHUG010000328.1, on the reverse strand, counting down.
TACATACATACAAACATATGCACACACACACACATCTTGCAAACAGAGACTTTGAACTCACTGTGTTTTGATCAGTAGCAATGATGACATCTTACAAATACACACATACTGCTCAGAGCAATGAATTACAGTTAGGCCTATGTATTAAGAGTCACAACACAGAAAATTTTGTGCTGACATTTTTCTTGTTTTCTTTCTTTTGAATTCATTCTCCCAGGGATAGTTTTGGGCCTCTTTGGAGGCTGGAAATGTCTGAGATGATTTTCCGTGTTAACAGAAAGCTTTAATCTAGCTTACATTTTTCTTTCCTCAACTAACACAGCCACAGAATCAGTAAGGTCTCGAAAGGGTCAAAGCGGCGCTGTTCCATACAGCTGCATCAGAATGGCATCCGCACAGCTTTGCTGTGGCCTCCACACTTGCAGTGACAGCAAGTGACATTGCAGCCAGGTCACGTTTCAAATGCGGCTCTCTCTGGAGAGCAAGCTGCCCACTGTTTCTCCCACCATCGGAAGCTATTTAGTGATTCACGGACAGGGCTTGACGGCACATGCCACCTCGCCTGCTTTAGGCAAACTCCACATTAAAAATTTACATAGTTGGCTAGGAGTAAGAAAATTATAGGCATGCATTTACCTTTTAACTATTATCATATCACAAAAATTTTAATATCTTGCTAAAGGCTGTAAAGAGTCTTCTGGGTCCTAAAAGAATATGTTGCATTTGACATGTTTTCTAAACTGAAATTTTTATAATTAAAGTAATTATCTGATGTTGCTTTGTATTTCCAAATGAATGCATATTGTGACCTATATAGCATATGATAACGACTGTAATTATGCAAAATATAGTAGGGGAAGCTATTGGAGAATTTCTAAACCACCTGTGTTTTTTCTTTTTAACAAGAAATTTGTTGGAAATAATATATTTTTTTCTAAAATAGATACAATTAAGACGTTCTTAAACCATTTATACACAGTTGTATGATTGGCACAGCTTTTTGTCTCTTACCCTGTAATGGTCAAGGTTGTCTTCCGGAGTTGGGAGACCCATGTAGCGCTCTGTATACACTGAGTCTGTGATGGGAAAGAAGAAGAGAGGATCAGCTCCTCTAATAACAATGTTTCTTACACCCATTACATCACCTGTGCTTTAACTCATGAAGTATCGCCCCAGCCAACCCTTGCTAACACAGCCTGAGCTGCTGATGCCCACATCCCCCACTCTCCCTCAGGACTTCTCCGCAGCACTGACTCTTCTGCACTCCGCCCTCAGCATCAGGGCAGGGGAGCACAAACTAGACAAACCTGAAACACAATCAGCAATAGCCCTGCAGGGAAGGCAAATGTGCAGAGAGAGCCCCTCAGTGGAAGTCATCTATCTAGTGCCTGGGTTATCTTTTACGTTGTGATACTGAGATAAACAGGCGCCTTATGGTGTGATAATCTATCTCCATCGGGGAATGCCTAACAATAATGAATTACTAGTGGCTTACCTAAACCTTATATTTTAGGCACGTTGAGATTCGCTCAGATAAGAAGCATGCATTTAACAGTCCATATTGACACAGCTGCTTCATCATGATTCATGGTAAGCATTTGTTTCCCCTCACTTTTTGGGGAGGCCTCAAGTTTGGTGCTGTAACACTTGAGCACTGTGAACAGATTACATTAATATCTGTCTGCTCAACTGACATAAGATCCTTTATATATAAATATGGTGGAATAACAGGTTGTACAATTGGTTTGGTTATTTGGGGTAATTAAACATAATTTTACGCAACTAAAAAAATGAAATTCTATATCATATATTTATCCTAAAAGATCACTGATGGAATTTGCCGCATAAATAGTTCAATTGTTGTTGTTGTTGTTTTAACTGTTACTGTTTATTCATTGTACAAAGTTGTTGGTTTAATAAAGATATCCCATTCAAGTACATCCTGTCTTGTGCCTACTTTGAGCCCATCACCGCTCCTGTTCCTTTCCTATTGAATACTTGTCTCCTTATTTTGTCATATGTATGTTACTTTATATTTTAATGTTGATTCTAGGGTCCACATGTTAAGGAAATCAGATGTTATTTGTCTTTCTGGATCTGATTTCTTTTGCTTCTGTGATGTTTTAAAAGCTGTCTCCCTAAAAGGTCAGGTTGGAGTAAATAAATGTAGAAACCATGTATTGCCTCTGTGCTTGGCTGTCACTGGCTTGGGCAAGCGTGTTGACATTAATTCTACGAATTCTTTACATTCTTTTATTCTTAAGTTCAATATTGTAATGCTTCTGGATGGCTGAGGCATAAATTAAAAACACCCTGAAGTGTTTGCTTTTCTACTATTACCTCCCTTCCCTCCTAAATGAGTAACAGTAATATCTGTTATTTTCCTTAAAATGAATACAGACTATGTATAATTTTATGTATGCAGAGAACACTCCTATAAAAATATATAATGTCTTAAAGGATACTTAAAAATACAAGGTAATAAACTTTTCATGTATATTTTAACTTAAAAAGTCAAATATTAACAACTTGGTTTGTATATTTGATAGGGGGACAGTGTCTTCAAGAAAAAAGTATAATTTTCTCCAACATCTATTCCACAGCCTTCTGTGTGTTAATCCTGGAGCATAATGCCACTTTCTTATCTATGCTACCCACATTTACATGTACATTAAGATCTGAAATTTTAAATATATATATATTTAAAAATATACAGAGTTACATAATTTAGTTGTGAAATTTTAGAACAATGTCTTGAAACACCACTTACATATTCCCTATTTGCAATTTTGAATAAAATTGTGAAAATGAACACATATATTCAAAGCTCTTTTTTGTTACTGTGTATTAAGTCATGTGCATTTAATGAACTTCTCTTACATGTCTGCAACCTCACAGAGGCTACTCTTTTATTTTATTGACCACCAGAGGTCTCCAGAAACAAGCCATCCAACAGAACAATTAATTCCAAACAAAAGTACTACATGAAAACAATTCTATTGTGTGCAAATTAAATTATAACTGCACCTGCCAAGTTTTTAACAGAAAGCTAGAGATGTTTTGCACATTGGCTTCTCTGACTTGGAGAGGCTTTCGAAGAGGCGTTTTCACAGGACTGGTTTTACCATACATTAGGATATGACAACTAATGACCATTTTCTTTATCAATAATTCTGTTCCCGTACTACTACAAAAAGTCAGAGAGGGTGTTATAAAACACTTTATCTCACTCATTTCTGCCGAGTCTTTCCCTGGGCATTGTAGTCTCCAAAGAATGATACTGTGTGATCTAGCTCATGGATAATATTCTAGTACTTAAAGACAGTAGGAAAGCAAAGCGCCCTGGAAAAGCATCTGTTCCCATCTTCTCTTCCTCTGACACCCAACCATATTTGATCTTCACTCAGAAGCTCCTCTCGTCTATTAATATGTCAAGTCTCAAATCAAATTTAAATAAAGATAAAGAAACATTTATTTGAGAAATGTAGCACAAAGGCTGTTTTAAAATTTTGGCAACATGTTTGTTGATAAGAAATTAAATGTGTAGGTACACACAATAGCCCTCAAGCTTGAATAACAACAGAATGGATAAGACCACCCTATATATCTCTATAAAGAGCTGCAGAAAAGAACCAGCCTATTATTTTCCATAGAAACACAGACAACTAAAAGAGGAATGACTTTCTCACGGGTATGTTAAGGTCAACACTTAATAGTTCTCTGGCGAGAGCAGCAGTTACATACCATAATACTCCCACCGTGACACAGGTGCCACGGCGATCCCGCACTTGAACACGCCACTTCCCGATCCCAGGACCATCGAGGTTACGTACCCTCCATATGACTAGGGAATGGAAACAGTTATTTTTGTGGAGGTAAAGGAATAAGGACATATGGTAAGCGAGTCGCAGTTCCACATTTCTCACATCTTTATATACTGTGCCTCTTTAGAGATAGAAAGCATGCTATAGGAGGCTTAAATTGGCTTTAATTGGGCAGTATCTAAAGAACACACTCTGAGAATCCTGGTCTCTTTGCGCAGAGGTAAGAAAACAAGCATGGGACATTTAGTGGACTCCAGTGACCATAGTTATTAAAGGAAATAATAAATAAAAAACAGTGTGTCACAAAACCTTTGCTGATGGATGAGCTTTTCCCCCCATGCCTTTCCTGTTCTCTTTCTCTTTTTGCCTCTTCCACCACCACCACCCTCCTTCCCCACTCTTGCTCTGGGCGCTTTATCTCATCATAATGAACAGAGTTACATGTCTAGCTCAGTAGAGATTCCAGAAGCCTGCTGCTCCAAGGCCCAAGACTTGACAGACATGATTTCATCTCCAAATATTTGCATTCAAAAAATTAACCTGCACGGGCTTCTACTCAAGAAAGAGTGCCTACAAATTCATGAACCAAAAGACAACAACAAAAAAAAAAACCAACACACTACTCACCCAGCCCCAAATTGCAATCCGGTTGCTGTCCACAAATCCCATTTTTAAGAATTGTCTAAAACACACAAAAGACAGTCACAAATCAGTTTTCCATTGTGTATAGAAAACTAAGCTAACCACATAACTGTGATGGCCTAACACGTGTGTTATCTCCTTCATCTATTACAAACTAAGAGGAAGCAGGGCAGCTGTCAGAAACACCTGTGATAAGTGCCCTCCCCGTTAACATCAAGCTACATGAACAAGGTTTGCATTTATTTGAGTCCATAAAATTCTCTGTGTGTGTGTGTGTGTGTGTGTGTGTGTGTGTGTGTGTGTGTGTTTCACAGAAAACAAATCCTGGCAGTTTTTTTTCACAGCTTTATATAAAAGTTTGCAGCCCAGATGCACTTTTCTTTACATAATTGAATCTAAATCTCTCCAGATGTTTTTCAGTTTGAAAGTGGTTAACCCGCTGCAATAGAAAAAAAAAATTACAAGGGCACAGAGAAGAGCTGAGGAGGGCTTAGAGTTGTGCCTGGATTCTTACCTGAGAATTTAAATACCAAATCAAATGGAAACCAAGTCCTGTACTGGGTGTTGATTAGCACCATTAAAGGAAAATATGTTTTCTTTGATGGATTAAGAAATATCTTTGCCACCAAACTATGTCAGGAGTTGAAATCCAGGTTTAAAAAAATGAACTTTGTTTTATACACCTATTTCCTAATTTTAGCCTTAGAACAAAAGTCTTTTTATTTTTTTTATTTTTTTCTTAAGGAAGTCTACCAAATAGAATGTGTAGTTTTGTGTTGTTAGGAGCATTAATGGACAGTTGATTCTGTTTTCAATTGGTGATGCATGCCCAAGGCTGCAAAGTCAAATGATACCAGAACAAATTCAGGGCACTTTTCAACTTTTCTCCCCGTCAATCGATATCTTTAAATACAGAGGCTCTATCAATAGGGGCTGAGTCATGGTTGCCCAGGGTGATAGACCGCTACAAAGGAAACACGGCATACTCTCCCAAGGCTGGTGGTCATTTTCCTGCCTGGAAAGAGAAAATAAACTAAAATGTTTCTTTTTGCTGCATTCCATAAAAATGGACCTGGGTTTGTACTTGATTTTGAACTTCCTATAAACCTTGGTGCCTGGCTTCTTTCCTTTAGCGTTGCTTTGAGATTCTCTTATGCTGCTGCATTTAGTTTCTTTTATTTGCGGCAGTGTTCCATTGTATACGTAATACTGCCTGTCAGTATTATCTTAAATGGGTTTTATTTTATAAATATTGAATTCAGTAATTTTAGCACATTTATAACTCAAATCTCATGGAGAGGTGACCAGTCTTGTTAGATAGAAATTTAATTTTACAATAGTGAAACCTCTAATTATCCTTTCTTTAACCTAAAATTTCTTCCACTTTTTAAAGAAAATGGTCAGTAATTAACTTTGGCATAAGGGAATTTCGTTCACTTAGGAATATTTTTCTAACATCTCTTCTTTTCTTTGGTTAATTTTCCTTAAAGGTATTGTTCTCAATGCACTGGTCATCCACTGATAATTTTGCATTTCTCGATCTGTACTTGTACACTGTCTCAAACCACCCATTTATTAGACTTCTCCAAACACCTGTGCACATGGCTGGAAACCCAAAGGTTACATATCAAATTAACCAGCTGAATGCAGTGGAACAGAAGAGCTGGAATGGACTGGATTCCAAGCCTACCTCACCCTGACAAATTCTGGGTTTTTTGTTATGTTTTTTGTTTGTTTGTTTGGTTTTGGTTTTTACTTGAAATAAGAATAGCCCTCCCTACAGCTTAAAGCCTGTCATAGTATGTTCCTCTCTTTTAGTCCAAAACACTTCAGTTTCTGTTTCTCTGTGGGATGGCTGGAGTGAGATGGCTTTCATACTTAATGAAGCCTTTATAATTGTGATTCATGACAGCTGTGCTCTACAACATTCCAAATACAGGAGATTCACCCTTATCCAGGCTCTAGGAGCTATTCCTTGGGTTCCATAGTTATGACTCTCTACATGGTGAATGCATACACAACTTCCCTATCACTTAGTTTTGACTATAAGTGATGGGTTCAACTATTTAGTCAGATGCTCACCTAGAGTGATGGTTAAATATAAGTTTTCAATTTGGTTGTACTGAGAAATGGCTGAGTGTGTCTATAGGCAAACAGCCAACAGGGGAAGACCCATGCTGAATGTGGACAATATCTTCCCAACAGCTAGGGCCCAAAGGAATGAGAACAGGGAGAGGAGAAAGCTCTGCCTGCTGATCCACTAGGCTCACAAATTTTACTGCTGAGATTTTCTACCTCACCATGGGCCTAAGAGCAACAGAGCCAAGGACTATGCGTGGAAATCTCTGAAATCTCAGTCCAGAGGAAATAATTCGCCTTTTAAGTTGTTTAGTCATGGGTTTTGTAATTACAATGAAATTCTCACTGACACTGGAAATTGGTACAAGAGATAACTGTTACTTGTCAGGTCTCATAGCTCAGAAACCTTTGGAAGAAGAGAAATCTAGGGAAATTGTTGGGAGGAGCCAGCTGGAATGATGTTAGCAGAAGTTAATGAGTGCTTGTGGTGGGAAGATTAGAAAATCAGGGTGCGGATAGGAATGTCGGCAGCAAACACTGCTCATTAGGAGTCAGGTGGGAAAAGGATTTGACTAAGAATTGACCCGAAGGTTAGTTGCTTTAACTGTTGTCAAGGACTTGTCTGTCTTTGGCCCATGTGGGAGGCCATGTTTAATGGTGAAAGACTAGTTTATTTGGGGGAAATTTTCAGGACTGCCTAGCATTCAGTATATGGCGCGATAATCACTGGCTGAAATTATAGTCAGCAAAATACACAGAAGGGCTGAGAACACTGTAGTTTGTCCCTAACCAATCAAGGTAAGGACAATGGATCGAAATCTCCCAAACCACGATTCCAAACAAACCTGTCCTCTTGTTCCTTTGAGTCCCTTCTGCCAGACATCCGTTCACAGTGACTGAAAGTCTAACTAACTTGGTCCACTCATCCCTCAGTTTACCCGTTTGTTCCATGGGTCTCCAGTCTCCACTCTTAGATGACCGTGGTGTATATGCCAACTTCTGTTCTTGAGTTATATACAAAAAGAAACTTAGGAAAAGCCTTCTTAAAACTTGATGGAAATCTATAGTGATGCATGTTTTCATCTAAATATATTATCTGCACTAAAAACCTACAGGAAAGAAGAATTACACATTCACCCTCAAAAACTTCCCATTCTTCACATTTTACAACTTGTAAATAGATAGACAGACGGACGGACAGATGGATGGATGGACAGACAGATAGGTAAGGAGAGCAGTAAATAATGTTTGAATTCATCTCTAGTTACATACCTGGCTGCTTCAATTTGATCTTCAACTTCTAATGTTCCTAGTCTTCTGTTGATAGCATGCATGATCTTATCTCCTTGGTAACCACTTCCTCTGCCGTCAAAGCTAGCTACTATGATGTTTTCTGTACTTGCAAGGTAAGTGGCCCAGTTGAGTCTGAAGGCGGCATCTGCTTTTTGACTACAGGGACCGGCATATCTGTGAAAAGATCCACCATGTATGACTTTATTGTTTTCCCAAATTAAACAAAGAACATTTGCATTTTTTCTCTTGTGGACCGGATATATACATCTTTCTCAACCAGGAGCCTGAAAAGCATAGTAACCTTTGGGTTATCAAGAATGAGTTCATTAAATTTGACAACATGACTATTTATGGCTGTGTGTTTCCTATAAATACATCCCTAAGATTTGCATTTGAACATTATTGTTAGATATATTCTACATTTTAAGTTCTGTGTAATCTTAGAAATAGAAGTAGTAATTTATCAAATAGTGGGGAGGGTAGAGGAAATTGCCTTATAAAAATAACAATGCCAGTTAGCATAGCTTTGCATTCCAGTCTATACATTTATTCTTAGGTTGGGGTCTTAAGGACTCCAACTGGAACATCACGTGCTTTGCATTCTCCTAAAGATCTTGCGTGCCATTGCTCACACTGAGACTCTTAAATCATGGTAGAAAGGACCATACATAGTATTAAGGAAAACCAGTACTTAAAACCTCAAGGATAAAGACATACAAACTTGAAATAGGTATGATATTCAGCACTCCAAGAATTTTAATATCCCGTGTTTGTAATCTTTATAGACTAGAACCTGCCACACATGTAACCATGTGTGCAACCTTTAGCAGCTCTTCGGTGTACTAAGGGATGATCCCTATAGCTCATTGCAGCTTCTTTCAATGTCATCTCGGCACAGTCTACATGACTCCAGGGTCCACACAGATCTTCCCTAATAATAGCTCCCTCCTACCTCATCTGGCTTCTACTCATTGGCTGTCTCCACCCCACAAACCACAGGCAAGTCCTGCACGCATGCCTCCACCAACATGTTCTTGCCTCTTCTTAGAGATGGAATTTGAAAGAACTTCCATTTCAACAAAATATCACATTATTTTAATTTTAAACTAGATGATGTAGCATTCTAAATTTAAACAGGAGACCATATTCACGCATTCATATATGAGTAAATATTTTTTTTTTGAACATGAAATTTCTTGGTCCTGTCAATGACGGAAACTTTGGTAGACCGAAAGTGCCATTCCCTAGCTTGCTACGATGTCCAGAGGAAGGCTGGAGGTGAGGGTTTGGAAACGCCTGTGGGACTCAGATGTCTGGGAAGCAAAGCAAACCATATGATTATGACAGAGAGAAGTGTCTATCTTGTCCGTTAAGTCTGGAGAAAACATAGGATGGGATTTGTGAGTAGAAAATGGGGAGAGGAAATAGTGTTCAATGATGCAGGAAGGAACAGAAACAGTGGCTCAATAGTTTATTAATCCGTACCCACAGAGAAGTATGGCAGTTAACTGCTAATTATTCCCTCTTGGATACTTACACGTCTAAGAGTAGAGGATATTCCTTGGATTTATCAAAATGAGGAGGCAAAATCATTTGATACCAAAATTCTAAACAAACAGAAAGATTAATTAGCGAGTTAAAAATAATTATTCGTGTAAGATTTCATTCCTTATTTCTCAGTAATGTTGTGTCTAGAGTTTAACGATTCGTTAAATTAGATAGAAAATGGAGAAGGTCAGCTTAGGATCATGTTTTTAAGATATAAAATATTCTCTTTGGTTCATAAATGATAGTTATTCTGGTGGTAAAACAATTAAGTGATTTCTAATACAGCCACGAGAGCCACCGGCGCCTTGCAGAACACAAGCGCGCTTTCGGATCCCTAATGTTTTGTTTTTATGCTTCTGCTCGTTGGCATCTTCTCTAGCTATCTAGCTTGTTTATGTTCTAAATTTTCCTCCCAAATGTTTTCCTCTTCTTGAATTTCCTTGAAGCTGTTTAGAATTTGTAGTCGGCCATAACTCTCCTTTAAAATTCTGCTTTAATAGCGTTTTTTAAAATATAATTCCTGTTGCCATCCCAGACCGCAAAGCAGAGTCCCATTTTGAGCCCCGTCTTTCACAGAACGAAGACAGCTTCTGCGGAACAAGCTGCCTTGCACATTCTGTATGTTCTTCCCTGGGTCCTTTGAAACTCCTGTGCTTAATGACAGCAGCTTAATAAAAATATCTCAAAATAATGAATCAGCTCTCTTTGCTCTCAAAGTAATAAGCCTAATAAATCTATATAGAATTCTATAGATTCAGGAAGATTTAAACTGCAGACTCAAAACAATTCTGGTCCCTAGAAATGTTTCCTGCATTTACTTTCCTTTTTGTTTCTTGATTAATTTTATAATGATTTGGAGAAAAGATTCAGTAGTCCAATGTTTTTATATTATATTATATTTCACTAATTTCTGTGCTTTTTATACAATGTGTCAGTAAGAAGAAAATTTTTAATTTTCTATTATAATTTTAATCAAATATCAAATAACTATTATCCAAACTGACTGGTATTTTTCATGCACACACCCATCACTATTCAGTCTCTCTTGTCTGGTCAGCACTACTTGGTTAGAGGGGATTTTTAACTTGATCTTTTTGTTAATGTGCAATATTTCTATGAGGAGGAGTTCTTTCTGGTCTCAAGATCTCATCTCCCTGGTCTCTTTTCTCAAGCCTTGCCTCAGTCCCAGCTTTCCTGTAGTGCAAATGACTATAGCCCAATGGATTCCCCTCCCCTGTTCTGTCAGTGCCTCTGAAAATTTCCTTTTAACCATGTGGCCTCGCTGGCCCTAAAACCTCAAGGACTCCCTGCTGTGTGCCCACTGAAATAGAATCCTATCTGCATATTTCCTGCAGAACGCTGTACCAGGCTGTCAAAATGAACTCTACATTCAAGATGTCTCAGGGACAGGGACCCTGCTGGGTCAGAAGGCGCCTGGAAGCAAAGGCCCTGGTGATTCTCACACACACTCACTTTGAACAGCAGGCTAAGTTACTCTGCAGAAGTGTCTCTGCTTTGCAGGGTCTGTCCTACTGTTTACAAATGTCAGGAGTTGAATAATTTTTTTTCATTTCCTCTTTAAAAACATATTACTTTTTATTAGTCCAAGGCATGTGTGCCTGTGTGTCTGTCTGTGGCTGTGTGCAAGTAAGAGCAGGTGCCCTGGGGATCCGGAAGAGGGGGTTGGAATTCCTGGAGCTAGAGTGCTGGGAACTGAACTCTGGGTCCCTGCTGGAGCAGTACCTGCTCCCACCTGCTGAACCATCCATTCAGCTCCATATAATCCCATTATGCTAAACTTAAAAATTAAACTCTATCAATTATGATTTATTTCTTCCCTTCCCATAAGTTGTTGTTTCTCAGTGGGGAAAAAAATCTGAACAGAAACAAGCATTTCTAGCTCAAATAATCCTATTCTTCTTTGTTTTTTAACATCTTGACCAATAGTGCCTGAGAGTAATAACCCAGTCCTGAGTCAACTAGGAAAAGGAAAGAGGACAGAAAAGCAAGCAAACAAAAAAAACACCTGACGTTTGAATACTTTAGAGACAACTTCAAATTCCAGCATAGCCGTCCTCGGTGTTTTCTGACTCGAGAGTTCAAAGATGACATGTATCAGGTGTGATTTCGCTTCTTTACAATTAGTGCTTACTAGTGGAACAGACTCATTAACTGGATGAGCTGACCTATCACTAGTACATTTTCCCCAAGTGCTCTCTCGACAGAATAAATTTTATGTAGATTCCTGTTTTTTTTTTTTTTTTTTTAAAAAAAGGCAAAAGTAGTAGTTCTTGTGATAGAGTGTTTCATGGGAAAAAAATAACCTTTTAAATGAGATTCATACACAGAAACACATATTTTCAGACCAAATAGTCACATTATTTATTTTTTATTGTTATCTTCCATGACAAACACTATTCCAAAAGAAATTTAACTTACTTGTCTCATTCAAAACAATGAAGTCCAATATTTTTGAAGGCATTTGGACATCCTGCAGCATGTTATCCAAAGCAGAATTGTCTTCCAGGACTCGTAGCTCTAAACAAGTACAAGAAACAGCCATGATTCACAACAGTGCAAAGAATTGAGACCGGGTGAGGCAATAGTGAGCATGTGTGCAGCGTAGCGACGGGTTGTGCACACTTCAGATGGGGAGGCTTGTGTCCAACTCACGGTTAAGACACTAAAGCAAAGGGAAAATCTGTTGGTCCTATTGACCCATGCTTTCCTGCAAGCCAGCGGAGGGTGAGACGTAGCAAAATACCTTTATCGTCGGCGCTACGATGCAGAGTATAGCGGGGCAGACCAGGGCCTGTGGATGCAATCGGTGAAGAAGATGTTTTAGATGAGTATGGCATGCATACGTGAGCTTTCCAGCACACCAGCCATTACTGTCTGGCAGAACACAAAAGAGCTATGGCAGTAGATCAGAAGCTTAACTGTTTCCTCCTCACCCCCACTTTTCTTTTTCCTTAAAAATAACTGCAATCAAGTAAAGGATGAATTCCTGGAAAGGTACAGGTCTCAGGTAAAAGGGGTAGAAAAAGGACCTCTGCCCTGCTGGGCATTTTAGGCAGGTTGTCATCTCCATGCCCAGTTTTCTCATCAGCCAGCTGAAATGAGAGCTTATGCTTCCTCTACTTCCTGTCTGCCACCCCACGCTGACCAGACCACCTCTCAAGTCCTCTACTCCTTGGAGGGTGAAAGGGCAGCGCTCGGGAGGAGGAGGCGAGTCCCCTGTCACCCTCACGGGCCCACTCAGGAGAGTCTGTGAGTTAAGCACCTGCAGTGTCTGAGTTGGATAAGTCGCTTCTTTCTGGCATTCAAAAGTGTTTTTCTCGCAAGCCCGTATCTTCACTATTTATCCCAACTGTGGCAGCTGTGGAGTGGAAGGTAATGTATAGCAAGCTCTCTTGTGAGCTATTTGATCTTAACGCATCTAAAATGATAGATTTACTGTTTATATTTGCTTGAAAAACCACAGTGAAGGCCATGCTAGACCTAGGTTTGAATCCTGGCTGACTTGCTGGATAAGTCAGGCCATTGTGTCTACATGCCAATACACCTTCATATGAAGATAGTATGTACTTTGACAAGTTTTAGGAAGATTTAAATAAGATCCTAAATATTAAACTTTTAGCAAAGCGTCTAGTGTAAAGTACACACTCAAGAAATGGCAGCGAAATGTAGCCATAGTAAAGAAGACTAAAGAAAAAGAAATGCATCTTAATAAACAAAACACACCAGTGAGGAAAAAAACAGAATTAATGCCAAGTTCCCCTTTGCCATTGACTATTTATTCTTTCTAGATTATCTAGATTCCTTCTCTCGTTTTGAAGTGCAGTCTGGCACAGCATTAGAAGGCGGATGCAGAAAGATTCCGAGAGTGCTTTAAACTTACTGTGCGACTTGAATCTACCATTGTGCCTTCCCTTGCCCAGGCTTCTTGCCTTGTAATAAATACTAACAGTAGTGAAATCAACCCAGGACAGAGCAGGGCATGTTCTGGGTGGCAGGCACCACTCACAGCTTCTTATTAAGTTAAGGGGCAAATGTACAAAGTAATCATTTAAAACCTATAATGTGGGTGTATAAGAATAAACTCAGAGGGAAGGAAAGGTAACGTGCACACATCACAGAACATGATTGGGCAGAAAAGGGCTGAGGTGTCTTCGAGGGCTTCTAAATTTACAAGGCAAAGGGGTAGAGGCAAGAAGAAAGCCTTGGCGCCAGGAAGACGTCCTTAGGACCACCTCTCTCAGGACGGTAGGGGCAGGAGCGCCCACAGGCCAGTCTTCCTCTCTTCCTCACAGCCGGTGCACTTACCCAAACATCTCAACTGGTAGTACTTTGCCTCTTTACTAAATGACACAGAGTAATATTGACATCTTTCTGGATCCAGGTCACAACTAAGGCACTTCACATTTGTGTGGTCAGTAAGTTGAATTCTGTAAAGCAACAGTGGTGATTAATCGCTTCATCAAAGGCTAGGCAAAGGAAGGAGCTAAGTGATGCCATGCTCTGGTTTCAGTGGACTCAGACTGCCAAAGCGACCCTCTAGATTCTTTCTCTTCCTTATAAAATACATGCGTTAATTCACAATAACTTTGATCTCCCATTTTTAGAAAATGCCCATTAACACCTTAAAAAGCTATTGTTTTAGTTATATACTACTGATAAATGAAGACATAGAAGTACTTATAACAATTCCAGCGTAATATCAGTTAGGACAAGACATCAGAAAGAGAGAGAGAAAGAGAGAGAGAGAGAGGGAGAGAGAGAGAGAGAGAGCAAGTGCAGGAATAATCTGTCCATAGAAACCCTGATGTCAACATCTCGACGGCACTCTTACTTATAGACATTTCTTCCTCCCGGCATTTCTTTATGTTCGTTACTAATGTAGAACCTGGGAGGAAAACAGAGGCAATACATATTGAACACGTTTTACAGAAATGTTACGTCCATCCCCTGTTCTCCGACCCCAGGCAACACAGAGACACACACGGCTGTCCTGCATGAGTGTGTGCCCTCTGTCTGCACTTGCTGCTCTGCTCCTCCACCCCACCTCAGAAGCTACCTCCTTCCATCTTCTCTACCCAGGACACGTCCCTTAAACAGTCCAATATAGGAATTCCGGGAGTTCTTCCTGGATTGATGTGGTAATTAAAAACTTAAAGGAGAGCTTTTATATGAAAAATATGTCTCGGCAGCTAGCTAGAAATCAAAACCCGCTGCCCCAAGTACCAATCCTGTGTTCTGTCTTTTCTGTTTTATAGCACATACTGCCTGGATGAAAGGGATGAATATTTCGGAGAGTGGCAGGGCCCCTTGTGCAAAGTCTTCAGAAACTGCTCTGGGAAATGGTAAATTCCTCTGCTCTGAGGCCAGTAAAGGAAGAGCCCAAGAGTCCAATGGAGAGAAACACGCCTTTCGCTAACAGCTCGTGTGTACTGTCATAGGCACATGTTCCAAAGAGCAAGGCCAAACACCAGCAGATAAAATTGTCTTTCTCAGTCTTTCATAGAGTCCGTGTAAGTCTGACATTAACAGGATGCCAGAATGGCCCTGCAGCCATTCAGGGTGGCCCAGAGAGACTGCAGCCTCTCCAGTGCAAAGCAGGTAAGACCAAGAGGTAGAACCGCTTGGTGGCATGGTATCAAGTCTGCTGAGCATATGTGAAAATCATTAAGGCTTCCGTATGTTAAAAAGGAAAAAAAAAGGGATTGAACACATTCCAAATCAACTACTCTTTGTGGGAGATTTTCCCGCATTTCTGTGAGAGGGTGTGATTATAACGTGCGGGTTTCCAGCCTATTTACTGATTATTAGAAATATACTCACAGATAGTCACTGGTCAGAGCTTCGATCTCAATGACTTCCCAGGCTCCTTGGGTAATAAATGTACAGTTCTGATTGGGATTTTAAATATGAGATTTATTAGACTCTTCTATCAAAGTTAAGTAGAGTTATCCATATAAGGAATTCAAATAACTATGAGGTCGCTTTGCGGGCACCAGTGTCCTATTCCGCTGTGTCCCATATACCACTGAAGAATCTGAGTTAGTCTCTCTGTACACATCGCTCAATGTCACCCAATGATGTCTGTTCTAGTTAGGGAAAGAGGTCAGCTTAGGATCTGCTATATAAGTACACTCACTTTCTCGTCTTTGGAGAAGTGGCAGATGTGTCTGTAGCCATCGTTGTCACTGATGATCTTATAGAAATTGTTACCATCAGAGGTGAAGTGGGGCTCTGCGGGCCTAAACTAGACAACAGAGAAAAAAAATAATCATTATTGTTATTAATCACAGCATCAGTCTCATCTCAAGACAAACTCCAGGGTTTGGAAAGCCACTCCAGTACTTGTGTTTCAGTGGAGGGTCTGAAAATGAAAGCCTTCCTAACTAGAAAACACGGAACAGAAAGCAAACTGAGGATCATCTGGTGGCAATACACGTGAGAATGAAGAGAGAGAGGCCTGCCGTGTACTGGACACACAGACGTGTTTCTGTTGTTCTGGGACATTTCTCGTGAGAATGATAATGGAGACGTCCACCCCTATGGGTATGCAACCTAGCCTTCACTTCTGTTGGAAGAGGGAACGTCCTTGATGTCCTAACTGCACTTTCTAGAAAATGGCTTTCTCTCTGACTGTTTCAGGTTGGAAGTGGTTTGTAGTATGGGGAAATTTTCATCCCTGCTCTTATACAGGTTTGTGTTTTGTTTGTTTTTTTTAAGTCAGGCATAACTTCTTTTTTAAGTCAGTCCACTTCTAGACTGGATGCCACCAGGAATATCTGTTAGAGAGTCCCCATGGAAGCATTCATATAGTTATTTTTATCCTAAGCCTTTTCATTTTTTAAAAGATGATCAATAATTTACAAAGAAAAATGGTTACATGGAAATGTAGAACAAAATTTTTATTTTTTTTAAATAAAAGTTCAATAAAAGATAGCTCTCCGAAAATAATGTTTAAATAGAAGAGAGTCTCTTTCAGCCTGGAAGGACCACGCTGCGTTTTAATTTCTATTTCGTCGTTTACACTTGGAGCAGGTAGGGGATGGTCTTTTAAATTGTTGGTTCTCTTCGCCCTCCTCTCTCATCAGCTCCCATTTGGGGAAGGAAGGAAAAGGCTCGCCTCTTCTATTTAGTGATTCAAAGTGAATTCATTTAGGGAGCAAGCTGAGGCGTGCGGTACCCTTGGTGTTCTCATTACAGAGCTCTCAAACACATTCCCCTCTCTAGACCTATGTTCACAGCCTTATCTTTTTAATACATTTCCCTGTTTCCCCTGGATGGAGTTGAGCCTAGAAGAAATGTGTGAAAAGTGGCATCTGTCTGGTTAAATACAGAGAGGAAAAAACATATTTTTTTCAAAGAGTCGTGAGGAAGTGTAGCATGTCTCTTGCCATGGAGGAAACCACTTTTCATGTTGGCAAACCTCTCCCCTCTGCCCAATCAGCGCCGGGAGAAAAAGGACATGTGAATGTATGGCAGCTTCCAGCCCAGCAGAAAGGGGTCGTCTTCCTGGACGGAAGCCTCACCTCTCTCACCCAGAAGATGGGAAATATTTACAACGCTTGCGTCACTTTGTTTCCCTTTTAAAGAAGGATTAATAGAAGTCGTCATAGAAATTGGGTGGTGGTCGGTTTTCACCTGTCATGCAAGGTGTCACAGTGGCTAGAATCCCTCCCTGCACCCCTGCTCCTCCGTGCTTCTTCCACGGTCTCGGACTTAAGAGGCTGGTGGTGCATGTCCATGCGATGTGATGGAAACTGAGCCGAGCTGTGAGTCTCCAAGGGTCACCCTGTGTTCCCAGACACAGCTCTTTCTCAGAGTGCATACCAACATGTGCACGCACATGGATGGGATGTCCCCCAGAGAGGTGTGCTGTGCACAGTACAGGGTAGGTCCAGGCTGCGTTAAGAAATGGTTTCTGCCTTGAAAGTGCAGAACTCAAGCAACGGGTCAAAGAGGACATCTGGCATCCTGGTGGCCTTTCAGGAGTGGCTGTCTTTCAGATGCTGGGAAGCGCCAGTTGACCTGGAAAACAGGCTTTGCTCTGTCAGTTCTGCTCTTGATCTCTTTACCTGTTTGGGTGTGCAGTCCAGTCACCGTAAGAAGCACAGCTAACACTCTGAGAATTGCTATCAGTGACAACATAGTCCTTACTATGGGACAGTTGCACGTTAACCAGCTCTGAGCAGCAGTCGAGAACTATTATAAAATCCGTAAGCAGAACACTTACTCTTCCGACCCAGCCCGTAGTGCTCATTTCAACATGCTGCTGTGCCTGCGGAGAAAAAGAACAGTGCAGTGCTTCAAAGGGAAGATGGTGAAATCCACTTATTTACTTATTCATTTATTAAAATGTGGGCTCATGTGTCCCAGGCTGTCCTCTAACTGACAATATAGCCAAAGCCTTGAACTTCTGATCCTGTCTCAGCTTCCCAAGTGTGAGGATTGCATGGGATCAACACTGCTGGGAGTTGACCCAAGGCCTCTGGGCATGCTAATTCAGCATCCTGCCAACTGAGCTGCATCCCTAGCCCCACAAAATGCACTACAAACGAAATTACACTGATGATAAAATAATTGAAAACAATCTCTCATTCTATAATTCTATTTATGTTAGTATATTTTTGTGTGTGTGTAATTGCATTTGATCATTTTCCTCCGTTGCCTGGAGGTCTGACCTGGAGCTGTCCTGAAGCTCACAGGGCTGGATAGGCCCTTTGCTTTTCTCTAGCCCTCCAGCATATTCAAAGACCTTTTCTTCCCAGCTGCTCAGTCTCGATCCCTACTCTTTTTTGCTCCCTTCTCATGGAAACCACCCCCTTAGCCCCCTTCTTCAGCTCTTCTGTCCTTCTCTACGGTTACATCCATAGTCCTGTCTGTAGGATGTTTCCAGTGGTCTACCGCCACAATCTCCCAACTGGGTGTTAGCTTTTATTCCTGCTGATCCTCCCCGCTCAGCCCAGGCTCATCGTATTTGACAACAGACAGCTGCATTCCCATTATACTCTTCATTTAAGAATCCTAAAGCAGCTTTGCACCCTTACAAGGGAAATCCAAACATCTAGGCATGGCTCCTGAACCCAAACCTAAGTCTCTAGCCTCACCTCCAGCTCAGTGGGTGAGTGCATTCAGTCCCTCCATGCTCGAAGCTGTGCATCATGAATGTCCTTACACAACACTCAACTTAGACAGACCTTTCTCCCTTATCTGTCCACATAGGACATCTTTTCCTAGATGGCTACACATCCTCCCCCAAGCCTTTCCTTGTCTCGCTCCACCCAACCCGAACAGAGTATCTGCTATTACCCTCTGTAGCTATCTTAAAGCCTCTTATGACACAATTTCCTGATACTGTGATGAGTCAGCAGAAAACAAAGAGTTTCGGCTGTGCAGTTTCAGTTCAGATGTGCCCTATGACTTAAGCACCTTTTAACCTCACTGAGCCCCAGGCTCCACTGTTCCTGACGTATTATAAATGTATTATAAATGTTCAGTGCATGGAAAGTCTCAGAGCATATCTTCACAACCTCACTCCCTATCAAAACAAAAACATTTTTGTGAAGTACAGGCTGTCTAGTTAATTTAAAAAAAAAAACAAAACAACCATAGTTTAGCAATAAAGTAGAGACACTTTAAACAGTGTTTCTCACATAAATAAATACAGGAGTTAAGATATGGAGTATCACTCAAGTTCTCAGGTGAGAATCTTTCCATCTAGGAACACAGCAGGTAGGAGCATGGAACACAGGCCAGACCATGTTCCCAGTATGTAACATGACCAGAATGGACAAGGAGATACAAAGTGGTCATGGTATGTGCCTGCAAGACTTTAGTGCCTGCCTCTCCTGAGGTTGCTGGCTCTCAAGGAGGGTTTGCTGAAATCGTCAGACTAGAAGGACTTCAAGGTGTCTTGCCTGAGGACATCTGCACATCAGTTGGATCAACACTCAGTTTCCCTCAGCATTGCCACCCTCTCAGACCAATGGTTATTTGTTTGAGTTCCAAATCAGCTTTCTGCTTAGAGATGGTTATGGTCCAGTAAAGGATCTGTACCCTCCTAGTATTCATTTTGTTTCCCACATGCTCAGCCAGTCATTTCCCATCCTCTATATTTTATCTGTTAAAATAGCTCTCATCAGGAGGCTCTGGTCCTCTTCCTGATCTTGAACACAGTCATCAGATCCTGTCCTCTCGGTGCCACATGTCCCATGCTGTTGTAAAAACAGAGCGTCCAGGAAGATCTTACCAAGGGACAGTTCCATGTTAGGTTGGTCCTATCATAGTCACAGATGGCCATCACAGAGTAGTTCTGAATCCTCCTGAGCCACTGCAGAGAAATTCGCTCTTCTGTAACCCAGGCTACATCACACAAATAGTGATCCCTGGAGAGAGAGAAGGCGAGGGGGACTTCTCAGACACTGTACAGCTGGTAAGATGGCCCAGTGGATAAAAAGCTTGCCTTGCAAGCCTAAAGACTGAACTTCTGACCCCACAATCCAAGTAAAATCCAGGCAGCTCTGGCACTGCTCCTAACTCTAGTTCTAGGAAGGTAGGAAAAGGAAATTTCTCAGGCAAGCTTCTAGCTAGAGTAGTCAGAATGGGCCAGCTCTGTGTTCAGTCAGAAATCCTGCTCAATAAATAAGAGTAGAGAATGTTGTGGAATATTCCAGTACATTGTGTAAGTTATGTTATGATTGGTTTAATAAAGAAGTTGACTGACCAATAGCCAGGCAGGATAAGGTTAGGTGGAAAAGCCAAACAGAATAAGGGAGAGAAGAAGGGTAGAGTTGAGAGATATATGAGCCAGTCACCGAATAAACAGGACATTGTGGAAAATGAGGTAACAAGCCTTGAGCCGTGTGGTAAAACATAGATATATAGGTTAATTTAAATGTAAGAGTTAGCTGGTAATAAGCCTGAGCTATTGACTAATCATTAATAATTAATATAAGCCTCTGAGTGATTATTTGGAAGCAGGTATGGGACAGGGAAGAACAAAAAAACTTCCATTTATGAGAGAACAATTTAGAAAGATTCCCCATATCAACTTCAGGTTTCTACAAGCATGTGTCCACTACATAAAAATACCAGCATGTACACCACACACATACACATATACATAAAAGAAATATGAGCTTGTCAGTGGTGGTGCACACCCTTAATCCCAGCACTCAGGAGGCAGAGGCAGGCAGATCTCCATGAGTTTGAGGCCAGCCTGATCTATAAAGCAGTTCCAGGACAGCCAAAGCTACACAGAGAAACCCTGTCTCGGGGAAAAAGGAAAAAGAAATGTGAGTTTTTGTCCAGACCTCATTGCAAATAAACTCAATAAAGTATATCCAACAAGCAAAACAGCAGACACAACCCAAGAACACACACATGTGACTGAAACCATATGTTTAGGACTGTTAAGAACTTGGCTGCTGGTAGAAGGGGGGAGGTCAAAGGCGAGACCTCTCCATCCACACTCTGCTGCCCAAGAGTAATATCATGAGGTCAGGGACACTGGCAGAGATGCTAGAATCTTCTGGTAGTTTAACTTGACCCCTGTCAATGGTGTTCCCCTGGAAAGTCGTTGTTGCTAAATCAGTACTAGAGTCTCCAGGAGCTTGTCAGAAAGCAGGGTCTGAGAGCTCTTCTCACCCACTGAGAAGAAGCCAGGGTCCCTAATCTAACCCAGCTCCTCTGGGCTCACCCAGTGAGGAGCTGTCAAATGAGCACAAAGGGAGTTAACTCTTACCCAGGACAAGTGATCTATCTTTGCAAAGAACAGGGAAAAGGCAAAAATAAGCAAGTGAAAAGGAAATTTTTCAAAATTAATATTCTAGACCAAAGATTAAGAAACGTTTAGTTGGGGCCCAGATAGTAAACATTTTTATCTTTGTGGTTCACATGTCCTTGCTACAAGGATGTAGCCACAGCGAATCCTTTTATCAACTTCACTTTCAGACTGGGAGGGGGGGAGTGGACTCATCCCTCTATATACTTCTCAAATCCAAGAACTATAACCCAAAACACATTTCTCAAGAGTCAAAACATGGCCCATATGAATGAAGTACTCTGTAGTATTTTTACCCAAAGTTATAGGACCAGGTCTAGCAGGCCATCCTCCCCAGTCCATACCTTCATACTTTTGGGACTGTGCCATGGTTTAGAGTGGCATGGGAGGAATTTACAGTTCGCTCTTCTGCTAGCCTCTCTAACATTTTTTGCTCTGCGTGGTTTCTTTCCTTGGATATTTTTACCATCTTCGGTGTGATTTCAGAGACTCCTCTTATCACTTCTGTCCAGTGTCTGATCATTGCTTTGTACCCTTCTGTCAGGAGTTCACAATGAGTATTTCATCTGACTTATTCTTTTCTGATCCCACAGCTTTGCTCTCCTCTGCTCCTTGGCCTCCCCCAGAGGTAGCCATCCCTCCCTTTGGTTATCCTGTGCTCCTGGCTTGGCTGCCAGCTCCTTGAAGCAGGGGCCCCATGAGTCTTGTTCATAAGACAGCTTGCTAAGTTCTCCTGGAACGCAGCTCTCAGGAAAGGCAAACTTCATGCTCTGATTTCTTAGGACCCACAGTCATCCTTCCTCCCAGAACATACATCTGTTTTTGTCTCCCTTCCTCTCCTAGGCTCTGAAGCCTGTAGTAGATGTTAACTGAGCACCCAAGAATAAGCACTTTAAGCCTCTTAAAGCTTCACATTTCCCCTTTTACGGCATGGATGCTCTGGGGACCCTCTGGGTCTCATGTTATTTCACTGCCGGTTTCAGATGCTTAGGACATGAGCAGCAACCAAGCAAGCATCACCTTTGTTTACATAACGGTGCCTTCCTGTTCAAGTCTCCTTGACACCCTCCTGTCTTGGTGACTGTGTTCTCCTGAACATGCCAAACAGTTTCCCCAGTTGGTCTCTCTTTCTTCCACTTTGACTTTTACTCTGAAATGGCTGTCCTGCCCTTACTTCTCTAGTTCTTAGCTGACGCTCCCCCAATGTCAGTAGGATTTTCTCAGAAAGCTGCTGCCACCAAATCAGTACCACGAGCCTGAGCCTCTGGAAGCTTGTCAGAATGCAGGGTCTGAGGGTGCTTCATCTACTGAGAAGGGGCCAGGGCCCTTAATCTAACCCAGCTCTTCTGCACTCACCCCGTGAGGAGTTGCAATTGAGCAGAAGCAGTTGACTCTTACCAGGACAAGCGATCTATCCTTGCAAAATAACAGGGAAAAAAATAAAAAATGAAGACATGGAAAGTAAAGTTTTTCAAAATTAATGTGTTAGATAAAAGATTAAGAAACATTTAGCTGGGGCCCGGATAGTAAATACTTTTCAGTCTTTGTGGTCTACATGTCGTCTGTCACACAGTCACGGTATGGGAGCAGCGAGAGACAATGCTGATGCTAACAAGAGTGGCTCTACTTCAGTCTCCATGTCATGAATTCTTCTTTTGACAAAAGTGTAAAACCATTCATAGCTGTGGACGACATGAATATGAATGTCAACCAAGATGGAGTTGAATCAGGGATCCTCTTCTGTTAGTTCTATCTAACTGGTTCTATCCCAGTTATCCCTGCCCATTTAGAGAAACAAATACAACAACAGTAACAACAACAAACTCTTTGGAGGATGAAGTAGGCAGATAGTTGAGAAAGTTCAAGGTCAGCCTAGGCACAAGGGAAGACATGTCTCAAAAAACCAAAATCAGAAGAAAATAAAGATAAAACCCTAAGTAGGATCTGAGGAGATTGTGGGAACCCATTCGTTAGGGAGAACAAGCTGCTTAACTCACAGGCACACGCTCGCACCCAGAAATATTCTTCCTCTTTTTAAAAGTGTTCTGGTGGCAGAGAGGAAGATGAGGCAAGAGAACGCTTTCATGATCCCTCGTCACCCGAGGTAGGTAACTTTAGCTATGAAAACCATACGTTCTACCTCAGACCTGAAAGTCCACACTATAACGCAACTTTCTGCCATTTGAAAACACTGAGTAATGGAATGTGGGAGAGTAGCCAGGAAACTCATGTGCATTGGCCATCTTCCCTGTCCATTTCTAGATAAAGGTTATTGGACTTGGACCTGATACCTCAGTCACTGTCAGTGGCCCAGAATGTACTCTGCACTCTGAGAGGGCTCGGCAGAGGCCTTTTACCATGACAGTAGACAGTCTGTTTGAAACACATTTTATAACCATACTTCCTTCTAGTTACAGCCTGGAGCCAGTATCACGCCACTGGAAGACACTTCTGAAGAGTCATAAAAAAATGTAAATGTATAGATGACTTCACTGAACTCATCTCAAAGGTTTAAGTCCCCACTGTAAATCAAAAAAAAAAAAAAAAATCCAACAGCGGGATTGCCAGCTATCTTTTGTAGGATAACATTCTGACTGAGGAGGGCGAACATGGAACAGATTTCCCCTCCTGTGACTGGGAAATGCTGGGGGAAGCCCACACCTGCAGCCAAGCCTTCTTGTGAGCCTAAGTCTCTTGTCCTAGGTTAGGCCGAGTGACCCAACAACGCAACACATTCAAGGCTTTAGCTATGACACAGAAAGGAAATTTGGTTGACTTGAATGTTGAAGCAGTGAAGTAATTTCTGGACTTAACACTAAGAGTTTTTACCCATGTGAGCTTGATTCTGTGCCAGGAGCTGCCTGGGTGCCTCCCATAGACTTCTGACCACTCTGTGAGGCAGATCCCATTGTGGTTCCTTGCCTCGCTGGCGAGGAAACACAAGTGCAGAGAGGTTAGGTAACTTTCCCAGGATCGCCCAATCAAGGAGTTTTGGAGCCAGGATTCAAATCAAGCAGACGGCTTCGGATTTCCCTGTTCATACTTGCCCCTCCTGTAACGAGTATGCATGTCCCATTGGGAAGTTCTACTAGTCTGTTCCACTCTTTGAGATTCCTCGAGTGTACAATTCCTTTCTCAATAAGATCTATTTATTCCTTGAGAGTTGTGAACAAGCTACATTTTATGAAGAAAGTCAGCTGACTGGGCACACAGTACTAACTAACTTCTGAGCATCCTGCTGTGGCGACTCTCGCAACGTGATTTCTTATCCTTGCAAAGGGGGGGGGCATTTCATGAAAGGCGTTCAGGTGGCACCTCTGCCTCTAGCTGTGTAAATGTTTCATTAATGATATTTAAAATAAGCCATGCTTTGCTAACTGGAAGGAAAAACGGAGAGGGAAATGCTACCCCGACCAACTGCAGACTGCGGAGTGATTAAGTCAGTGAATCACCAGAGGAAACAGGCGTACTGCCAGTGCCGGCCGTGGGCTCCATGCCACCCTTTGCTCTGATAGGGATGCCAACCCTGCTGGGTCCACTGACAGATTGCTGAGGAGAGGGAAGGGTGGGGTGAGAGGCAGCAGCATTGAGGGGAACAGCGTTGTGTAGAACACAAGCCCTCGTTTGTCTGCTTCCTTACAGGTGTCACTAGTTTGCTGGTTGGGGGCAGGGTGAGGATGGAACGCCAGCCCAGTTTACCCCTTGCCTGGCAGGCTCAGGCTTTGAAGAGACTAGTGTGCAGACCAAGGGTCATCCAGTGTTCAGAGAGACAGAGGGAGAGGGAGTCTTTATCTACTGTGTCCCTGAGGAAGAACAAGGGCAGGGTAAGTCAGAAGCTGGGTGTGATGGGCCCCTGAGGCCATCCAGCAGGTGTTGGGAGGGGTCACCTCACTTGACAAACCCTTTCCAGGCGGGTAGTTTTAGCCTACAGAATTTGCAGGTGGCTAGTTGGAGGGAGGAGAAAAGAGGGACTTGGTGTGTGGGATGATTTAGAAAGTTGTCCTTGGAGATGGCTGTGTGAATTCGTTCCTGTGCCACACACATGCACTATTACCTGGAAAGCCCATCTTTCTTAATCATCGATCCATCCATACATCCATCCATACATTTATTCTTCTACCAATCCACCCATTCAGCCATCCAGCCATCCAGCTTCTCATCTGTTCAGCTCTTCTACAAACAGTGCTAGAAAATGTGTCCCAGCAACCCTGCTAACCACCAGTTGCTATTGCAAAATTGGCCCTTATCCCACACACCTTGTCTTACTTCATTTGGCCCTGGAAACACAACTCTAAAGAAAAGTTAGGAGTTTCACCTTATACCTATTGTATCTTATTTTCTCTCAAATATTTTGAGCTCTCAAATCTCATGATGAGTAGCCAATGCACAACAACAGTTCAAATGACCTAATTAGCTTAAAACCTCAATCTATGAAGGTGGTAGAGAGGCTCACCCTGTCTCATGCTCTAATTCCTAACAAGAGCACAAACCAGCCTCATCCACTAACAGAACTCCACTTGCTGGAAGCTCATCAGCAGAGGTGTGTGCTAACAGAAAACAGGTGAGGAGATCTGAGCACAGGAGGGAAGGGTGATGCTGATCTTGCTTGGTAGTGTACTTAGGGATCTAGTAAGTCACAGAGGAAACCATGGCCCAAGGGAATGAATGCACACTAAGTATAACTTGTCAGGATTGCCTTGGTCCTGAGAGGGCTTTTACTGAGACCAGAAAGTGGTATCTCATCAAGTGAGAGAATATTTTCCGCAGGTGAACCTAGAGTCTCCTTTTAGAAAAGCTATGATCTCATCAGTGCCAACAGAGATCACAGCTCTGTTTGAGATTCTCCACACAACACTTCCCTGTGGCATTTCCTAAGACAACTCTTTGGTAGTATGTATGTTCTACACAGAATAGACCCAGCCAATGAGGCAGCCCTCACCAAGCCTTCGGTTTGAGGAAGTGTGGAAGAGCGAAGAAATAAGGTGATGGATTCATGAAGAGCAAACTCAAAGTCCTTAGATGGGGCTAAGACCTCTGAGCTCAGCGCTGTCCCGTAGTGCTTCGGAAGGTGTTTTCTTAGCAGGGAACACTCATTTTCATCATTTGTAAAAATGACATTGGATGCAATGCCATAGGACATTGAGAGGAAGAAATGAGAATTCAAGGGCAGATCAGTAGCTCAGCATATTTAAATCTAATTATTCACTCATTTTGTTCTAGTGTCAGGTCCCAAAGAAACCTGGGAAGTCTTCCTCAGTACCTGTAGCTCCTCCCTGTACTTCTCACCCTGCCTCCTACCCTAAACCTCCCCAGCCCAAAAGCTTCCCTTTCCCCAGCATTTCTACCTATATAAATCTGTCTTTTTGGCCACATGGTCCCTTGATCTTCTGTTCTTGGCCTCTTGGTCTACATCTCCTCTCTAGATTCACTTGCCCTCTCCCCTCTTCTCTCTCTCTTCTCTTCCTCTCTTGCCCCTCAATCTGCCAGCCATCTTCAGCCTATTTCTTTCTTTCCCCCCTCTGAATCCCTCCTGACACCTTTGACTGTTTTCTCTCCCTCGTATCTACAATAAAAGTCTTCTCCTCAACCATACATCGGAGCGGTCATGTCCATGTCCTCATTTTCATTATTCATGTCCTCATATTCATTAAGTAAGCAAAGTCTCTCTCCTCCCAATTCCCATTTCCCATCCTAACTTGCTGTGTGATTTAAGCAAACTATTTTCTCTCTGTAGTCCCCAGCTTACTGTCAGTGGAGTTCTCACAGTTCTAGGGACCTTCCCAAGATCTCTCTACTTTTTCAGGAACCTAGGGGAAGGAGTTGGGGCAAGACAGAGGCTTGTCCAACACAAGCAGCCATCTTCCATTGATTCCCTAGAAGTGTACCACATTATCATGTCTCATCTAAATAAAGGCTTTCTGGTCCTTTAAAAAAAAAAAGTCTGTCAACCACTTTTGAAGTCTATGGTTGGTTGTAGATAAGACTGTTTTCTGAGCTACAGCTCTCTGCAGAGAGGTCTTAGATACAGCTTGCAGTAGGCATGTCTCAGCTATTCCTGGGCAGCCTCATGCACTCCCATGCCTGGTGGGTTCCTACTCAGTACCTTCCTCTCCTCTGTCCTGCTGCAATCCAGCCCTTTAGTGCATTTTCTGAAGGAAGATCTCTTTGATCCCTCAGGTCATGGAAAACCCACCTCACCAACTTGGAATGCCTCCAACCTGTTGCTCATACCTCTGTCACTTCTCTCCCCTAGTCAGCTTGTTATATCCTCCCTGACTAGAAATGCTGGAAGGGTCTAGGACCCTCTTTTGTACACCTGGGATTGTAAATCATGCTTTTTTTTAAAATCAGTGTTCACTTGAGAGGTTGGTGAGTTGAACCAAATGACAGATTTTAGAACCTTTGGATATAGTTTTAGACCTTGGAAGAAACTCATAGAAAAATGACTGGGCTTTACATTTTTTACAGATAAGATATCTTGCCTGGATAAACATATTAATACAGGTATTTCTAAACAAAGTGTGAATTACTGAGCACAGAGTACAACCTGCACCCAGTTTGATAGTGTCAACTCAGGAGACCAAGGTGCTTGCCATTGCCCTGATGGCATCTCTGGGTCCCTGCGGGCACCAGCTGTAGTCACAGAGACAGTTCCTCATCACTCAGAGAGACAGCATTAAACAGGTCCTCCCAAGGTGAAGGTCTTTTTTTAACCTCTGGACCTCATTCTCTTATCTGTATAAGAGACAGGTCATAATAGCTGCTGGGAAGAGAGTTACTTAAGACAACTTAAGGAATGGCATAGAACATGTGTTAACACCCATGTCTGGTGCTCAGTGTGGGCTCATCACGTGATAGTTGCTACTTAAACCAAGCCAGCATAAATAATAGCCTTAAATAAAGAGCTACATGGTAAATTATACTTTCTCTGGTTTTTATAGGAAAAGTTATTCAGGTCTTGCAGTGCTTGCTGGCAGGATCCCAAACAATATTTAAGCAAGTGACATCATGAGGGACAACTATAGGGATTCCCAAATGTGACTCACAGTTTCTCTGAATTTCTCTGGGTCTTACACTGCAGGGCAGAATGTACAGCTCATCAGCGTTCAGTCTTTTTTTGAAAAGTTTTTAAACTACCTTTGAGAGGCATCCATGAGTTTCTTCAAAGATGTGTGTTGCTTACAGGCTGTCAGGTCACAAATGGGCACCACTAGCCTGTCCCTAGACAGAATGTTGCCATGCCAGAAACCCCGCGTGGTCCTTATCATACACCACCCTCTGATTTCCCTCGCTAGATTCCACTCCTCCTTGTACTATCTCTAATGTTTCAGTGCACACCATACATAGGACTATGGATTTCCTCTGCCAGTAGTAGTCACACAGGGTATCCCACGGAGGGAGTCCACCCTAGCCTTGCATCTTCTCCTCGGAATCCCCCCACTAGGCTGCATCATCTTTGCCCACCTCAGCTTCCTTCACAACACTTATCACCATCTGGCATTTCAGACTGATATCTCCTTGTCCGTCTGATATTGTCTGTCTCCCCCAGTGACACCTGCCCTATCCATTGTGTATGCCCATCCTTAGAACTGTGCCTAGCCTGAAGACAGGAAGAGTCTCAACAGGAAGTTGCTGGATAAAAGAATGATGATTCTTCAAGGTGATGCTATGGTTGATGTTGCTGTTTGTACCTAAAACTCTCTACCCAGCAGGTAGGAAACTGGCTACACCCAAGGATTCAGGTGAAGTGTCTTACCCTGAAGCCACGGATGCAGGAGCTGGAACTTGGACGGAGACTGCACTAGAGGTTGAGCTGAGAGAGTCTATATTTACAATAAAGAACTTTACAGTTGGATTCACAGCTCCTGCCTGGGAGGAAAAAAAAAATCACAGAGTTGATAATGATTTTTTTAAAGCCTCATCATTACATAAATTTAAACTGCATTAAGTGTTTGATTTATGGCTATAGATTTATAACAATTGGACACTGTCAAACAATTTAATAGAAATAAAATAAACATAAGGAAAACCCGTTATGTGTTCAGGTGAAAATATATATTCTTGTGCACATGCATGTGGGCATGTGTATGTTTATAAAACATGAAGGTCTAAACACTCATAATTAAATCATGCATACTTGTTTGTTTATGATCTGTGTGCTTTGTGCCAGGGAGGACAAAGGTATCATTTGCCAAATTATCCTGGTTCCAAAGGACAAAAGAGTTTGGTGGCTTTACTGTGACTATCACTTGTATACCATCACAGGCTCAGTCCCCCAGGAAAACCAGCCTGAGCCCAGAGCCAATTGGACTAATTAAGCAGACGTCAACTTCGCTCCAAGTCCAGGTTAATGTGCTGTGCTCAGCAGCCAATATTATGACAGAAGCCTGTAAACCCTTTAAAAAATGTACGCATAGATCTTCTATTGACAGATTAGTCAGAAATAATATGATTTTTTAAGAGAATGTTTTATGCAGCTTTTTCCCCCAGTTTTGCTCATCAAAAAATAACATTCTCTGAAAACACATCTCCATATTTAGTTTAGGATCTTTTTTCCTTTTAACTTCCTCTCCCTTCCTAAAATGGCAGATCTTCATAAGGCAAATTAAGTGAGTTGGTAAAAATAAAAATTCCTTTTTTCCGAATCATTTATGGCAAAAATACACTGTTAGCTTTTCCTGTAGACAATGCTGTGGCCGTTTTTATTATGGTGCTGAAGAATTCCTGGCTCCCTTCTAAAGCCCTCTCCTGGCTTATACTGCTTAACAAAACTCCTTGATTTTAATACACACACCATGGATAGCAGGCAATAACCATGTAAACCAGGATGTTACACGACTATCACAAATGCAGGACGTGAAAAACTCACATTAGTGCCAAACCTGTACCAGAGCCACTGAGACTCATCCCGTACTGTACCCTGTGAGTTAGCAATGCAGCCTGATATATAACCAGGCTTTTCGACTTCAATTCGGGCTCATTCCAACTTCTCCAAATGAGACGAGCTTCTGATTCAATTACAGCCTCTCTTTTCCTTCATTCAAGCATTTCCTACCCCTCCCCTACCTCTTTCAAAAGCATTTTCACCATCTTTTTCTGCTTGTCATTTCTTAAAGTTTTTGGAGAAATTACAAAACCTTAAATCACACTCTTTCCTGGGATAATAAAAATACTTTAAAATTGCCAGATGCTGTTGACTTCAGCAAGAGAAATCACAGCAAGCTGTTGAAGAGAGACTGACAATATTTTCATTAGCAGGAAGGGATTAAATGCAACCATTCTCTTCTCATCAAATCACAGAACCAGTACCCGAAAGGGGGCACAGACCTTCGGATAGGGAATCCACACAGTCCTAGGATACTGCAGTGACTCATCAGAATAGAAGGAGTATTCAATGTGTGGGACTCCGGTGTCATTAAACTGGGCATATGCTAAGAAAGTGCTGTCTGGAGACCACCACAGTGCGGAGTAGGCACCGAAGACTTCCTCTGAAAAAAGACATAAATTGTTCTGTTACAAGAAAGCTGATAAATTGGCTTTGGCATTCAAAATATTGTTCTCATTAGCTTTAGTAATTATAGCAGAGTTCAACTAATGAACCATTTCGCATTTGCTGAGATTCCAAAATCAAAGTAATACAAATGAATAAAAAATAAGACCTTCAAGGATGCATCTAGATCATAAAAATAAGTCACCCATTGGACCATTTTAGAATATTTTAGTATGCAGTATTGGATAAATGCTCTATATTTTTTCTTTATCTTATAATCCTCTAAATTTATGCCTCAAAACATACCCAAAGTAAATTTCGCACAGGAGGCTGATTTTCCTTTCTAATTTCAGTCAACACGCCAGCATGCTCTCCCTCACTGGGCTGAGTTTCTACACCAAGTCCACGAGGTACTGTGGGTGCTGCGGAGCTCTAGGCTACCAAACCAATATGGTGCCCAGAGTTTACTACTCTGGCACAAATAAGGTGTGGAAAGGATGGATTTAGAATGGAGAATGCTCCTCAGACCCCTACAGAGAAACATCTCTTTTGCCCAGCCTTGAAACTGAAAACTCCCTGCCTTAGCCCCCGCCCTGATATGTAGACAAGGGGATAAAAGAGAGAGGCAATTAAAGGAAAGGTACAGCTCTCAAGGATATTGTTGGGCTCATCTCAATCTCTGACAAAGGCAATTCCTCCAGATGATTATGATGAGACCTATCCATGGGACATTTGACTCAGGCTCTTAAAATGCCCAAGTCTCCATTGCCGGCAGGCAAATGAAGAGTCAGATTCTTTGGCATGCATCCGGACTCCCTCCAGACACCCGTGTCTTAGGATTGATCTCCAGGCTCTGGTGCTGCTGGGAAGTGCTGATGATTTGAATGGCTGGATCATCTTGAAATGATCTATGATTGTTGGGGTTGTAACCATGAAAAGAATATTGGGATCTCGGGCCCTTTCTCTCTCTTTGCTTCCTTGCATCCATGGGGTGAAGAAACCCTTCAGCTACCTACTCCTGTCAAGGTGTACCACACCGAGACAGAAGTAAAGCAATGTGGCCTGTGGCCAAGTGAACTGAGTCTCCAAAACCAGGTGTCAAAATGAACTTTTACTTCTTTAAAATATAACACAATGTGCATTTTGTTACAATGATAGCAAACGGATAAGCATACAGGTAGACAGTGTAATCCACTTATCATGTCACTGTGTAAGTTTAAAAAAAGAAAAATCAAAGCATAGATTCTAGAATCTTGGGGTTAGGAAATTGTGTATGCCAATTAGTTTTTGAATAACTAAAACCTCTTTGCATGTAGCTGGAAAATATATTTATTTTTGTTTTAAATTATGTGTATGTGGGTACATGTATGTATGTGGGCATATATATAGACATATATATATATACATAGAGTGTATATATACACATAGATTGTGTATACACACACACACACACACACACGCACAAGTGAAGGTGACTGAGGAGGCAGAGGTGCCGACCCCTGAAAGAACTAGAGTTACAGATAGTTGTAAGCTAGCTTGGGTAAGTGCTAGGAATGGAACTTTAGTCCTTTGCAAAAGTCAAACAAACAAATCTCTCCAGCCCTCCGAAAAATACATTTTCAGGAACCACAATAGCAACTGCAGAACTGAGAGAGTCGCGGTAATGAAATGTAACAATTGTCTTTATGAGTAGCTGACATTTGATGAGTGCCACATGCCAGGAATTGCTAATGGTTGGCATTTATTATACCAGGCACTCATCATTATAACCCACTTTACAGTTGATGAGAACAAAACAGGGCTAAAAAGAATTTAAAGAAATCACCTTAAATCACACAGCTATTAACAGAACCAAGAATTGACCTGTCAGGATTGGGAGCATGCCTGCCGTCTTGTATTTATTAAACAGCTCACACCTGTCTCCAAACTTGGTCTTCAAAGAGATTCCTAAAAGAATCTGCTCATAAACCCTTTTATAGAGAGGAAAACTGGGGTAAATTATGTGAAATGTTTTACTCAGGAACTAGAACTTGAATCTTACGACTCTAACTCAAAACTTTCCCCATCAGAAATCCTTCATATGCTGAGTTCATATCCCTTAGAATTTTGTCTACTGGATCTCATCCACAACACACATACAAGGTTATACAATGCTGTAACTAGGTTATGGCTCTAGTTTTTAAATTACTTTCAAACACTGAAAGAGGTATAATGGGGGCCACTTTTGAATTAGTACCTATTTGTAAGGCAGAGAGTATTTTTCTCTAGTCAACAATGTTGTGAAAGGAAGGGCCCTTTGGAAGCCAGGAGGGCGTTGTTCTGCATCCAGTGGCTCAGCTGTGAACATGTCAGATGAAATCCTCCAGTTACAATTACCGAGAGAAGATGGGCTGAGTTGGTTAGATTCTTACCTCAGCGACACCCAGCTGTTTCTAAGAGGAGCCACAGGTTGGGTAGGAGGCTGTACCTGCTCCATGTTGGAGGCCCTGGAAGACCCTTAGTGGTAGGCTGTCTACCTTAACTTATCATTGCATTGTGGTTCTTAATCAAACACTTACTCCTGGGCAAGAGAAACATGTCTTTCTCTTGACCTTATTTCTGTTTGTTGTCATGTGTTACGCATTAAATTAACTTGATTGTGGCTGAATCAAGGGGAAAGCACGGAGCTAAACTACGTTTTAATTTTGAAGAAGAAATAACAGGATGAAATAAAGAGGAGTCTTTCCAGCAAAGAGGCACCCTTGTGAATTATTTGGAACGGCCTCAAAATGGCCTTTATCTTGGCAACCAATACATGAAAAATGCTTTCTTAATAGTTCCTAAATCTCTTTATCCTAAAAGACAGAATATTCCATTTTAAGTTTTTTTTTAACTTAACTTTCCAAATCAAATTATTTTTTGCTTTCTTTTAAAACAGGAAGTCATGATTCGTGCCAGGCTAGTATGAATGAACACAAATCCTTTCAAAAACAAGCGATTTCTTTCCTTCTATTTGACAACTGCCAACAATATTTATCTCTTTTCTAATATTATGGGAGATTTCACTGCAGACAATAGTTATCTCCTTTTTAATATTGCAGAAGATTTCACTTTCCTTGGAAGCTTCTGGGCTAGGCAGGCCTCCTTGGAGAAACATTTGACGTTAATCTGGATGCTCTTATAACCTGGTAAAGCTAGAAGAGCAACACAGAAAGGCCCTTTGTGGTAGAAAACCAAAACAAGCGGGGTATTGTGAGACAATGGGGCAGAGCATTAGGAACAGTGCCGTGTTCTGTGTCACTGTGAGGTCCAAAAGAGATCCCACAATATGTTTAAGTGCACAACTTATTTTGAATCTTACTAAACACCCCCGGTTTTTAGTGTATCAGGTATTGAAGCAGTCAAAGTTGTAAACTTTCTGATTAAAGAGTTAGTGTCTACCTTCATAAACCCAGTCAGTTATCCCATTATATATTGCATCTTCGCTTCCTGACGATGTGATCCTCTGACTAGGTGAATTTGGTTCAATTTTAACGTAGATATCATTCTTCCAAACATAAGCCTAAAAAGATGATAAAACATATTGATCTCAGTAATCAAAGTACGATACATCTTATCTTGGAATCTTAGACTACTACGAAAATAAAAAGATAACCACAGAGAGTCTATTCAAGTAGAAACCTCATTCCTAAATTACAGGCACACAGTCCATGATCTTGAAATAATAAATAAAACGTTCCCAACGTGGGAGCAAGAAGGCTTGCAGCTGCCACTGTGTAGATGGTAAAGTGTACGTGAAGACTCAGCACAACCTGCATGAGATGATTTATGTTTGTGCTTCTTGCTTGGGATGTTAGAGGAGAGAATGTAGCTGCATTCTTAGAGAGGGAAGTGCAACTACAGAAAAACGCCCTGTCTTGCTATTCAAATTCCTTTTGGCTTCTAACATTCCTCTAGTACCACAGAACAAGAGATATATCTACAATAATTTTGAAGAGAGACTCAAAAATATCCAAGCACAAGGGGAACAAAAGAGTTTAATAAACTTTTTTTTTGCTAGTGAAAAAAACAACTCTATAAGAGATGCCTAGAACTTTTAATAATTCTATTTTGTTGTGCTAATAAAATGGTGTTCTGGGTAATGACACTATATTTCTAATATAATGAATGAGTGGGCTTTCAAAATGTTTACTTTACACTAGGCCAAGTAGTATCTGCTTGTAAGATTTCATCCAACATTTTTATCACAACAGGAGAAATGTACTAACCAATTTATGACCTTCTGGTGACCATGTGATCCATTGTGTGTTATTTGGAATCATCTCTTCTGTGATCAGCTGTCTGGAGAAAAGATAAGAGGATATAATGTCCAAAGAATAACTCCCTATGAGATATCCTTTAAATTTATATCAGAAAGGCCTTGTAATCTTGTTGGGGGAACTCACTGACCTTTTATCCAAGTCATAAACACTGTAGGAAGCTGTGTAGGAGTGCCTCCATTGCTGCAACAGAAAACAGACATCTGTCTTCTGTGATCCCAACAGGTCAACCATTTACTCAAGATGACAGGCATGATAAGAGGTTATTGAGTAAAGTTCAAATCTCACAACACATTATCATTCCTTAAATTCTTAGAATTTCAGAATTGAAAATATCTTGAAATCATCCAGTAAAATGTCATGAAGAGTTTATTCACTTTTGCATCACCTCCTCCAAGGGCCTTTCACAGGATCCCTGTGGACCACAGTGTCAGTTTTGATATTGAGGGATACTATTCTGAGCATCGTAAAGTAAGGATGTCTGTTCAGAAAAACTCACATTTTCACCTGTCACCCACATCGCTTCTAAAATATTTAGATTTTTGATTCTGTCAGTGGTGGGGACAAGGAAGCATCCTTAATGCTTTGTGCAATGATAATGAAAATATATAGTGTTGTAATTTGAAATCTATCTGGAAATATATTTTAAGGTTAATACATGTGTGTCTTCAATTTTAAACAACCAAGCAGTTGAAAATGAAAAGCAAACTAAATCCAAGTTAACTAAAAGAAAGGAAAGAATAAAGACAAGTATAAAACAGAATGCATACAGTGGGGAAACTCAACATGGTCAAATGCTGGGTCTATAAGACAGTTCAAACTTTGATATAGTTAACATAAGAGAAAAATAAGAAATTGCTATCGGAAATGGAAACAAGACATCACAACAGACCTTACAGTCATTAAAAGGTTGAGAGACCATTATGAACATTTTTTCAATAAGTCAGAAAAAGTAGAAACAAGGAAATTTCTTTGGCATAATCCTACACCTAATAAATATAAATAATCAATGAGTAAAAGTAAAGAAAATCCCATATCCAAATGATTTTACAGCAAATCCCTTAATATTTAAAACCTACTTAGACATGTTTACAGAAACTTTATTCAGAATTGTGCAAACTTGGAAGCATCTACAGTGTCTTTCAACTATGGGTGAATGGATTAATAGACTGTGATACAGAATACAATAAAATACCATTCAGTGGTTAAAAAAAAAACTATCAAGTAATCAGGAAGTTTACATACTGAACT
Source organism: Dicrostonyx torquatus (assembly GCA_028555095.1). Classification (NCBI taxonomy): domain Eukaryota; kingdom Metazoa; phylum Chordata; class Mammalia; order Rodentia; family Cricetidae; genus Dicrostonyx; species Dicrostonyx torquatus. The sequence continues at coordinate 1,823,759 of JAQHUG010000328.1, read as the reverse complement.
AAAGGTGTGACTTCCTTGAAAAAAGCAAAACTATGGAGACAGTAGTGCTTGGTGTTGGGGAGGACAGAATAGGCAGAGGCCATGGGACTGGTCACAGTGAGGTCGCTCATCTCCAGGATTCCTTAGTGTTGGATACATACTATACACTGTCACAAGTCACAAAGGACCCCAGTGGACAACTGCAGACTTGAGTTAATACCAATGCATCAGTATCAGCACCCCAAATGGGTAATCTCCAGGACAGAATGCTTATAGAGAAGACTTGGAAAGGACCATGAGGCAGGATGTAGAGCTATGACTTGGAAATGGGAGCACTATAATCTCACATTCCATTTCTATAGAGCGAGCGGTAACTGAAAAGGAACCCTGTATATTTTCATAACATTATATTAATTAATAGAAAACACAGAGAGAAATAAGCTAGGCTTTAGGAAACTAAGCAAAAACAGATAGGGGATCTATGATTTGTATGAGTATACCCTTGCATTTGTGAAAAACTGCATCTGTATGTATTTGTGGATAAAATTAAAGATACTTTTGAAATTCCTTATGTCTACCTTTGTATTCTCTATTAGTTGCATGCATAATAAAGTGAGTCTTATTCTCATTAGATAGCTAAACTGTGGAATACACCATGCAGTACTGTTTCAGAAACCAAACTACATTACAATTTAAGCTTCATCAATAAGGAGGAAATTGGCTACACAGTAGCTGCACTGAGATGCAACCAGCCCAGGCCTCCTAACCTTACCGTATCACTTCTCACTCTCCTACGCCCTCATGTCAACACCTATTTATTAAATTCCCATTTTTTGTAAGTCATACATTCCTTTCCTGAATCCTGGATTGTTTCAACACACCCCATGCTTGTTTCTTGGCAACCTCAACATAATATTTCTCAAAGCCAAAAGGTGTGGTAAAGTCTAGAAATACTAAGAAAGACTGAGATCATCTCAAGATCGTGACAAAGTCCTCATGAGGTATAAAATGAAGTAGTTTTCTCAATCTACTTAGTCTATAAACACTGGTGTGCTCACCTACCAGATACTGCTCCCACTAAAGGGATCCTAACTGAGCAAGGAGCATGAAAACATGCACTGTAATAAAGACATCACAGTAAGATGTACCAAGAGCATCTTGGAGGAGGCAAAAAAATGTGCAGTTCTAATTGGGCTCTGGATCAAGTCTGTGGGAAAGAGGTTCTTAGTGGATGAGTTTCCACTTTATAAGGTCAGACAAGCTGCTTTCTAAACTTGTTTTATTCTTTGAGGAAAACCAGATAACAAAAGCAACAATGGCAGGTGCCTGTGAAGTACTTCCAAGACTGTGAGGCATGCTCAGCGTGCGATAGGGAATACAGCTCCATCTCCAGAGTGTGTGGCAGTGAGGAGAGATGCTAGAAGACCATCCACACAGATGGCAAGACACCTAGTCACTCATTTGTCTTTATTCGCGACTCAGAAACAGTGATCGAAGATATGATGGAGCAGGATGTGAAAATACATGGATCATGCATGGCTAAGAAAATGCAATAAAATTAGCCTTTTCTTTTTGTGTGTGAAGGTGTTTGTCAAGATGTTGATGCTATTGTTCTCAAAATCTATTGGATACTTTCAGAAGTAAAAACAGAAAAAGAAGAAAGAGAAGACACAGTCCCCTGTTTGAAGCTACCTGAAAATTCAGTGTTTTGCAATGAAGCATGCATTCACCTAATATATATTTCTTGAACATCTACTATGTGGTCCAGTCCTAGGGGCTAGAAATATGGTAGCGCCTTAAAAAATGGGAAAACTTGCAAGAACTTTGAAAGGCAATAAAAAGCAAAGAAATAGCAAAATGGCATAAATGTTAGGAAGAAAATGAAAGAGGGTAATGTGATAGAGATGTGGGGGTATGGGGTAGCTGGAATGATGGGGAGCCATATTAAAGTGATCCCAAACAGCCTGGAAAGGAGCCAACAAAGACAGAAAACTGGAACATTCTGGAAAAGAAGGGTCCATCAGAAAGCAATAGCAAGCACTTTGGCTCTTGGATGGGCATGTGAGTGACACTTGAGAAAAACGCAGCCATGTGATTCTGAAGCGATGCAGGGAAAAGGAGTGCTGGTCAGACATGGCAAGTGTGGGACAGGATGCTCCAGATGGAAGACTGGGGTCCACACACAAAGGCTCTGCTGTGCTATACATGCTGCTCTTGTTTGGTGTAAGAGATGTCATTGGAGGATATAGCTTAGCAAGGGTACAGCATAAACTAAGTTATAATGTAAAGGAAGCACACTGACTATTGTCTGAGTGGATAGAAGAATCTATAAAACACAATGAAATGGAAAACATCAGTGATAAAAACACACATCACTAATGCTGGTGTCTGTGCCCAGCCAGGGATCTACATCTAATAGTCCACCACATCACGCTTGTCAATGCAGACTAAACAGTGCTCTGAGCTGTTTTTTTCATCCTACTTCTGTTTTACCTTCATGCATTAGCTTTTAACATTCATAACTGTCATCCACCAGTGTGCCGCTCAAGTTGGAATAATCTACGCCATTAACAAGTTAATCACAGAAACTTGAATTGATTGATGGCAAGAATAAATGTGGACACCAGGACTTGTAAGTTTGTTTGGGGGATTTAAATAAAAAGCACTAAGTCAGGCACACCACCACATAAACTGAGAACAGCCACGGAGAAGTAAAACGGGCATCTGATTTGTTTAGAGTTGATGGGTTTAGCAGAACATGGAGTCTCCATAAGCAGGAAATAGATTCCACGCGGAGGATCCAAGGTAAACACTATGACTGGGCGACACCATCCTGAGATGGCAAACAGAGGAGGGAGTGCTGACTTGGCCAGAGTCCAGCACGGTTGGTCTGTGAGATAAGGCCGCTCAACATTATTTATCCCAGGAAAAAAGTCAAGGGTAGGAATCACCACCTTTGTATTCTGTTTTTCAGTATAGAATATCTCTAGAGGTTTTTGGTCCTTCCTTTTCACTTTAAAATTCTCTATACTTGATAGCTGTTATCAACTGCAAAATGACCCAAAAAGCTCAGCTAAAGGTACTGGGTGACCATGGAGAGGATGTGTGACCTAATGATAATCTTTTCAAATGCCTGAGAACTCTACTTTCCATAGGTGACTGGGAGGAGCTGGACGTTCTCGGTAGGACTTGTGTGATCTTTTGTTCATTCAAGGCTGGCTTGAATAAGGCTGGGACATTGTCAGAGTCTTGTCCAGACTCTCCTCTGTTAGATGGGATGTTAACATCTTTAAAACAAGTACTTACTGAAGGTCATACTATATATACATAGACTGAAGAGAGGGGGACATGGGATACTGTGTGTACAAGTCAGACACATAAAGTAACTTTAAAATCATATCAATTCCTATGATAAATTTTACTAAGTTACGTCATTTGTCCTCCTAATGTATTAATTATGCCTTTTAGCAATTGAAATCATTAAGATACATTTTTTAAAAGATACTCAGTAGATTTGTCGTTTATAAAAGACAACATATATTTGATGCAGGCTGAATGCGTTTTTCTGTCAGTGGTGTTACTAGATATCGCTAAATAGGCATTACTTGAAATCGGTTATAAAACAATGCATTTATTTTAAGATGTCACATAAGCAAAGAATTTTCTTTACCTTCACATAGTTGTATTCTAAAAGAACGAACAGTCCGTCAGGTGACACTGAATAATCACTGATAGAATCTCCAAAGATTTCCTGTTGGTCAAGGGGAAGAAAAAAAACTGAATGGTTTGGATGCCTTCCCTGGTCATTCACTAGAATGACTAAGTAGAGGGAGCCCTACATATAGGGACTGTGCCTTGAGAATGTCCAGTGATGATGAGATAGCACAGTCACCCACACAGATGGCAGTGGTATTAGGGGGACAATGATGACAGTTAGAAAGCCAGAGAGGGAAGAACTGGCTGAGGGGGTATGGTTCAGGGACACAGATAGAACTCTATGAACAGGATGGGTAGCATGGACAGAGAGACAGCATGGGAGAGAAGGCGCATATCGAGAGTGTCTTAGAGGGTTGCATGTATTCATAATACAGCTTGGCTGTGCCAACATGGCAGAAGATGGAAGGACATTAAGTCACAAAAACATTTGTCATGAACTACAAACTAAGGATTTTGGGTATGTGAAGGTGACTGTGCCATATCTACTTCGTTTATTTGTCATGGGACACCCTAATGGCATGTGGAGAAGATCAGAGGGAAAACAGGGGGGATGGTAGCAATCTGATCTCCAGAACAGGGACAGCGTCACAGGAGGAATAGAAGTTTGTGGAATAGTTGACACGCAGCAGAGGGACTCAATAGTGTAGCATAGCTAATTATAGGAGATCGTGGGAAAGTCAAAGACTATAAAGTTTCCAGCCAAAGTGACTTGGAGAACCGAGTGATTATTTCCAAGGTGGGAGTTGAGCAAGAATATGACGGCTTGAGATACTAGGACACTGACAGGGAGAAAACTTGGGATACTGAATTTAATATGCACACAGGGTCTATGGAGGGTCCAGTAGGTTCTGAGAAAGTGAAGTCTGGATCTTGGGATGTTAGTGTTAAGGTATGTAAGAGAATCAAGCCCGGAGGAGAGACAGCAGGACCAGGAAGCACATGCCGCGTACCCAAGGCGAGGAAAGGCAGAGCCCAAGGAACACTTACATTCAAACACACAGGCAGAGGAGGAATCATCAAAGGAGACTAAGAAGTAGCCAAGGCGGGGAGCATTTCAAGAAGGAGAGGAAGATCCACGGGACCATGTGTTGCAGAGTCCGACAGGGTGAGAAATGAGTCCTCATGATTTGAAAGGAAATGAAAACAGTCCCCAGAATTCCAGACATGAACTAAGTGTGTGACTAAACATACAAAGGTACTGTTCTTCAAGAAAATGGAGCTGTTTCCATGTTCAGCATTGACTAGCAAGATATTGTTTTCTTGTTTGTAGAGGTATTCATAATCTAAAGAGAGAAAATGGCCAGATCAGTATTACAAGTTGCTGCCAAACTCTTCCATAAGCTAAATTTTTAAGAATTAAGCTCACAGCCGGGCGGTGGTGGTGCACGTCTTTAATCCCAGCACTTGGAAGCAGAGG
>JAQHUG010000328.1:1788996-1818110 GCA_028555095.1 Dicrostonyx torquatus | reverse complement strand
TTAACTTCTAAGCAAGAACAAATACTCTGCATGAGTTTTGAAAGTAAGGACTGTCTCTTCTCACTGCCCAAAGCACTCAGCAGCCCAAGCTCACTAAAATGAATACAATTATAACATTTCCATCTTATGGACCTTACCTGACACCCACCGCAGGGAGTAGGACTTGATTCGAAATGTATTCTTTAAATAATCAGCTAGCAAATAAGTTCTGCGGCTATCAGCTGCCGCATCATCTGTTGGGAGGAAAATAAAAAGAAGAAAATACTCAGTAAGATAGAGTAGCTAAGTTTGGAATAAATTAATATACCTGATCACAAAATGTTAAAATAAGCTCACAGAATACAAATTATATCTTGAAAGATTTCAGATCATGTAAGTGGGGTGATATTTCCTTTAAGTATAAACTGAGTATGTTCACAATTATACGAGTGAGGTTCATTGAGAATGTCTAGATCAGCAATATCAACAGGAATGCAGTGAGGGTATTTCCCAGCAGCCATGGTTGAAGACAAAGATAATTTAATTATAATGGCATATTGCATTTAGCACAACATGTAAAAATATTATCATTTCAGCATTAACCAGTATTTAAATGTTACTAATTAGACTTCCCATAATTTTTTTTGTACTAATTCTTAAAAGTATGCTACCTTACAGCACATTTCATTTTAACTGTGTTCATTTCAAGTCAATAGGTGCACGAGGCCAGAGACTACTGTAGGGGATGTCACAGGGCCAGATCACCCTTTGCTGTGGCCTTCAGGTCATTTCTCAGTTCTGTTGTTCTTCAAAGAGCTTTGGTATACGCTGATAATTCCCATGAGAGATCTTGATTTCTATCATTGCTCTTTCTTAAACTTGGTGGGATTCATGGGGTTCTATATTCTACTAGTAGGGACCCACATTCAAAGTCTGAAGTCATTTTTTAAATTTGTTTTTTAAAGTAAATGTGTAAATGTATGTGTGTGTGTGTGAGTGTGTGTGTGTGTTTGCTTAAGAAAAAGCACACACATGCCATGGGATATGAGTCAAAGTGACAGTATGCCCTGCAGGAATTGGTCCCCTCCTTCCTCATCTTCCTCCATACTGGATCTGTGATCTAACTCACATCTTCAGGCTTGGGAGCAAGCACCCTTACCCACTGAACCACCTTGCCAGTCCCTAAAATCATTTTTTATTATCTCTTTTATCTCCTCCCACTTCTGTGTAAATGCCCTTGTTGATTCTTCCTGAGAAATATATTTCCAAGTGTCGTGACTTTAGGGTCTCCGTTGATATCCCTCCTCCATACCACCAAGAGAACGCCTTTCAGCCTGGCGATCTCGTCCTCAAGGCTCTCTGGATTTCTCTGTTGCCTCCAGGAACACCTGAAGGTCTTTGCTCAGCACTAGCAACCCTCTACCATCTGACAAAGCACTCTCTCCAGCTCGTGTCCACGGCCTGCAGATGCCATCTTATCCAGGCAGTGATCTGCCACTGAGCACAGGTACCGTCTTTGGCTTTCCTGCCTCTGCTCCTCATCCTCAACCAAGTTTAAAGTTCCTTGTAAAGGCTTCAGCAGCTTTTGTTCTCTGTCTCCAGCTCTTCCATGAGGACTTCCATTCTGTCCCCTCTAATTGGCTTCTCACGCTCTTTTTGCTCTTATTACTTAATGACTTGTGTTTGGAGTTATTTTTTAATGAAACGTCTTTAAATAGCTTATATAGGTATACAATACATTCTGGCTGTGGTTACCCACCCACCCTTGCCAATTCCTACTCTTCCTTACATGTCCTTTTTCCAAGCTCACATCTTTTGTTTTGTGACCCACTGAGTTTAACCATCTAAGTAAGCAAGATCATGAAACTATCCACTGAAGTCTAGTGGGTAAACCAGTGGATGGCCGTCTCAAGATAAGGTACTCCTCCTCTCCCCCAGAATCCATCAGTCGCCAGGATGGGTAGAACCCCATTGGTTCCTTTCTCATATGTGACTGGCCATTGGCAGGTCTAATATTGTGCAAGCAACTGCAGCTCTTGAGAGTTCCAGCTTGAAACGTCTGTGTTACAGCATTACGCAACTCACCCATCTCCCTATCTTCCGGATCTTTCTGCAATGTTATCTGGTCCATCAAGGCAACATTGTTTAAGACCATGTTTAAGGCTGCACACTCAACAATTCCCTATTCTTAGCATTTTGAGCAGATAGGCATCCCTGCATTCACCACCATGACACAATTGTTTGGCACAGGGCAACCAAGCTCTGTCTGATTAGATTCAATACCTTTTCCACAGGAGAGAATTCATGTCTGATATTGTAAACCTGGTAAAAACACATAGCTGAGGCTGTAACAGACCTCACTGGGTAGCATATTATTGTTGTTAGCCAGAACCTGGAAACAACCTAGGTGGCCCTCAATGGAGAATGGATCCAGAAAGTGTGGAATATATACACATTAGAATACTACTCAGCGGAAAAAAACAATGACATCTTGAATTTAGCATGCAAATGGATGGAAATAGAAAACTCTATCCTTAGTGAGATATCCCAAACCCAAAAAGATGAGTATGGTATGTACTCACTCATTAGTGGACCCTAGCCATAAACAAAGTCATTAATCTTATAGCTCACAAGCCTAGAGAAGCCAAATAGCATGATGATCCCAAAGAAATACATATATAAATCCCCAAAGAAAAACATATATAGATCCTCCTGGAAATCGGAAGCAAACAAGATCGCCAGGCAAAAGTTGGAAGCACGGGTGTGGGGATGGGGGTGGAAGTAGGGGTTGGGGTGGGGGTAGGCAAAAGGGAGGGGGATAGAAGGGAGAAGGGAAGAACTGAGGAGAGCTTGGGGGTGGGGGAGAGTGGAGATGGAGGAAGGGTGGATATTGGAGAAGGGAATAAGATATCTACATTAAGGGAGTCATTTTAGGTTTGGCAAGAGACTTGTCTCTAGAGGGGATCCCAGGTGTCCACAGGGATGTCCCCAGCTAGGTACTTGGGCAGCAGAAGAGAGGGTGCCTGAACTGACCTTGTCCCATAGTTACATTGTTGAATATCTTGATCGTCCCATAGTTACATTGTTGAATATCTTGATGGATGAAATCTTGATTGTCACCATAGAAATTTCACCTGATGGATGGAGATAGAGCCAGAGACCCACATTCACATCAGAGCAAGGGACTGAGCTCCCAAGGTCCAGAGCAGAAGGAGGGAGAAGATAAGCAAGGAAGTCAGGACTGTGAGGGACTGACCCACCAACTGAGACAGTGTGCCTGATCTATTGGGAGCTCATCAAATCCAGCTGGACCAGGACTGAATGAGCATATGACCAAACCGGACTCTCTGAAATGTGACTGCCAATGGGGACTGACTGAGAAGCCAATGATAATGGCACAGGGACCTATCTCTTCTGCATGTATTGGCTTTTTAGGAACCTATTCTATATGGATGCACACCTTCTTAGACCGGGATGGAGGGGGGAGGGCCTTGGGCTTCCCACAGGGCAGGGTATCCTGCCCCCTCTTAAGGAAGCAGGGGGAGGGAGGTGGGGTAGTGGGGGAACAGGAGGGCCTGGGACAAGGGGAGTAAATGTAAATTTGTCTTTTAACAATAAAAAATAATAAACTGACATGCTGGAAAGCTATCTTCTAAACATCTAATTTTTTTTAACCAAAAAAAAATGCCTCTCTCAACCTTAGTGAGAGAGCTTGTCTCTAAAATGAACTGTGGCAGTGAGAAAGATTTTTTTTTCTGTGCTCACTGTGCAGTTTTCTTAATCAGGCCACATGCTTTTTTAAAGGCAGTATTTTGGGGAAGGTGGGGAGGGTAAATTTTGTTTTTTGTCTTGGTCTTGCTTCAACAGACACACACACATTTTATCACTTGATGTAAGATTTCGTAACACAAATACTGCACACAAGCTAAAGTGACTAGTTTCTCTGATCCCAAGACTGATAACAAAGAACTTAATATCGTTGTCTGTACCCTCAACTTTTCACATACAGGGAAAGCTCTACCCACAGTACCAGTCATGCCCCAGACAATTCCAGTAAGAGCTACTCACAGCCCATGGGAAAGTCATTTTCTTATAGAAACTGTTCTTTCAAATGAAGTTCTTAACGATTGCTCCTTTTGACCTGACCCAATGGTGTCTTGTATCTGGCCGTTAACCTTTCTGCTTCCAGAGATAAAACTGCTACTTTTCCTTATTACTTCACTGGTATTGTTTAAACTGAGTTTGTTAGATAGGTTGAAGAGACGTACAAAACCCACTTGATTTTCAGGTCAACCCTGCGTGTCTCCCTGAAAGTTGTGAAGATATTTGTGTTTATTAGCAGAAAGATATCTAAAGGGCAAAACATGCCCTTGAGTTTCCTTCAAGCAAGAAGTTAAGCAGTGTGCTACTAAAAATATTTTGAAACCCCTGCAGTGGAGAGGAATGTCACAACTGTATTTGTTCACTAATGCTTTCAATTGTTTGTGCCCACCCAGCTATTATCTCCTAGCTCAAATAGTTAAGGAGCAAGTTTTACTTGGTAAATACTACTGAGAATGTATTTGCTGATACCAAGAGCTATGATGGTGCAGGACAAGTCTGTATCTTGTCAATCATGTTTTAAATAAATGCTGATTGGCCAGGTAGGAAGTATAGGTGGGTCAACCAGACAGGAAGTAGAGGCAGGGTGAGGAGAAAGTCTGGGAAGCAGGAAGTTCCCTTGGCATTCCTGCGCAGATCTCCAAGGAAGCAGCATGTGTCCCTGTCCCAGCTGAGAAAAGGTACCTGCCATGTGCCTGGCATGGATGGGAACAATGGGTTAATATAACTTATAGGAGCTAGTAAGAAGCCTGAGCTAATGGGCCAATCAGTGTATAACCTAATGTAGAGTCTCTGTGTGATTTTCTTTGGGGCTTGCCGGCTGTGGGGTACTGGGCGGGACAGAAACCCCAATGGGCAGGCCCCTCATGTTACACTATGAGTCTGAAATGGACACCAAACACATCTCCAAATTAATAGAAACTGAAGTATAACTATAGACATTCACAGTCTTATTTCTCTCCTCTGGCATAGTTTAGTTTGTACCCATAGAAGGGAAGGAAATGTGTATATGTACAGACACATACATGAATATATGATGAAAGAGACATTACCACAGAGTGTACATCATTGGCTCTTGGTTTTGTAAGAGGGAAAATAGCCCTGATAATAGGTTACCCAGTTCTATTTTATTTAAATAATACTTAATGGGAATTTACTTGTACAGTCTTTCTCAGGTTTCTCATTTAAAATGCTAAATGATTTTATTCATATTTATAATAATTAATTAATTGATAATTAAAATTAATAACTGAGTCCAAATTCCCTTGAGACCACCCTGCATGCTGCCTTCCCCAAACGCTGACCTCCTAGCACTCCTCTGGCGTGGCTCAGTTCACTCTTTCACCAGCCTATTGCTTCCTACATCATGTATCTACATCTCAGCCAAGCTCACCTCTGCTCATGATGATCTTTGTGGCTCTACACACTGATGTTCCAGGCATCGAGGAGGATGACTCACCGCTGCAATGGCCCAAGACATCCCTGCAGGGCCCACACCTGCCTTGCCTTCGGTTGGGTTCATTTAGGTGTTTACCAAGCTGAATGCAAACTGCCGAGTACAGTTTCTATATATTCACAAACAGACCCAGAGTGACAAACCCAGAACATGGCCACACTGGAGCAAGTAGAACAAAAAATGTCCCCTGTGTGTGTATGTGTCTTTCCTTCCTTCCTTCCTTCCTTCCTTCCTTCCTTCCTTCCTTCCTTCTCTTCTCTTCTTTCTTTCTTTCTTTCTTTCTTTCTTTCTTTCTTTCTTTCTTTCTTTCTCCCTTTCTTCCTCTTTTCTAACTTGCCATTTTATAAGCAGGACACATTGGAAGACAGTTTGGAAACATCTAGATGAGCGAGTTCTGTGAGATGTGCATGCCAAGTCCAGGTTTTGACCTTTAACAAGTCCACAGTTCGCTGCCAAGGCACGACCTATTCCGTCACACTCGTGTAGGACATGCCCGTGTTCGTGTTTCTCCTTCCTCGTCTCCTTGCTCCCTGACATGGCACTGCTGCAGCGACAGATGAAGGTCCTTGGCTGATCGCACAGTTTTCGTGGTGCGACCCAGGACATGCCGTTCATTTGACTTATTGGTTCAAAGCATTGTGCCAGCCAACAAGAGCAGTTAATCATATGTTACCCATCAGCTCAAAAGAAATGCATTCCTCCTTCATTTAGAATTTTAGAAAAGATACTCAATGCATTTGGTTTTACTTCCCTGGCTAAAAATACTAGGTTGAATCATGTGAAAATGCCAGTTGTCACTCATAAAAATAAGAGTGTAGCATTCAAAATGGATTGACTTAATAATAAGATCTCACCAAAGGGTTGGGGTGGTGTAATGAATCCTAGCTTCAGGATCAGAATTACTTCCAGATGAAAAGTAATTCCAGGATGATAAGGTCCTGATAAAAAAAGACTACGGTTTTGCAAAGCAGCCTTGATTTTGACCAATGGTCACAGTCTGTGTAAAGTATATATCATTTTAAATAATTATGCTCATTCATCATTAATCTTTTATCTCTTGAACTCTGATTTGTAATATTTCTACTTTGCAAAGATAAACTTCTTTGGAAATTAAATAGCTAATGAAATACTTCTAAAGAGAAAAACGTTCCTTATGACTTGCAAATGCATAAAGTTGTTAATTAAAAAAACAGGCAAAAGAGGTATCTGGTTATAGTTTGTGGGTGCCATATGGCAACCAGTCAACATTCCGTACTGATGTTTGTTTCTATGACGAGTACAAAGAAATAAAACAGGTGTTACTTCAGAATTCACTCTTGTAAAATATCAGCCTTGACAGACAAAAAAAAAAGAAAACTCAGTAAAAAGGACGAAGCAATTAATGGCCAGGCTTCTGAGACCCTGAGACTGGGTTACCCAGTCTCATCTCCACTGAGTCACAAAACACCAGAAAAATGGCATAGCAGGTGACCTTGAAAGCCAAGGACGTGGTTTTGAGGACAGGACCTATCGCATGTGGGCTTAGGGGAAGTACTCAACCCTTGCTGTAACTTAGGTCTAACCCATTGTACCAGCTTAAAGGGGTGCACTCTTGGAAAGAGGCAACTAAGTCTTAAAGGTTTTACTCTCAGGAATGTGTTTGAGCCTTATACAAGGGGTGGGAAAGACGAGTCCCTATCCTTTCTATCATATGCTGATGCTGCTGTTAAAAGATGCCTCCTACCCAATGCTGAACTGACTACCACTCTGACCTTGACTTTCTCATCTTCTAAGACTATGAGAAATAATTGTCTATTCTTTGTAATCACCCAGCATTAGATATTTTGTCATAGCAGCACAAAATGACTAATACAGAAATTGGTACCTGAGAAGTGGAGAGTTGCTAAGCAACGTTGAAACTGGGTGATGGATATAACCTGAATCTGTTCTGAACCGCATGTCAAAACGAGCTTCCTGCTGTTGCTGTGAATGTAGTCCTAAGAACAATGTTAGTGAAGGCTCCAAAGAACAGAGCTTCAGAAAAAGCCTCAGTCTTCTTTGAAATTATTCTAAGTTAAGAATTTTCGTGCTAAGAAGTGTAGGAGACAGAATCAACTAACCTGGTCTCCTAGAAAGTCACAGAGACTGAACCAACAACCTGCATGGGACTGACCTAGGCTCTCTGTATATATATATACTCTTCTTGTGCGACTCCTAATAATGGGAGTAGGACCTGTCTCTGACTCTCTTATGTGTTTTTGAAATTCCTTCCTCCTACCAGGTTGTCTCATCCAGCCTTAATGGAGAGGTGGTGCCTAGACTCCCTGCAAATTGATATGCCATAGCTGGCTGATATACATGGGAAGCCTGACCTTTTCTGAAGAGAAACAGAGGAGTATGAGAGGAGAGAAAAGGTGAGAGACTAAGAGGAGAGGAGGGAGAGGAAACCTTATCACGATGTAAAAACAAAACAGAAGAAAGGAAGGGAGGGAGGAAGGGAGGATGGTGGGAGAAATAAGAACAGCACAGGCCATTCTAGCAAAGTCTTAGACAGAAACAAGGACCATCTTTTTGGGGAGAAAAGGCCATCCTTTCTTAGAGTGGCAAAGAACTTTGTGTCTATGTTTTATGAGTTCCTGAAAGGTAGAATGTAGGAGCTGTGACAATAAGTTGGTGAAAGAAATTTCTAAGCAAGGTGTTCAGAGTATTTTGTGGGTTTCCTTAACTGTCTATAGCAAAAAATTCAAGATAAAGACATGAACTACAAAAAGAGCTGACATTAAAGGGAATCAGAGCTTAAATACTTGGGAAATGTTTGATGACTAGGTCATAGCGATGAAAATGGCATATTCAGAAAGAATGCCAAGGGTTTGAGCAAAGTAATTATTTAAAACAGAGGTTAATATATAAGAAGGGAGCTTGAGACTGTGTGCTCCAGGCTCTTTTATGGTGTTTAAGATGAATGCTACAGACTGGGTAAGACATGAGCAGTAGAACTTTATAGGACTAATGGTTCTGGTGACTGGGAAGTCCAAAATCATCAGTTCATGTTTTGTAAGAACCTTGCTGCTGAATTATAAAAAGGCAACAAATTCCGCAAGAGAGGGCAAGGGTATATGAAACTTCCTTTTATAATAAACATACTTCTTTAAGCACAACAATAATTCACTTGCCATAGTAGAGCCCTCACTCCCCGACTCCTGCTCTAAGGCCCTTCTCTAACACTTCTGCACTGGATTTAAGTTTTCGACACATGAAGTCCAGAGATCACAAACCACAGCATTATTCACAAAAAGGCTGGAAGAGTGATTTTAAACACATGTTGGAGATTATTGGCCCTGCTCTTTACATCATAGACATGGGCATGTCAAGGCAAGAGACCAAAAGAGAAGCCTTACATGCCCACAGGAACACAGTATTCACTACCATGAGTTGCCTTGAATCTATACTCCCTGAATTCTGGTGCAGTGTTCTTCTGCTGCCCCATGGGTGGTTCTAGGAGTGTCTCAGTGGTCACTTTGGAAGATATTGGTCACACTCCTTGATGGCATATATGTAGTACATGCAATATCACCTCTACAGATAGCATTATGCATGAGCTTTGGAGGCATAGCAGTCACCACCTGGTCTCAGATTATTTCAGAAAGCCACAGGGCCTGTGCAGAGAACTATCTTGGTAGCATTGCTCTAGAAAGTCACAGTAGGACAAAGTTCAGAAGAGCAATGAGATTGAGTCTGCCAATCAGATTCTAGAGTCGGGCTAATATGGATGAATTAACTTGAAATGCCATCCTGGGGAAGTCACAAGCACAAGACTTCAGCCCATAAGAGATGCTATATGAACTGTGCTTAGCAAGAGACTGAAGACCAGCCCAACTGCATCTAAAAGTAAACATTGAACCAAATGTTTTACTCAATACACAAATAATTAATGAGGCTTTCCCTGTTGGGTTTTGGGATTACCCAAGACCTACCATTCCTTTCTTGCCTTTTACTTTCTTTTGAAATAGGAATAACTATCACATTTATATCCCGCCATTGTAGTTTAAAGCATGCAAAATGCTTGATTTTAGTTTCCCAGCTGGAGAAAACCTACGTCAGAATGAATCTTCTCTTGAGCTCTGTCATTTCTGATTTAAATGAGGCTCTTCACTCAGCACTTTTGAGTGGATGCTAGAATTAGCTTCTGGAGTTAAGCAGGGTACTGGATGTGAGAAGGGTGGTAAATGCTTCGGTATGAATGTCTCTCAAAAGTTATGTGTTAAAACCCACTCTCTGTTGTGGTGTTAAGAGGCAGAGCTTGCAGACATTACATGGAGAGAGAATCCTTGGAACACACAGCTCTAAATGGGAGGTCTCCATAAAATCCCAACCTTCAGAACTCAGGGAACCCAACAGAAGAGGAGGCAGAAAGAGTGTAGGAGTCAGAGGGGATGGAGAACACCAGGAGAACAAGGGCCTCTTAATGAACTATACAAGCAAGGCACATATGAGTTCACAGGAATTGACACAGCAAGCCCAGGGCCTACGCGTGTCTGCCCCAGATCCTCTGCATGTATTATTACACCTTTTAGTATAGGACTCTTGAGTATATCCACAAGTGGGTCTCTGATTCTTGTGTCTGCTCTTGGGGTTCTTTTCCTTCTGTTGGGTTGCTTTGTCCTAACTTCAATGTGATGTTTTTTGTTTTATCTTATTATATTTTATTTTGTTGTGTCTGGTTGTTATCTTTTAGAAAAAGCCTGATCATTCTTTTCTAATGATAGGCAATATCTTAGGGTTCCTATTGCTGTGAAAAAGACACCTAGATCATGGCAACTCTTACAAAGAAAACATTTAACTGAAGTGGTGGTTTACAATATCAGAGGTTTAGTTCATTATCATTGTAGAGAACCTGGTGGCATGCAGGCAGACATGGTGCCAGAGAAGAAGTTGCTGTGTGTTGATATTCAGGCAACAGGAAGTAAACTGTCTCACTGGTCTTGTCTTGAGCATATAAGAGACCTCAAAGTCCATCCTCACTGTGACACACTTCCTCCAACGAGACCACACCCACTCCAACAAGGCCACACCTCCTAATAGTGCCACTCCCTTTGGGGACCATTTTCTTTCAAACCACCACAGACAGAAAGGGAGTGGATCTGAATGGGAAGGGAAGGAAGAGGAACTGGGAGGAGTAGAGGGAGAAGAAACTGTAATCAGGATATAGTGTATGATAAAATATCTATTTTCAATAAAAGGAAGGAAATGAAAAAAAATAAGAGACAGGGCCTGTAGAAAAGTGACTGAGTTATGAACACTCTGCTCTCATGGAGTAATCAGAACTTGATAAAAAAAATTGGAGTGAATTAACTTGTCCTTCTGCCTTTCTGTTATTGGGGAGATAACACAAAGGCCCTTGTCAGATACTGACTTCTCCTTAGTGCCATGGTCCTAGGCTTCTCATCCTCTATAATTGTAAGACAATTTTGGTTTCTACTAATTACCTAGTCTTTGGTATTTTGTTATAAGGATGCAAAAATGGCTAAGACAGACATGCAAAGACAAGTTTCAATACATAAATTTGGCATGATACCATGTTAAGGCTTAGGGGAGTTTTCATTGATGAGATGAGGTAACATATCTAATATGCTTTATTCAAGACCTAGTTTTAGGAAGCTCTACAGCTATGCCACTGTGCATTATTGAGTTGTTTCAAGCATTCTATAGAAAGTTAGGATGCAAAGAGAGAGAGAGAAAGGAAGGAAGAAAGGAAGAAAGAAAGAATGAACTGAAAAATGTTCTCTAGAGTACCTAGTAGTGATGTTGAGACTAAAAATTCAACTTCAAAAAAATATCAGTCAATTAAATTTCACTATGTTCATAATAGAGGCATGTGACAAGAAAGAACAACTTAGAAACCTGAGACTCTGCTCATCTTAGGATATGCATACACTCTATGTTAAGCAACGCACCTAGCAACCTTGGACCCCCACCTACACTGACTGAGCTGCCTGCACAACCTGCTCCAAACAATGGAATATGTTTTTATGTCCAAAACAGTCATCAGTGATTCCCCTTTCATGGACAGATCCTGTGCTAACATATCTTTAGACACATCTAGGTATGGGGATGAGAAGATTGATCCAGTTCAGACTGGTCTGGACATGTGAAATAAGACAGTATAGCCTGTAAGTGAACTTTTAGAGAAAATGCCCTATTAGCACCTTACATCTTTGCATAATTGGCTGTGCACAAGATTAAAATCAGAAACATCACAGGAAGGAATATGCTTGGTAGACAAAGGGTTACGCAACCCAAATCTGTCCATCAAAATATGAAAACATACTCTCCACTCCCTCATAGTTAGCTCCTTCTCTTAAACTCCATAAAAAGATGTTCCAAGAAATAACCAGGGCTCTTGAGTATTCTTCCATTTAGGTGCCATGCTGTCTCTCTCTAGGAAGCCTAAAGTTTCCTTGCCAATTTGCAATCTGTGTGTGCCTCCCCACTTCCCAATTCTTTTACTAAAACATGAAACTCTAAGCATAAAAAAAGACATCAAAATCCTGGAAAGAGTTAGGTTCATTGCATCCCTCAGAGTTTTGAGCTCAGAGTGTGTGTGTTCTCCAGCCTCAGACACAGTTCTTCCCTACACTCAGTGTTCCTTAGACTTTCTCCTGTTTCTGCATCTGTGCAACCAATTTTTATGCTACATCTCTTGTGACTTCTAGGTTAGCTTGAAACCTTGGTAGACAGTCTTCCATCTTACCTAGAAATAAAGTCTGTACCAGATTGCAACATCTTCATCTGGAGTTGCAGTTTTTCTTGAATGACTAAGTGGGCAATAATATGGGTTCTATGGTCAATAAGTTGTCTGACCTTTGTTGTAGCTATTCAAGTCGGCCTTTATAACCAGAAAGTCATTACAGCCAATCTGTAAATGAATGAATGGTGCTGTGTTTGCATAAAACTTTATTTGCAAAAGCAGATGACTGATGTGGGGAGTTAAATAAGTGCAAATCACATACTTCCCAAGATTAGATTAACAGATACTGAGATTGATGGAGATGACATAGAAGCAATAAGAACATGAACAGAGAGCAAATGGGCCTGTATTTGGGTCATGAAAAAGCAATGCTGCCACTGGTGTGGAACAATGAGCCATGTTAACTGCTGCCAGGGAAGATCCAGGAGGATTCACGCACAAAGCCAATGCTACAGAGGGTCACAGGCTTGCTCATTCCTGTTGGAAGTAAAAGTAACCCTTATTCTGATTATAACTACTCTCTCAGCCCTTGATAGAACTCTCCTAGGAATAAACACAACATGACAACAAAGGCCTAAACTAATACAACAATGGTATGTCTATGCCTTGCTAAGCTGCCGGCCAGTGTGGGCCAGTGTAATCTGAAGCGATAAGAAACGGGTGAAGGAGAAAACTTAAGTATCAGGATAAATGACTCACAGATCATATCATATTGCTTCAACATAGGGGTTAGTTTCTCTGATGACAAATAACTGAAAATAATTGTGGAGAGATATTGACAAAGTTTGCATGTCATCATGCAAACTGGGAATGATCAGCTGGTATTTGAAAGAATACCCATCAATTAGGGAAGCTGGAAAACTCTAATACTGACTCACTGAAGAACTTCCCAGAAATAATCATAATCAACAAAACTCCTCTTTGGGACAGATGTTTCTAATCCAAGATGCAAGGAAAAGCAATCATTGGGAAAATGTCCCATAAGAGATGGTTCCTTTTCCAGTGTTTACCAGGCAAAATTTTAGCACCATGGGGCACATGGTAAATATTATTATGCTTCAAGCCCCAGGACTGTTAAGAAACAAAACACTTGGGAAATGTATCCAGAATCACATTTATGGCTCATCTAGTCTTCTTTTGGTGTGCCCGATAGTTCAAGGCATTGTGTATTTTATTAAGTCACTTATTCTATTCATCTTAGTCTTACCCAGTGTTAAAGATAAATAGAACAAGACACAGATAGTTGTGACCAAAGTGTCATGACTAATAAACACCCAAGCCACAACTGAATAGACTCCAAGAGGTACGGTTGTGACTTTCTTTTAAACCACTCTATAAACATCTGGGCAAGTAACTGCACGTGCTAAGTGCTATGAGAGCAGATGTTGTGAACTGGTGGGAGTGAGTTAGACCTTATAGAGGTGTGAATTCAATGCTTGCAGCTGGCTGAAATAGACAGTCAATTAAAAGTTGACCTCTCCCTGGAGGTGGCACGAAATGTGGCTGTTCCCTCTTCACATAGAGCAGCCTCTGGGATGTGGTAAGGATAGCAGCTGCTGGGAGGATCTGATCCACCAGCATTCCCTCCTCTACATGATTTTCATCTTCTTTACTCTAAACTCTCTAAAACTAGTTAGGTAAGGCTCAATACAGATTTCTTCTATTTTTTTTAAGATTCCTAGATTTTAAAATTACAGATTGCTAAATAATGCATGCCCTGTGATTTTTTTGAAGAGTATAAAATGACCTAATGAAAAAATCCACAGCTCCTTCCTCATCAGCGTCACACAAGGACTCATTTTCTACCAGGCACATCACTGTGCATCGGGCCTTCCTGTTTGCTTCATCCTTCCCTTGGAGCTCAGAGGGTTGGGGAGTCTTCCTTCTGACAACTCCTGACCATCCTTTGCCTCACAACCTTGATTTCCTGACTTGCAAAGGCCATGGCCATCATCTCATCATTTCCCTTTAAAGAGCCTTTCAGTTTCTCTTCACCATTTACTTCTTCCCAGTCCCTAAGTATGCATGAGGAGGATCCCTCATAAGGAAACGCTTGCCCTCTTCCTGTTCTCAGGCGCTAGTGATAACCTCACAAGTACATCTTCCGTAGTTACAGTAATCTCATCCCACAGTCTCACCCTGCCTCGGTCCATCATGGCTCAGCCCAAACTTGCCTCTTCTTCCCCGTCTTCTTCTGCTTATTTTCTACACCAGACATTTGACCAATTGATCAAGACATTTTGTGTTATTCTTTGAATACACAGCCTGAAGTCTCTTTTTTCATCAGATTCTAATTACACCAATGGAGTGAATGTACCTTTCTTTGTCAAGCCCAGAGAGCAGTTTGGCATGATCTAGTGCAGGATGATTCTGAGTCTGTATTGATGAACATATGTAAGAAATGAATGGGGTACCCCATGCTGTCCTCTGACTGCCATACATAGGCTGTGGCATGAGCACTCACACACATGAATAACAAGTGTTTAGAAAGACATTCCTTTTGTGCTGACTCTCCTCTAATTCGTCGGATACTTACTCAACACCTACAGTACTATGCATGTTCTGGGTACTAGATATATAACTAAAGAAAACACAGAAGACTAACTTTCTGGAAGCTTACATTCTAAAAGGGGAGACACGGGAGCAAAGAAGTCAGGAATGGCACTAGCTAGGTGGTACTAAGCGCCATGGACAAAACAAACCAGGGAAAGAAGAGGAGTGTTCACTTCGCAATGTTTCTGTTTTTACGAGGAGAGTCTGAAAGGTCGATGGACAAGAAACATTTGAGACAAGACCTGAAAGTGAGCAAGGTAGCATCATACAAACTCGGATTAATAGTCTCCAGAGAAAGGGGAGCAAGAGGCACGAGCTACACAGAGACAGGAGGGAGCTCAGACAAGTGGGTCTCAGACTTGATGCCTGGCTGACCGCTGCAATAGCCGTTTTCACGTTAAGGAAATAGGAAGCCACTGAATGGTTCTGAGGCAAGAAGAAGATGGTTTGCCTATGTTTAAATATGACCACTGCCTGTGTTTTCTATTGCTGTTCACCAAATAACCACAGCCTCAGTGGATTAATAACCGATCCCACCTTCTAGTCCCCAGCATACCAACCCCGATTTCTATAGGTCACTGAGTCCAGCTGACCACAGCTGGCTCTTCTCCTCTGAGTTTAGGGAGTGTGAAATCAAGAGCTGACTGGCCTGGGTTGGAATTTGGAGGCTCTGAGGAGAAATCTGACCCCGAGCTCACCACACTGTCATCAAGTTTATTTCATTGGGATTGTGAGGCTGAAATTCTTGTTTATTTACTGACTGCTCTTTCCTCTTAGAGAATGCACACATTCCTAGAAACATGAATCCTCATCTTCCAAGTCAACAAGAGCAGACAGAAATCCTTCCTGTACCTACAATCTCTAACTTCCTACGCTGTGACCAATCAGATGGTGTTAAAAACAAACAAACAAACAAACAAAAAAAAAACCCATGGGGTTTTGGTAAAGGGGCAGAGAAAGGGAAGGGTTTTTTCTTGTGAAGATGTGAGAGATTATGTCATACTTATGAATGAATAGAAATGAGCAACATATTGATCCTCCAGACAAAGAGAGAGTTAAATTTTGTCTTGGGGATAAGATACATGGCACATACGGAGGGCCTAATCTTAGACAGGAACTAGAGACTTGGTCCAGCATCTTGAATGAGTGCATAGATGGGTTAGTAAGAATTGAGTTATCTTCAACAGCTTTGGCTTCTTATTGAAATAGCAGGCAGGGTCTTAACCTGAGAAGCACAGTGGAGGCTTGAGGGGTTGGTCATACAAGGGAGCAGGCAAACCAGGGGATTTCCAGAAATGTTTTCCCCACAGACACAATAGACCCTAAGTGTGCTATGATTTAGGAGCAAGGAGTTACTCTGCCTTGGGTTCTGTATATTCTTTTTGGTGTGGCTAAACTACTTCTATTTTTTTTTTAGACAGAATTGTTGCTAAACCTGTTAATCCGCCCCCCAACACACGCGCGCGCGCGCGCGCGCGCACACACACACACACACACACACACACACACACACACACACACTAAAACTTGAAGGAGTTGAGACATCAGTTAGGTTCTTTTGTCCATGTATAACTGTCACAGTTTCTAGGGATTTGAAGTTATTTCACTTGCTTTTCCTTTGTTTATTTTGTTCTTATGACCATTAATTATTTTTAGTCTTACTTTTCCTGACTTAATTTTTGTAGGTCTAATTTTTACCACCTTTTAAATATTGGCCCATTTAGAAGCTGGTGAGATGGTTCTGCAGCTCAGAGACTGGCTGCTCTTTCTAGAAGACCCATGTTCTATTCCAAGTACCCACTTGGTGGCTCCCAACTCTCCATAACTCCAGTCTTAGGGGATCTGATACCCTCTCTGACTTCTTTGAGCACGGCATGCCTGTTGTACAAAGATATGCATGCAGGCCAAACATCCATACACAAAAAACAAAATAAATAAATAAACATAAAACATTTAATGCTCATTTTATATTAACTGTTTTTGTCAAGGTTTATATCTGCCAATTGGATAAAATACGATAGCTTTTATGTAGTCTTATGAGAAACTAGATGGTAATTTTCTTTAAATGTCTCTGACTTCCTCTATTGCCTCAAATTTATATCATAAATATTGTGGAATTCAGTTTTTTCCTGTTTCCAATTTATTTGGAGGCCAAGATAAGGAAAATGCTGGAGTCAACGTGTCCTTGGGCAAAGGAGCATCAAAACATAGTCTTATAATCAGGTAGCTAGGGAAGAAAGTGAGAAGAGGGTTACAAAATCCAGTTCTCTGGAGAGCAGAGCTAGCCTGATGCTTGCCTTTTTGCTGGACACTTACATCTTCCTAATGCAAAGAACAGAGGGCAGTAGCAAGATGGATAGCAATGTACACAGCCCATCCCTCTTAGGTCTTTCAGAATCTTTACTTGCATGGTCCCTTTTCCCTGTGCTAAAGAATGGAGCTCCTCTTCAACCCCAGGAAGACTGGTGCTTGTTAGTCTAGTACAATCATGATGAACTGTTTTCCTTGCTAATAGTTAATTTAAACAGAGAAGGGACAACATTTTAGCCAATAAAATTGAATGCACCTCTGCCTCAAGTCAGGAGATTTCTATAAAAAGTTTTCCCACTGATGCAATGGGCCGTAGAGGAAGAACAGCATCCCCTCCTTCCCTGAAAGCCCGGTGAGCCGGTGATATAGCTATATACACTGTATATAGTACAGCTGTGCTCAACCAGAACAAAGGATGGGAGATCCCGCAGAAGACACGCTGGAGGAAAGCTGCCGAATGATGTGAGGATGACAGATTGGGAAGGTAAAAAGACCTTGAGAATGTTGTCTGGCCATGACACTAACAAACTAAAACGCTGCCTTATTTCTAGACTTCCAGTTAAGCAAAATGCTGACAAGAACACAATGATGATTGGGTTCTGGTTTCCTACAGACAAAAATATCCCACTTAACATAATCTTCATACCAAATCCTAGGACTGTAAATTTTTGGGAACTGAACGAATAGGTGTGACCTGTGTGCCTGGAGTCATCTTGGGGATTGGGACGATGGAAGAACTGTATTGAGGCCCAGTAATCATTAATCTTTCTTTCGCACTTGGCAGGTTTCCATATGAGCTTTCCTGGACAGTGCTTGACATGTGCTTTTGAAGGCTCCCATGGCACTTTGATCATTTACTAGACGAGCTCTCGGGTCTCTTATTACAGTTAATGTTCAGGTTTCCTTTAATATTGTGAACCATTTGAGAACAGAGGTCAGGGCTATCATCTTTACATTCCTCCTGACACAGCGCCACCATTTACAATATGCTCCAAGGATGTTTGCTGAGCAGGAAAATTACAAAACTGGGCTAGGAGAATGTTCTAGAGAAGGCCCCAGCCTGACCGTGGGAGGAGATTTGCCAGAGGCACTTCTCTGCAGATTAGCTCAGGAAAACTCTCCACTTGGACTACTAGGCCGAGGGCTCTAGGAACCCTGGGCTCTCCTCCCTGCATTCCTCACATTCCTGTGCTGTCTTCCCTCTAAAATACAACTCAGGAGAGCACACCAGTTTATTCCATCTCCAGGACACCATCATCTCCCCTCCCACAGGGACAAACTAGCCCTTGCCCCCAAACACTGTCCACACAGGAATCAGAGACATACTTTCCAGTGTAACTAATATGCCATACTTGTCTTTAAACCCTCCAGAGGCTCAGCATCACAATTGGACTAAAGAGAAACACTCTTCTGTATACATCATCTCCCCATCCCACTTCACTCTTTGTCACGGTTGTTTGCTACCATCTGAGTTAATTCCTACAACTGCCCATAGTGCACCTTCAGTAGACTACAAAGTCCTTTAATGCACATCTCTTGAGATCAGAGTCCCCACACTCTCAACAACTGCCAACATTACAAAAGGGTTGTTGGGCTGACAAGGGCTGCCTTCCACACTCTAGGACTTTAGGCCTGAAGAGGTGCTAAGTCTCATGCTTGAACTAATTATATTGTCTGGAGTAGAAGAATAAATGAGTATAAAAAGTTACAACTCACCTTAGACTCGTAGCGCGGAGCTTAAGTAAGGTAGGTATGAATAGCAGCCGGATAACTCAGATTGGGGAATGTGAAGTCGGGGAAGGCATGGATTGTGGTGCCACATTTGTGCTCTGTTCTTCCTATTTCATTTTCCTCACTTAAATATTCTGAGCTAAGAACGAGATCACTACAGGCTTTGGCTCTGATTTGAATTACTTTTTTGCAGACTTAAGATGGGTAAATTATACAGTGTACACTCACTGATCTATTTTTTTTTACACAGTGAATCAAATACTGAAGAAATGTACACATCAGTGTGTACACTCAAGGAGAGAGAAGGGTCTATAAGCTAGAGAAGCTTTATATGAAACTATACTTTTGAAGTACAACGTAAAACTGAAAGCCCTATCTATGCTTGGAAACTAATGAAACAGCTCAGAAGTGCTAAGTTTGTGGTTTCAGGTTATTCTCAAATTGAGAGGCCACCTTCTTGCCAAGGTCACAAGGGAGCGGTGAAGAATGCAGCTAGAAATATTTACAAGATATTGATTTACAACTATGAAAGGATTAACATTCAGCCATAAGGCAATGATTAAACATTAACTCTGAAAAACTGGCCATCACAGCATTTCTTCAAATCAGTTATTTCTGAGGACTGGCCGGCTCACGAGAGGCTCTGAGATTTGGATTCCCAGTGCCTACTACTTACTCTCACGCCCTTAAGCTTTCCATATCCTAGTGTCTTCAAGGCTTAAAAGATATGGATCCCTCCCACTGAAATCAGCTATTCTGTAAAGATTAGATGGAATAACATAACTTGTATCAGAAACAAAGCAAATGTTGGTGATAAATTGAGATGAACTGTTACTACTAATGCTACTTAATGTAATACCACTCAGTGAAGCCAGAGTGAAAACCAGGGGAAGGAAAAGACCCCCAAACACACACACACACACACACACACACACACACACACACACACACACACACACGAGAGTCTGCTTTAAGATTCACCAGCTGAGTAGAGAACACAATTAATAAAGCTCACTGAAAAGGTTGTCTAACATAGAGATATTCCTTTTCTATAGAGATCTTTTCCAATAAGAATTCTTTTTTTTCTTTTCTTTTTTTTTTTTTTTTTTTTTTTTCGAGGCAGGGTTTCTCTGTGGCTTTGGAGCCTGTCCTGGAACTAGCTCTTGTAGACCAGGCTGGTCTCGAACTCACAAAGATCCGCATGCCTCTGCCTCCCGAGTGCTGGGATTAAAGACTTGCGCCACCACCGCCCGGCCTCCAATAAGAATTCTTAAGTAGTCACAAAGCATGTTGAAGTCTTAAGCATATGTACCTTTCAAAATGATCTTAACTCTTGTCCTAGATGAGAATCTATAATGCTCTGGATATTTTACAAACAAGCCTATAAACTTTTTAACTCCCTGTGCAACCTTGTGTACTGGTTCTTATCTTATCAGCTGTAATCCTGTCCGGTGCACCCTGTACCAACCCTCTGATCTCATTGAGTTCCTTAGCAACCCTTTGAGATGTAACTTCAGAAAGCACTTGTCAAAAAGCCTTAAGCCTAGCTCCCTCCTGCGAAGCTCATACCTACGCTTAGGTTTATCCTGATCTTTTCATTAACCGTCTATGTTAAAAATCACTTCGTAATGAACTTCAGCTCTTTCTCAAACCGGCATCTCCTGAAATGTTTCTGTAGTGAAGTCAAGGATCCCAGCTTCACCTCAGTGAGTAGGGGTCGCTGAAAGGAATTCCTCCTGTCATTGCAGGTGGCATCATGCAGCTGTGTCTCTTGGTTCACTTCTACTCCTACTGTCAATGACCATTCAAAAACACAGATGCTGGCCTGGAATATGTCAGGGGTTAGAGTATGTGCCCAGCACTCATGAGGCCCCCTAATTTAATCCCAAGGATTCTCCAGCATCACTGAAGGTTATTGGGTGGGGAAACTGGAACGATAATTCTTGAAGTAGTTGCCTGCATATAATGTTAGATAGGGATAGGGACCTCTGGAGTAGGCTCTTTTCCTCAGAACATTTAGGATGTAGACATTAACAGCGGAGACATTATGTTACAGCTATGTAAATTAGAGGCTGTAACAACTATGTTAATAAGACCCAGCTGACTTTATAATTGATCTCAAACTAGCAAAATGACAGTGGGGTTTAACAGTTTCAAGTATCAGCTATAGGCATACAGTCTGTGTGTGACTATCTACTCTACAGAACACTGAGAAAGCCTCTGAATTTCTTGGCCAACCATCCTCCAAGAGGGTCCAGTAATATGCACCTTCTGTTGTTTGTCAGACTCTCCCCAAGCCCTCGTTGTATCGGGATTCTTCTGTACTGCTAATAGCAAACACCAGATTTGATGTTGTGATGGCCACGTCTGAGGATAAATCATGACAGGCACCAGGCCTTCCTGCTTAGCCCTTCTTGTGTGATTCCTTCAAGAGAATTCATCTGCCTTGCTGACTTTAGAGGATCTCATCAGGGAGACTTAGGTCTCTAGTTAAGCACAAGGTGAGGGACCTTGCATAAGATCCTCCATCTTTGGGTTAACCATTCAGTTGAGAACCTAAGGAGAGACCCCAAACCAGAATCTCAAGGTGATCCACACCCAAAGTCCTCACTTATAATCTAGGAGATAATGCCTGTTGCCTCAAGCTTTGGAGAAATTCATTCTTCATGAAGAAGTAACTTTTTTTTTTTCAAATGGAAATAGCAATAGTACTATTTTGCCCAAGAGTTCTCTTACGGATTAAATGAGAAACTCAGCCCAATTCAAGGCACAGAGTGAACACTTGCTGAGTGTTGTTTTGTACTTGCACACCTCCGCCGCAAAACAAGCTGCTTCTGTGCTCTTTACAGCCACCTCCCCCTGGGGCTTCAGGACTTATCATAAAAAGCACACCACACCAGCTCTGGTCAGTCCCTTTAGGTTCTTATTCTTTGACCATGAACCAGGCAAACAATCTTGTCTCTCTGGGTTTCTGACCCCTTTTAAGAGGAGAGGAAACAATTTTCAAGGCAAAGACAAAGTTAAGGAGAGTCCTATAGCTAGGGAAATGAAAGCCTGAGTTGTTGGCCAGAAAAAGACCAAACGCTGATGACAGGATCACTCAGGAGGGCTGAGGCCAGTCAACTGAGCTTCTACAGAGCAGAATGTGTAGATATTGTTCTCTGACACACAACAAAGCTTTCTTTCAGACTCATTTCTGTTCTTTCAACTGGGAATCGATCCTGGATTTTCTCAGGCAAACTGCATAGATGTTATCTTTTTTCTCTGGTACCTCCTTTCTCCTCATATTTAGGTTTTATTTTAGTATGGCGGGGGGGGATTGAGAAGTCAGGTTTTACATGAATTAAAAAGACGGTATTAAGAAAATATACTGTGGAACAGACAAAGGAACAAAAGAAGAGGGATATTTCCATTCCATAATTAAACAGAGTAGCAAAGCTATTTGACAACTGAATATCTCAAACATCACACTACAAAGTGAACTAATCGCAAATTGTGACTGAAAATACTTCATTTCCACTTGGCTGTTGGCCATTCGATAGGTAGCATGTTGACATGTTTTGCTGTTGATTCTTGGCGAACACAATGAATGTACCATGTCTCTAACAAAGCAAGCGGAAGTTTAAAGCTTTACCTACACTACACATTTACCAACTAGCGAAGAGTTTTGTTTTTGCTTTTTCCTGGAGAAGAGCAAGCTTCTCAGCTAACTTCTGACTTCAGGAAGCATTTTATCTTTACAAATAAGAAGACAATACTGTGAAGTCCCTCCACCCCTGTTCCCTGTGTTTAGTGCCTCTGCTTCCGTCGACATCAGCATTTCATATGGAAACACTTTACCTTATCTTAAACTGGCCTCTTGGGGGGCGGGGGAGAATTTGGGTTTGCCCTTTTTGTCCAGGCCTTTTAGCTGTTTTATTCTTTGCTTTGTACACAATCTAGGTCTCTTTTCTCTTTTGTTTTCAATGAAATCTCCCTCCCCTCTTTTCTTTCTCCCTACTTCAAATCCTCATTTTCTCTTTCACACTACAATTCCCCTCTCCTATTTCTTCCTTGCCTGAGGTTGTGTGATGTTAAACCTTGGGCATGGGGTGGAGTGGGGTGGGGTGGGCAAACACCTCGTCATCTCATCAGAATGAAGCTGGGTTCATCCCTCACAGTGTGCCCCGGCCCAGGAAAGGTATTGCTGACCTAGTGGAAATGCTACACGCCTGGGCTCTCATCTCTGCCCCTTAAGATAAGGTAAGAGTTGAAACAAGATGACTTTCATTTTCTATCTAAACACAAAGGAAAATTCGCAAGTAGAGAGAAACAGCAAAGTCAGTGTAAACAAGCTACCAGGAAACCAGGTTTCTGCCAGGTCCCCAGGAGGCATTCTCTGCTCCCCTCCCCCACACTTTCTCGAGGTTAACCAGTCACAAAAGTAGAGTCATTCACATCCGAGTAGCTTCCAGCTTCCAAATTGTGAACTGCGCCTTGTTTGGGGTCCAGTTCCTTGCTTTTTCTTCCACTATCAAGCCCAAAAAACCAGGCATGCTAGAATCGCCTCCCCCCTCATATATTAAAGAGGGAGGGGACTGGAGAGATGGCTCAGCAGTGCGGGAGAGTACTTGTTGCTCTTGGAGAGGATCAGGGTTTAATTCCCAGCACCTACAGGATGGCTCACAAGCATCTGTACGTTCAGTTTCAGGGAATCATGACCTGACTTCCACAAGCACCAAGTATCCAACTGATACCTGGAGCAGGCAAACACTCATAGATAAGTAAAACACATACATCTGAGTATATATAATCCCCATAGCTTTCCATCACCTAGGGATTAAAGCCCACTTCTTGCTTCTTGTTCCCACTACACCGTCTTCTCTGGCCCTCAGACCTTTAGAATCCTAGAGCACAGAATATGATTGCTGTGTGTTGACACACAAGCCATGCATGTTTTCTTATTCTTCAGGCTTTCACAGATTCCCCAAGAGAGCTCCTTCCGGTCCTTGGGGCAGTGTGCTCAGACCTCTCTAGCTAAAACCCTAAGAGTGAGTGAAAGGAGACATGCAGGCCGCTCAGGAAGCCCTCTGCAGAGGAACATCCTTGATATTTTGTGTAGAGAAGAGAGTGGATGCTGTCCATTGAAAAGGCAAAACAGGCCCTCCACAGTCTACATACTCTATCCAGTAACATAGAAGTCTTACAGTTAATGGTAATTGGAGCCAGCCCTTTGGAAGGCAAGTTCAAGATGGATCCATTGTCCATCTCAGATGGGCTTATCCATAGGTCGCAATCCCACTGGCTTCCCTTTAGGAAGTCCTACAGTTAGTTTTTCCTGGGATGCTATGATGTCTTTGGTTTTCAGAAGAAAAGTCAGCTTTGAGATTATTTGGTTCTAGGTATGGCTCATCTTTTCCTCACATAGATTTTTGAAATTTTTTTTATTTTGTATTTTTTTATTTACTTAATGATAGGGTCCCATGTCTTCCGGGTTGGCCTTCTCTAGAACCTGAGGATGGCCTTGAACTTTGGATCTATCTTAGTTCTGAGACAACAGAACTACATTGACTAAAGCAGGAGTAACCACTGATATCTCAATTCAGTATCATCAGCAGTGGGTTCAATTATTAACCTTTGGTACCTTTGCTCCATCATGGAATGGAATGTTTTTGATAGCTCTGCATACTAACTTTCAATTGTTGCCTGGAAATCTAAGATCACTTGACCACATTTCCACCCAGTGAGGTTGGTTCAGAATGTGCACCGTGTGCCAGTGAGTAATGCAGGATGGTCCACGAGAGAAGAGCCCGAGGAGGCCCGCCTTAGCTCTTCTCAGCGTGGTGGCATCCCATTATCTGCTTTGTACTGAGGCTAAGAAGAAGGTTCTGGCGGGCTGAAAGCACGCAGGTGTCTTTGAATGAAATAATCCACTAGAAGCTGACTGATTCCAGCTCACTATGTCATGTGCAGAGGCAATTTAGCGCTGCGATGTTTCTAAAAACGATCAAATAATTGCTTTTCTACAACCGAATCTTACAACTGACATCGCACCTGCAGAAAAAAAAAAAGTCTCTGGATTTCCTCTTTCTTTCTTTCCACAGCCTTCTAAAGTCATCAATTCGAGATTAAGATTTTTGCAATTACATTTAATGAAGAGAAACCAAGCCTCTCTTCCAGTTTCAGGAAGTGTGTGTTTGTTTTACATGACAAAACGAGGAAGCCTCAAGGCTTACAACCTAAACACTGGAGCCCCCAGAAGCAGCAAAGGCATTTGGAGTCTTGTCAGTCCTATAGCCGGGATACACTGGTCCAGGCCCCCAATAAACTAAGCCCACTTTGCATGACCACATGTCACCTGACCCCAGCTCCAGTCACATTTTTTTTTTTTTAAAGATGTTGCAAGTTGTCTACCTTTGTTCAGGAGAACCACTGGCACGGTGATGATGGTGACAAGCACAGCTACCCCAAGCAGTCCCAGGAGAACCTTCCACGGTGTCTGCAAGCAGGTCAGATTATGAACAATTAGAGAAAAGCCTTCGACCCTTCTCTGGGAAGAGGACTGGGACCTAGGCCCCTTCAGAGGCAGAGGGGTTTGCAGGTGCACCGGAGACCGATGGGGTTTGGGGTTCACTCTGGCAGGAACCCTTGAATTTTGTCCCCGAGCATGATCTTATGATCTTGTTGGCATCTCTCCTCCCACCCACCCGTCTGAAGCCAAGTGAGGGTGCCGCGTGCGTTCCACGGGTGATTGTCCCCGACCTCCAAGGCTCAGTGCCTGGGTCTCTGTAGGACACTCCACAGATCTAAGGGAGAAGACCTTGCGGAGGACGGAACGTTCTTTCACCTGTTAACTTGGCCCCGTGGCTTCCGCCTAATGGCAGCTCCTGGTTGCCTCCAAGAAATCTGGATCAGTTTGGGGAGAGTTTGGTGAAACAGCACCCACAATCCGAGCCAGGGGCCGGGGAGGTGCAAAGCTGGGTGCACTCACCTTCATGGTCGGGCGGCTCCTCTGAACTGAGCTCTGGTGTTTGAGCGCAGGCAGAAATTACCGCGCGGAGACGGACGTCCTGCGCCGCTGCTCTGCACGCAGTCGCCCTGCGCTCGCCGCCAAGTTTCGGCCCGAGTTAAACATTAGTTAGCGCCAGGCAGGCTCAATGAAAAGGCTTCAGCGTGCAGAGTGGACGCGGGGCAGCGGACGGAGCATGGAAGAACCACTGAGCGAGCCAGGGAGTGGCAGGCAGGACGTCTGTGAGTGGGGGACGCGGAGGACAGCGATCCCCCCTTGCTGAAAGGAACATTGCATACTGGGGTTTAACTGCTGCTTCCTTGCGGGGACGAATGAGGAAACCAAGGTCCAAGAAGGCATGGGGTTTGGCAGATTCACAGTTCTGCAGAAACTGATCACCAGTTCTCTCTTTCCCTGAGAGGTGTGTCATGCTGAGAGGAGTTGGGTGCCCTGTGCTGGCTGGCTGGCAAAGGGCAAGAAAGGGTGATTGTTCACTTTTGAATGACACTTCAGGCTGCATATCTGCATTA
This sequence comes from Dicrostonyx torquatus, assembly GCA_028555095.1. Lineage (NCBI taxonomy): Eukaryota > Metazoa > Chordata > Mammalia > Rodentia > Cricetidae > Dicrostonyx > Dicrostonyx torquatus. The sequence continues at coordinate 1,791,735 of JAQHUG010000328.1, read as the reverse complement.
ATCCTCCCCAGGGAAATTCCACTAGTTTTGCAGCGTCTTCTAATCAAGACACGAAAAATAACACTTACATGGAAGTTACTAAAGCACTGCTCTACGGTTTATTGTGTTATTTCACAGGGAGGAGGATTATGCATGGGGACATTAAGTCACTCCACCAAGTTACTCCGCCATGAAGTTATGGAGTTTCAATTAAGAATGCAGGACACAGCTAGAATACCAAAATCACTTGACTTTAGGTCTCTGTGTCTCCATAATGTAAAGGAATGCATTTCTTTATACATTGCCATCTGTGGCAGGCCATACAAATGGACTAAGGTACGCAAAATGTCCCCTTCATTATATCTCCCAAATGCCCCGTCTGTTTCCACCTCTCTCTCCCAACACCTGAAGAACTTGAATCAAGACTTACTGGAGTCTTGAGCTGGAACTGAAGAGGCAGTCTAAAAAGGCCTCCAGGGAACAGTATAAGAAGGACACCTGGCTGTCCATTGCTCTCAGCACTTGGGGCACTTACAATAGTGGGGGCAATTACAGCAGTAATAACTACGTCATCTCTGGGCTGCACTAAGGGCCAGGGCCATAGGATCGCGTCTACAGAATAGATCATCTTGTTTCCCGGAATAAATCTTCCACTCATACATGATTGATTCCATACTCGGTGCACATTTGAGAGACTTTCATGTGTCAGGCTTTCGATGGTGTTTTTAATAAATCCCTAGTCAATCAACTGGCCAACACATTAACCACCACTCGAGTTAGCATAGATCTTCTACCCCATCACTCTTTCCCCACACCGAATGGAAAAGCAGATGACCCACTCAAGGTTCTAGGTCTTAGAAAGATTTCTTGAGTAGAGCTTTGATATTAGCAGTTATCCCCAAAGTGCTGTGATAGCTTTCTTTGCTAAAGAAAGATGTCTCTCCCCTCCACTGTTCTTTCTCCGCAAAGCCACTGAAGGAAAGTGAGACATTAACCCAATGGGAGAAGGTACAGCAGAAACCAAGTTCTCTGCACCAGTGTTTGTTTTGGCCTTGTGGCATCCGGTGGGCTTGTCTCTTCCACGACACATGCCTTTTCTACCTAGTGGTCTGATGTGTCTGCCCATGCCCACTTTATCATTTGGAAGATCAGGTAAAACTCCATTTGTCGTGGAGAACCTGCTTTTGTAGTTAGTTGTTGATACTCTGTTAAAATGGATCTTCTAAAGGGTCTCCTTTGGATATTAGGTGCTCTGCGGGTTAAGTGATGAGGATTTAATCCAATGGGATTCATATCTTTATAAAATGGGGAAATAGAGGCACTCACAGAGGGAAATGGCATAGAGAGGGGGGAAGATGGTCACCTATAAGCCACAGAGGCCTAGAGCAGAGAGATATTTTCCATACAATAGGGAATCTTCGGTGTAGGACCCCTCGAGTTCAGACTTCTAGCTACCAGAACCAGGGAACAAACCACTATTGTTGTAACCATCAAGCTTGTGGTAGCTCGTCAGAGTAGCTCTAGAAAGTGGATGCATGTGGCATTTCCTTGTTGTACCTTCAGCCTCTCCTATAACCCTGGGAGCAAGGCAGTTGCTGAAATTCAAATAGAAAGCAGTCATTTGTCATTGTAGCTACCTTCAAGGAGGTCCCCTAAGTTTGGGCATAATTAATTATAACAATAGATAACTAAGAAATTGGTGGAAGGCATGGTAGTACATACTTTTAATCTGAGTACTAAGGAATCAAAGGTAGTGAATTCAGTGTCACAGTGAGTTCCAGTTCAGTCAGGGCTACATAGTGAGACTCTGTCTACAGAAATTGGCAGGGCTGGAGAGATGGTTTATGGCTTAAGAGAAGGTGTTATTCCACAGGACCTGAATTTGAACCCCATCAGTCACATGGGATTTTACAGCTATGTATAACTCCATTCCTAGTGGACCCAGTGTCCTCTTCATGCCTCTTTGGGAACCAGGTATGACCATGGTACATAGACATGCATGCAGACAAACGATTCATACACATAAAACACAGTTTTGGGTTTTTTTGGTTTTTTTTTTTTTAAAAGAAGCTGATAAAGATGCCTTTAATTCCGTGGCATTTTTCATGACCTGGCTGTTTTGGCTTTTCCACTGAGGTCTGCCTCTACTGGGTCATAAAACTTGAGCTGCAGGGAAACTCGTGTGATAGCATAGACATGCAGAACTCTCACTACAAGTTCTATTCAGAAGAAATAGCCCGGCTGGTCACTAAGCAAAGGGGTAGAGAGGCACACCCAATTACAATGCCCAGTGTCTCCAAAACCCAGAGTTTTGGGGAGCATTGCTCTTCCTTGTGGTGGATGTGGAGGCTGCAGTGGCTTCTCTTCCCTTGCAGAGGGTATGCCCTGACTTGTCGATTTTTCCAGTGCAAGGGCCTTTGAGTAAATGAGGTTCTTGGATAGTGGCTATGATCTATGCCCCTTACTCAGGAATGCACTTCAGAATTTCCACATCGGTGTGGAGGGATGGAACCTTAGTAAGTGTTGACAGAGGCTGCCCATTTGTTCCCAGTCACTCAGACATGAAATAATCACACAGAAGCTATATTATTTGCACTACTGTTTGACCGATAGCTTAAGCATATTTTTAGCTAGCTTTTATATCCTAAACTAACCCATCTCCTTTAATCTGTGCATCACCACGAGGTCATGGCCTACCAGCAAATTTTCATTGGGCTCCGGTGGAGGTGCCTGTCTCCTGTGGTGGCTACATGGCTTCTC